>CM039136.1:45211694-45730388 GCA_022036555.1 Microstegium vimineum | reverse complement strand
AATTGTAAGTCATTCCAAGAATCTTGGAGAGTCAAAGTTTCTCAAGTTTGACCAAACTTATATAACAATATAATAATATTTATGATGTCAAATAAGTATCATTAGATTTGTTATCAATTATATTTTTATAGTATACCTATTTGATTTGATGTTATAAATCTTTATAGTTTTGTCTATAATTTTTGGTCAAACTTGAGATGTTTTGACTCTCCAAGATTCTTGGAATGACTTACAATTTGAGATGGAGGGAGTACTATCTATCCGTGTCTAAAAACAGAGTAGTATGTACTAGCACCATGTAGTGGAGTAAACGCTACGAGCAAGCAAGGTATCAGACCAGAGGAAGAGGGGTGAGGCAGGGTAGGACGCCAGTTTCCTACGGCACTGTCAGCAGCAGCATCAGATCCCTAAAGTCAAAACGGGCAGCTCAAGAACAACGCAGGAGCTAGTCGACTAAACAAAGGCGATCGAGGCGGCGACGCCCTTAATTACTAGTTAATGCCGATCCACGTTTCGTGCTGCATGAATAACTTGGTCGGAGGAGTGCGCAAATCCCGAGGGCAGCAATGTCGTACCAGTACTAGTAGTACTTCCTCCGTTCAAGAAAAGACGCAGTTTTTATAACAGTCTTCGGTCAAAGACTTGGTTAAAATTTTAATTAAATTTTTACAGAAATGTACTAGCAACATTTATTTAATTTAACGCACCAAATGTGTATTAGATTTATTTGAAACTATAAATAGCGAAACTGTTTTCTATAAATTTAGTTAAAATTTAGATATAGATAGTTTGACTTAAATAGGAAAAGGGAACTATGAACACTGCTGGTGTCAACTTGTCATTGAGATATTGACATACTACATGGATGTGATGTGATACAATACAACAAAAAAATAGTCTACATACTACTCCATAATAATGTGGTTGTTAAGGGCACAAATAAGTCTTAGAGTACGTGTGTATAGCTGCATGCCATCGCCCATCAGGCATCAGCACATTCCAAAACAAACCAGCTGAAGAATATGGCTAAAAATGACCTCATATACGCTACATACATGAATAATTCTAAAAAAAATGGTTCCCATCACCAATCACGTCTCACAATACAAAAGGGCCCGTTTGGTTTCGCCAATCACTGCCTGGATGTTATATTTTGTTGCAATTGTTGGGACCCTGAAAATTTTGCGTGGTCAGAGTCGTCAGAGACCTACTACCTCTGCATGTATATAAATTGCCTGGGAAATCCGTCGCCAATCAAACTGTCTGGCTTTAATAAGTAATAATGACCTCTCATCTCATCTCATCCCTAGCTTCTCTTCCCCTCCATGGGAATGGGATCCATGAGAGGATCACAACACAAATTGGATCCGCCATTGGGGGCCGGCCAGCTTTTCTTCTTGCTGCTGGCAAGATTAGGCCTTGCTTGGCTGTTTCTGCGGCTATAAGCCGTTTTAGCTATTTTTTACTGTTTTGTTATGAGATAAAAAAAAAAACACTGAACCATGGCTGATAAGCCGGCTTATAAGCCAAGCGAACAGTGCAGAACAAGACTTGAGGAGAGTCTCTCAACACTGCACGCAAAAGGCACCTAAAAGACAAAAGGAAGGACTACTTGCACATAATAATGTGTGCTCAATATAATGCAATGCATGATTAAATGCATTATCAAGTAGTATTCAAGTTCTGCAGACCACAGAAATCTGTTGAGTACTGCTCTGTCTGCATGTAGATCTTGCTCTGCACGAGAAATGCTCAGCCCTGAAAAATGCATGGATGGAGTCATGGAGAATCTATCGGGATTACATTACTGTAGTACATTATAAGTTCATGCACAGTAGCTAGCTGCAGTAAACAGTAACTGCATTGCACTTGTATAGACAGTTGATACTTGAAACACAAAACAAACAAGAAAGAGTAGACAGAGGAGGCAGGGGAAGGAAAAAAAAGGCAGGATTCATGGTTTCCTCAGAGGCTAATTAATCATCACTCAAGGACATTACTGCATCATCTGAAAAACGAATCTACATATGCAGAGAGATATCAAGCTTGAGCTGTAGGCTGTACCATTGCACTTGGTCAAGTTGCGCATATATACTGCTGAATAATGGTAGCTAGATATTTATACATACATAGAGATATAGAGCAGAATTAATCCACATGACCATTTCGATCTCCGAGAACCGATATTCTTAGTAGAATTGCAATTGGAAAAAAAAACCACAAATAGTTGGAGAGGAGGGGGGGGGGGGGGGGGGGGGGGGGCATGAAGAAAAAAGAAGAGAAAAGAAAAAGGCTAAACCAACAACAAAAGCAGCTAGCTAGCAACAATCACACCGAGGGTACGTAGGAAAGCGAAAACGAGTCTGAATGAATTGAGAAAAAAATGCCTGGCTTTCCCGCATGCCAAATCCGCACGCATCACCAGGACACGCACGGCTCCTTCTTCTTCGCCAGGGCTCTCCTCAATCCGTTGAACCGCTGGTCTGCACGACGGCGAGCTCGCTCCATATATATATATATATATATGGCGTTGCTCCGAAGAAGAACGACGACGACGACTCAGAAGGCGAGAAAGGAGAAGCTATATATAGGTGTTACCACCGGAGCCGGCGGCCTCTCCGGGCGACGGACAGGGAGCGAAGAAGGTCGTCGTCGTCGCTGGGGAAGAGACGACGGCACGTCGCCGTCGCTGGAGACGGTGGCATTGGCGGCGTCCTCCTCGTCTTTCTTCGTCATGTCCCGGCGGCCGGTGAGGTGAGGAGTAGCTGCTGCGGGCTCAGAAGGCACCAAGAAAGCGCGTGTGTGTTTGAGAGGGAGAGAAGGATAGAGAAGCCAGAGGGAAGGTTTGTTTGCACTGGAGTCTGGAGGGTTAGAGGCCAGTGTGGTACATTATAAAACTGAGGTTTTTAAACACACACAACCTAGTGAGAGCTCACCACTCAAAAAAAAAAACTAGTGAGAGCTCACACCAGGATCTTCTGTGCCTGCATACATGTGCCACGCCTACCGTGTGCACCTTTTTTTTTTTGAAAAGCCAGCAACAATAATAAATTATATTAAGGCTCACATGCATTGGAACGTTAGATTTTTTTTTGTGTGTTTTTTATATAAACAATGTAATTTCAATTCCTGTGAAAGTCCTTCACAATTTCTGTGAATTTATGTGTTCTAGACATACTCTTATCGTGTTTTTCTTATTTTGATTCTAGCACGCTACAATTACGAAAGCACATAGCCTCTGATATATCTAGCTACTGATTGTTGCTATATTAAAATTTTCTTCTTCTTTGCAAGCCACTGCAAAGTCTATATTGAAGTCTTGACTTAAGGGAAGTCATTGTTTTAGTGCTCATTTTATATGTAGTTTAACAAATCTTGTTATTTTGTCAGAGAACATTGCATGAACAAAATTAGGTGACTCAAACTCTAAGTATTTGTGTTAAGGATTGAACTTTCACGTTTACATTCTTCCACCAGCATAGTATAGTAATAAAATAAACATGGATGCAGAAGATCTGAGTTTACAAAGTAAGATAAAGGAAGAAGAGATTGTTCACACAGCAGGTAACTAACCAAAGAACGAACGAAATCTAAGGCTTTGGTTTGTTGATGATCAAAGAGGGTATAGTGGTCCAAAAGTGAAAAATTGGGCCTCTTTTCCTCACCCACATGCATGCACTCTTCCAGCTTCCCTAAACAGTGAAAGGTGGGAACAAGTCATGAGAGGTTCTCTTCTGCCGTTAGGCTTAGCAAATAGCATTATTGCTGACTTTTGTTTTGTTTTATGTGCCCCTTCAAATCTCTGTTTGGGAAAAGCGTTTTCAAGGAACTGGCATGTGCTGTTGACCAGTTGCATGTGGAATGAATCAGGCAGTACCAGTTATTAGTAATTTGGTAGAAGAAGAAGAACGTGTGTAAAACCCAGCTAGCACAGCCATTGTTTTTCTATGAAGACACCAAGGCTACGTTTAGATCCAAAATTATTTGGAATTTTGAAACTGTAGCACTTTCGTTTGTATGTGGTAATTATTGTCCAATCATGGAGTAACTAAACTTAAAATATTCATCTCGTAAATTATAGATAAACTGTATAATTAGTTATATTTTTTATCTATATTTAATACTACATGCATGCGTTCAAAGATTCGATGTGATGGAGATGTGACAGAAAATTTGGAATTTTGAAGGGATCTAAACAGGGCCTAACTTTTTCTTTATAGGTTTTATACTGCAGTCCTGCGCTTCTGATCATGCCAGAGTTATGTGACCGGTGGGACTTGTCATGCAACCATTTCAAAGACTTCCAGGCCTTTTTCACATCTTTGCCTTCTGTTTCATTCATTCACATAACGACCACACTGGACATTTACAGAGATAGATTATTTTAAAAAAATGGGAAGCATGCCGGTTAGCTCAAAATAACTCAAGTTTAACTAAGTTTATAGTAAAAAATATTAACATTTATGACTCTAAATAAATTTATTATAAAAACAGTTCACTTTTACAGAAAAAAACATAGAAATAGAAAAAAAATCGCACATTCCAAAGGGACCTTAAAAATAATAACAGGAATATTTACTTTGACTCAACATTAGTGCTTGCATTTTCAGGTCACTATTCTTTTATCCTAGAGGGCGTACTAATCAATAGTAAGGTGTATATGATATGATGAATTCGTGGATCTCATCAAAATCTGTCTAGGCTGAAGTGTATGAGCACTGTGATAGCAAAAACAAATGCGATTTCGCGAAAAAGAGCAATAAGCATTTCAGACCTCCCTCCATAGAGGAAAAATGGGAAGGAATCCAAAAGCGGGAAAGCCCAAGGCAGACTTAGCAGGGCCTGGCCCACCATGCTCCGAACCACGCGCGGCCCAGGTGACAGGCCGGCTACGGCCACGGGCCCACGGCCCACTGCCGCTTTGACCTCCCAGCACCGGTGGTCCGGCCGCTGCTGCGTACACCACGCCTCACGTCACGTCACGTGCAGCCGCGGCCCCGCACGCACCCCGGGGGCTTTGTGGTCATTTCGTCCCCCCCAGCCAGACCACCGCCGATCGTCGCCGCACCGCACGACGCACGTGCGAGTCTCCGCGGCCGGAGCCCCGGTCGGGCGTTGCCGGGACCGAGTCCCACGACACCGGCCCCGGCTCTTCCACCGATGGGCGCCCGCCCACCGAGCCGCGGCAGCTTCTATTCCGGCGCACGCCTCCATGCATCCATCCCCCCGTGCTGGGTGCTGGTGGTGGCGGCATGTGGCATCCAGCTCCATTCTTGGAGTGGCAACCAGTGGCCTACTAGTGTGGAGTCTGGAGATGCACAAACACAATGGCCAACAGCACGGATTGCAATGCAAGGAAGTTGCTTTTTCGGCCATGTTGATGAATAGTACTACTTGAAATGAATGGCAGGCACTAAAGGGATGTTCTTACTCCAGACGTCGTTTTCAGATCTGCCTGTAGAGCATGAATGGATTTCATGGAGATTTGAACTGTCCTTTGTACAAAAGACGTCCATGTTCCCAGTATCAGAAAGAAATTCAAGCATACCAGAGATGCCTAGACATGATGCTCTGCTAGCAGGCTATGGCATGTAGTTACTATTATATATGGATATAGATAGACGAACAAAATACTCAGAATGCGGAAACCAAATCATCCAACCAAGGTACGCAGCAGGCAACGAAAGATCTGTCCTGAATAATACATTTTCTCATCTTTTGCTGTCTCAGGCTCATAGCCAATCAAGTCCATGGACCATGGTAAGATGTTTCGTCAGAAACAGTTACAAGCTTGAGCAACCAGGGCATGAATGTAGTAGTAACAATTAACCGAAGCAATGATCCAATGACAGACTCCGTAACCAACTCTACCAACGTTAGCGTAACCTCAGCATACTCCAAAGCCGGCCGTAGAACAAACTAGCTCACACCTGTGAAGACAACGCGAGGCACATTAGCAGCTACTGTTACTATCCCCTACTCTACACAGCAACGATGTCACGGGCAGGTCATTCAAGAGGGATTCTTTTCTCCTTGGTAATCTTAGGCCTAATAGTCTTCATCCTCAATCCAAGCATTTGATGGCCCTTGATGCAGGGCTTGATGGCCCATGCCTTGGGACAGGAACTGACGAGAGGTGGTGTTGCACCCTTGCCGCAAGCGCAGTCCGGGGAAGGTGTTTCTTGGTGGCAGAGTTCTGGCATTATGCCTGGCCACAGACGGGGAGTGGTCTGCTGGCTGTCCACACGAGGAGGCAGCTCCGGGTGTTGCTGCTGCTGGCGTGTGTTCCGTCCGTTGATGATGCATGCCAGCTGCAGGCCTGCCCACCGGTGGTGCATCGCTCAGCTCTCCGTCCTCCAGGACTGGTGAGTCTTCCATCACCCAATAGTGAACTCCAGCTGCCTGTCTGCCTGCCTCTGATTCTGATGCATCCCCCAGCAAATGATACGGACCAGGAGCTGATGTTACCTCATCGTGATCGGCATCAACAGTTGATTTCTCTGCCGATGCACTTCCCACAGCATCCCAGTCTTCAGAGTTGGTGCCTCCATGCTCTGGCATTGACAAAGCTTGATCTTTTCTCTGAACATCACTCTCTGACAATGAAATGCTCATATCAGAGCACGTTTATGTATGATCATAGGTTGGATCGCTCCTTCCTGGTCCTGTGGTTTCATAGTTGCAGGGCTGCCGCGATCGGCCATTGGTATCATTCCAGCAGTCCCCTGGAGAGTTGTTGGGTCACGGAACGTGTCAGACATCAGCTGATCCAGAAAACAGGGAGGTATGCCTGCGACCCCTGCATCATCTATCTCCACATGCTCTGTGGTAGGTACAGATGCAGCCATATCCCTTTGCAAATCACCAGAGGACGCAATTTCATTGGGATGTGCCTCATTGATTTGGCAATCTCTGAGTGCCTCTTAGCCCAATCACTACGGCTCCACAGAGAAAGCGGAGGTGGTGATAAATTCCATTGCTCCATCACCTTGTTGTCAGCACCCAGAGATCCAGGTAGATAGAATGACTGCATAGTTTCCCAACAGAAAATGTCAGTAAAGAACAAAGCAACATTCTGAGAATGCGATGTACTCAAAGGGAATACTGTCCAGAAGTACCTTTCCAGAGAGCTGATTTGAGTCCTGCCATATTAGCTCATATGGTGGGTATTTCTTGTCCAATCTATCCAACATCAAGAATGGAATAGTATTAGAGATCTTATAAACAAAAAAAAAAAACATGCCGAAAGATAGGGAGAAGGGAAACCTTTCAGTTTCCTTGGGAACAATGAGTATTATAAGCTTTGGCTTGAAAGTGAGGGCTTTGTTGATGAACTGGTTCGCAAGAGAGGCTTTAACCCCAAAGGGGGGATTCAACCCCATGACCTGTGAATATCAGTAGTTGATCAACTTAAATAACTGATACATTATGTCTCCAATGGGATGAGAGCAATTCAACATGTAAAGCTCCTGTGATCGTACCAGTCTGCATCCTGTGGGCAATTCATCTGGTTGAACAGTCATCCAGTCTCGTCTCTCAAAATTGAAATCATTCTAGAAAATTGAAGACGGTGTTCTGCATGTTAGCTGTGGTAGAACACTTTAACAATAGATTTAAAATGAAGTGGCAAAAGATATCAGGTGTGATTTCAGGCCATCTCTAGTATGTAGCATAATCAGAACTTAAACAACTTCATAGATGGTGTTACTAAATATTAAAACCGCAAACAAACAGACACTGGCAAATGCAGAATTAACAGGTATACCCCACCTTTGGTTGAATGAGGTCATAGTTTTTGTAGAAGCAATTTTTCCCAGAAGATTCCAATGTTTCCTTCAATAACAAGCTAAAGTCATTCGAACCACAGCAAAAATCAACCACCTGTGAAGAATAAGAATAAATGGCAATAAGGCTCATAACAAGTGTTATCTGTTGATCATCTATTATGGTCAGTTCTGCTGAACACAAGAAAAAACAAGAGTTGGTTCATAAATTTTGAAACCTTTACAAAATGAACACGAGGATATATCCGTGTGACTTAATGTCTACATGAGCATCAAAATCATTATGCTGAAGTTGAACTGAAGCAAGACATTCAACGAACAGGTATACATGCTATGATATTTGCAATGAAACAGAAGCATGGTGAAATAACATACATATATGGCGTACAAAGTTATATGTTGTCGACTATAAACTGAACTAAGATAAAAAATTTACGATCTCTAGTAAAAAGAACTGCCACCTTTTATAATATTTGGTTCTTAAAAATACTGCTATTGCCCAACAAATTTTTAGCTATATACTCGATTTAACCAGATTACCAGAGACATCAACTAGGTGTTTTAAGTTTGTTATGGATAGAATATATCATGTACATTGTACAACATCCTTTTCTTCTCATAGATCTTTCTTAATCAATGAGCTGAGCAAAATGTATTGCACAAATTCATGAGAATAGAAAATGCGAAAGAAGACCATATATTCAGAATGCAGCACATAGCTTATGCACTTTCATCAGAGCACAATGTTATATCATAACCAAACAAGGGCCACCCAAAATAATGCAATAAAACGAAAACAGATGTTTACCATGTCACCACTTTGAATATACCACTGTAGCTTATCAACAATCTGCACACATTTACAGCAGTTGCTTTAGTATTACAAAAGGATAATGCAATTAGCAAATGGTCAAAATTAGCGTATATAACAAAGTTTGTAATAATATTGGGTTCCAAGATAGATAAATGACAAGAAACCAGACTGAAGACCAACAGCTACTCTGTAATAATATAGTACATAACGACAGTGGCGGATCCAGGATGCGCTCAAGGGGGGGGGGGGGGGGGGGGGGGGGGGGGGGGGGGGGGGCTAATTAATAAAGATGATGATTGACGATGAAAATTTGATCATGATTTAGAACTAATACTTACTATCTAGAAAATTTTGGTGAATTTTATAGAGATTTAGTGGAGAAATGAGTGAATTTTATAGAGATTTGATGGAGAAATGAGTGAAATTTATGGAGATTTAATGGAGAAATGAGTACAATTTATAGCTATGTAATAAAGGAATGAGGCCATAGGCCCCCCCCCCCCCCTGAATCCGCCCATGCATAACGAAATAGATCGGTTTCCAGTTGTACAGCACTCGGTTTATAACCAATATAAATGGAACCATAATAAGAGGCCTAAGAAGATTCATATTCCTTAAACCAAATTGATTCCAAGGCTACTACAGAATAGTGATGCAATGACACAAGGGTACATTTCAAGTATAGGCCAAGTCAGCAATATGGATAAGGATTATTTGATCCTACCTATCATAATATTATTTTTAATTCTACTCATTCAAGGCTCAGAAAAACATGTCTAAATTTATAGACAGTATAATTTGTATGAAGGCCTATAATAAATTTTACAATCGCATGTGCTACTCTGTTGAATTGGTTACGTATATGCTACAGCATATTAACCATTTTTTGACATAACCATAAGAAACTTTGCAATTGGCTTTAATATCATAGTAATCCAAAATTATCAAATTCTATACTCCTTGTTAGAGTATATCACAGCTAGGATATAGTTGGGATTATGATCCTGTGTACCGGCTTGACCCCCAAGTCATCTAAATTAACCGGTAATCATATTACATTAAAAGGGCGTACCAGTGCCGTAGGCTCCCGCACTGCGGGGTCTGGGGAAGGGGAATAGCCCGCAGCCTTTCCCGCACAAATGTGCAGAGGCTGGGGCTCGAACCCTGGAACTCTTGGTCACAGGCGGTAAAGCTCTACCGCTTGCACCAGGGCCGCCTTCGGTAATCATATTACATGCATTCAGAAAATAAAAAGTTCGAATTGCGTTCCAAATTATCTTTTGGCACATGGATGTCAATTTATTATTTATCGTCCAACCACATCAAGGGTATTACTTAGTGGTTTTTTATGACAATTATGTACAGACTGCAAATTCACACTATTGTCCTCATACTCAAAAGACCATGTGTCTCTGTTTATACAGGGATTTTTATGACAATTATGTACAGACTGCAAATTCACACTATTATCCTCATACTCAAAAGAGCATGTGTCTCTGTTTATACAGAATGCTATTGCCAAGTGGCATTGTGATGTGTTGCTTCTAAGAGAACAAGAAGAAAACATTAACTGTGATGATAATCATGTCTTGTTTGGTTGCACCTACCAGCTCGAGTTTATCCTGTTTGGTGAAGTGGCGCCCATAAGATGTGTAGCGCATGCCATGAAGAAATGGAGCAAGATATACATTCAGCTTGTTCTGCAGATAATAGCTCATGTTATAATGGACGCCAAACTTTAAATTTAACAAAAAAAAACTTCAAGCGCATAAAACACCATATTTAACCACTCATTGCACCTTGCTTATAATACGACGAAGAATCAAAAAACATTTTCCAAGGTATCTGGTGTTCTAAATGGCTTATCTCAATGGTTCAGTAATACTCCCACTAGTAAAAAACACTTGACATTTTTCACTTCTCATGGCCTTCGAGGTCCAACCTCACCATCATTTCTATTAGATTATATTTACAAACGTTTCAAAAATTGACTAGATCTTGTCCAAATCGTAAATTATTTGTGACCGGAGCAAATAATAGTGAGGTAACAAAGCCAATTAGTCTAAAAAAATAAGGGCTAAAACTCGGCAAGCTACTACAATAGTATATGCATACCATCTAAAGCTGTAAATATGTAAAACATAATTTGTGTAATACAACCAAGAGGAGAATTCTACATTTCCATGTACCTTCCACTTTACAAGGTTAAACAGAACATTAGGTCGGCAGACAGATTTGGCAGCTGCTATAGATGCACCATTTTCTAACATATGCAGAGCACCATTAACCGCCTGCATGGAAAAGACATAATGACATAAGAAACCAACCAAATCCATGGAAAATCTTCAGTTCTTCGAGTAGAAAAGTACCTCAACAGATCTTTCCACATTTTCCAGTGTAATGTTATCAGCATTCTGCAGATATGGTGCGTGTGTAGATGGTACCACTAGCTTTTTCTTTACATCTTCCATTGTTATACCAGCTGCCACTTTTTGTGCAAACTCATACATTCTAGAAAGAAGGGTAGCCTCAGTGCATGCAGTGCAGATCATGGAAAGAAAAGGATACAACGGTACTAAACAAAGCTTGAATTGAACAAATACTGCCATACATAATGCCATGGTTGAATTAACTCAAAATATTTTATACAATAACTGGCACAGAAATAAAATTAAACTGAATAAATGTGATGGTTATGATCTAAGAGATACTAATGTGTTGTAAATGACACTTCCATTAGTATAAATGAAAAAACAGCACACGGCGAACCTTAATATTTTGAATGATATCCAAAGTTCCACTGAAACAGACATAAACAAATCCAAAAATATCTTAAAATAAAAAGAAAATTAGCACCAACTTTGTCAGCAAACATAATTCTTTGACTTTTTCATAACCTTCAATGCACAATTTTTACACTGAATTAACAAGAGTTATGAACGATGTTAAAAACATGATATTCTTGGAGATTTTTTTTTTTGGAAACGGATTCTTGGAGTTTCTATTTACTGAAATTCTTGTTATTTTCTTTGCGGGAAGACTAGTAGCCTACACCATCAAAACTTTATTTCGTAGCAGAAGAAATGCATATGAAGAACAAATTGGTCAGAAAAAAGGAAACATATAGCAGTAAACACAGGGATATAGACTTGCCTCATCTCAGTGTCTCGGTCAATCTCAGGGAGTTTCGTCATAACCACAGGTTTTTCTTCAGACACAGTCACTTTCCTTCTTTTATTCATCAAACTTCTTAATGAAGAACTTGTCACTGTGAAAGAAGATCTTTTAACATTGGACAATGGCGCAGACGGAAGCTCATCAAGGCGCCGTATCTTCACTGTCTTTTTATTCATTCCATTGACACAATTGAGGGGTTTCTTGAGAGCGGTAGGGTTCTCAGGAAACTTAATATGATTTCTTGTGGGGGTTCTATATTCTGGATTAATTTCATGCTTCCTGGACAAATAACAAGGTAAGAATTTTGCTAGATAATAATAAAATCAGCAGAGCTACTTGACTGCAGGAAACATATCATACAAGCAATATATCAAGATACGATTGTTGGGAAGAAGGTCATCCCACGCCCTTTGGAAAACACATTGACCATTCTCAGTGAAGTCCTCAAAGACAATTTCCCTGTGGACAGGTAGAGTTATATTGAAATCACTATTGATGGAATGCAAACTACTATGGAAAACAAATATGAACAATGCAAATAAGTCTTTAATACCTTGGCAAGCATCTTCTATGGTATGACTTTGGGCACCGCCTACATACAGCGAACTGCAGCTCATTATCCTCTTTGTTCTCCCCGTACTTGCAGATGCCACATTTGTGGAGGGGACATGCAAATTTTGCCCCAGTGGCTATCTTTGCTGAATACTCAGTTGCTTTGGCCTCGTTTTCAGGGAAGAGTAACTGAGCAACACACTTCGCGTGATAGAAGTGACCGCAAGTTGAAGACGCACATGGAAACACCTAAAGAGAAATAGGAATTTCAAACAAAAAGCTTTCAAAAACATCTGATATAGCATAAAGGAGCATTAATAATTTTACCATATTTTATGATTGGCAAATTTATCATCCAATTAGTGTCTGAATGAAATTTTCTGCGAATAATTTTTAGTGAAAGGGATTAACCTCTGGAGGATTAGTTTTAGCTGAACCTAGCCTTCCACAGGCAAAGCATTGATATATCTCATACTCACAATTCTTGCACTTAAAAGCTTTCATCGCCTGTAAATATGCACAAGTTCATCAAAGGATGACCACAACAGTTGGAGAATATGTTAAGTCAATAAAGTTAAAACTCTTTGAACGAGGAAAGGATCAGGATAGATACATCTAACTGCTGCCTGCTGTAGCCTAAGGTTGGACAATCTTCACCAGAATCGGTAGTTGCATGAAACGACCTCAGACACCGGCCTTCACAGCTGCAAGAAAGTACGGAAAAAAATACATTTCATGAATCAAAAACAATGGATAGACATCAGAAGGTATTTATCTAAGACGAGAAGATAATCATATAAGTAGAATTTTTTGTGTGTTCTCCTCAAAAAGTAAAGAAGACAAACTGGATACTAGTATTGGCCATAACTGGCAAAATGCGAGCCTATTGAGACCAAATACAAACAACACAGGCACTTTAGGCAACAAAAACGAGTAGTTCCAACCACAACCAAGCATTGTTCAATGAATCACCAATTCCGTTAACTCACATGTAATTAAGTAACTTCAAAAGAGGTTGCAAACAGAGTGGCGAAATGCATGAGAAACTAGTAATTTCCAGGCCACTGCATAGATCTCTTGTAAAACTGTATGGGAATACAGATGGTACTCTAAAGCAGAACTAAAAAAAACTAGAGACCACTATGTTCCCTTTTAAATTAAATCAATTTTACAACCCTCAGCCCCTTTTTACCATGTCCATAATACTAACTGATGTGCTTATATATATTTCTACAATTCTACCTGAACAAAGCAGATTTATGTCAACAGATGGACTACATCAGTCATGGAGTATTCTGAATATTTTATTTATCCTGGCAGGAAATGCATGATGGACAGCAGATAAAAAAAACTGGGAAAAGTGCACACGCACCTTATAATTTCACCTCCATTGTCACATAGAGCACAAACTAAATCAATATTAGCGTATCTCTCTTCACAAGAATGCCCAGCCATATCCTCTGAGTTAACAATCCCAAATTCTTGTTTGATCTTTCCACTTCTATGAAACCTGTTAAGGCACCAGAATAGAATGCATTCAGCACCAAGTTTGAGAAGAAAAAAAGATACAGGATTGTTTTCATAACTCAGATTCTTGCACCAGGAAAGCATTGCATGTATATTTGTGAGATCAATTATATAGTGCTGAGCAAAACCACTTCAAGGCCAAAACTGAAACATCAACAGAACTAACCAACACCCACAAGCCAAAATCAATGGAGCCTACCGAGCATGAAGTTCTCGGAAACCATAATGATTACCATAACAAGAGCCATAACAATCTGCGCTTAATTTGCACTACCTTTTACACCAAAATCCAAATGACGCAGAGGCGTTATCCAACTAGCAAATCATTGTGGCATGCCATAACTCTTAAGAGGGAAGGGATCTCCCAGGAGCCAATTTGAGGAATAAATGAAGCCCCTGGTACATGGACGTTACTACTTAATACCCAGCGACCAACCAACCAATCATTTACTCAGAAATTGCCGGAGAACAAAATTTTAAACCCATGGACCCCCTAACCCCACGACAAAACTGAGAAGCCCTACTGTTGGAGGCAACTCGGGAGGGAACCAGGGAGAATCGCAGCGGGAGCCACAGGCAAGGCGGTAGCTATGGCTTGTGGGTGTGCAATGCAAGAGAATTCGGCCGCCACGTACGGATCGGTGCCGCTACCCACTGCGGTCGCTCGAAATCCGGAGGCGGTAGCGGAGTCGGAGCAACCGGCAAGCGGGCGACGGGTGCCGCAGCAATCGATCGAGCTCCCTACGTAGTAGAACTACGCGGCCACCACAAGCACAGCAGGAAGCAAAATCAAGAGCGGTGACACAGAAATCCTCGATACAAAACCACTGGAAATCGGTCGTACGACACTCACTCCATCCTCCCGGCGCGGGCCAGTAGTTCATTCATAGGAAGGGGGCCAAATCGGAGCTCCATTGTAAAAAAAAAAGAAAGAAACGCAACCGAAAAGTTCCTCACAAATCCCAATGGCGCGCGCCGAAACCCCACACCCCAAACCACGAGAAAACGGGGACTAAAAAGACTGCAGAGCACAGGCATTGGCCACCAATCCCTCCCGTGAAGCGCCAACGACGCTAGAACCAACCGATCGCGCAGCATCCCCCCACAAACTCTCTCGCAGCGAAATAAAATCGCAGAAGAAGAAGAAGAAGAAAAGCAGAAAATAATCCCCACCCCCAAAGGACAACAAAACCCCTCGCACTCGCGAGAAGAAGGGGAAGCGCCGTGGAGCGCGCGCGAACCCCGGAGCCGCCGCCCCTCTTGGAGGTCGGCGATCGCCTCCGAGTCGTCGGAACGAACGACGGAACCAAAACCCCACCCACACACCCAGAACGAAGCGGAAACGGGCGCGGTGGGCTCGCCGAGGTCGCGTACCTCTGCGGCGCCGCGCGATTCGAGCACCCACACGCCTAGTACCCGCGCGGCGGGGCGGGCACCGTCGCTGGTGCGGTGCTGGTTGATTGATTCCTCCTGGACTGGGACTGGGAGCAAGCAAAACCCCAACCAAACCCCAGGGAGGGAGAAGGAAGGTACAGAGAGAGAGAGACGCTGTGAGAGAGAGCAGCGTGTGGGGAGGCGAGGCGTGCCGCGTGTGACAGAAGACATGCTCGCGGGCCCCACCACCTCCGCGTAGCCGCTGCACCGAGTGGGTAGCTAGTCTCAGTGTCTGACCCGCGGGGCCCGGCTTCCTCCGGGCCAGGGGAGAAGTGAGTCGAGGTAGCGTGGAGGTACGGGGTGCGCGCGGGTGGAGGGGTTTGCGGAACCCACTTGTCATGCGACGTGGGGGCACTGCGGGGTGGTGGCCGGGTGCCCGTGGGTGCATGGAGCCCTCTCACTGCTCGGCCGGCCATGGCTACCGTACTGCCGTGGAGACGGGAACGGGGACGGTGACGGGGGACGGGAGTTGATGCGCGGCGCGCCGTCTGACGCTCTGACGGATACGAGATCTTTTGTCGCGATTCTCTCCGGTCCGGGGAAGGGGAAGCAAACCGCGGCGTTTTACGGCCGTTTGGGGATCCCACCGGAGGCGTGCGTGCGTCAAATTACCACGGCGCCGGCGAGTTTTTACTACGGAGTAGTACTGTGTGGCGTTGTTCCTGCGGCAGCTTTGCGTCCGCCGGACGGACGGGGGTCCCTTCCTTTTTCTGGAGAAAGGGGCGATGGATCCGGTCCGATCACCGATGCACCAACGCCGGCAGGTGAGGTCCATGGGCGTTTGGGCAAGCTCGATCAGCCGTTCTGTTGGTTCCCATGCATGGCGGTCGCGGTCGGCAGTGGCACCGCCCGCACCGGCACGAGCGCGCACGGCTTTTTTGGTGCAACACTTTTCTGTGAACAACTTTCCTGGTACGTACTACTACAAGCACAGAACTAGACGAGACGAGTGCTCTTTTATTTTTCTCTATCGGAAATTTTTATTTCAGGTGCATGTGCTGCCATGCATATTTATTGGGATGATCCCACTCACAGGTCTCTATATTGATGCGCTGCTGCACTAGTTACTAGTGCTAAGCTGCACTAGTCACGGTGATTGAACATGAGAGGAACCAAGATGGGGACGGCCTTTCTTTAAAGGGGCGGAAGAGGGAAGAGCATGATCGTCGATGGCTGAAACCGCATTCTCTAGCGATCGACAGGTGGATTTGTACATGACTCGGTCATACTTTTATTGGTAGAGAATAATCATTTACGTAGTTTATTTAAAAACACACTTCCCACTCTCTGGGTCATTTTCAACTTGACCAAGACGGACACGAGTCCCTCTACTACACGTGGCTGCAATGTAATAAGACCATGTCGATCGGAAGCGGCAGCGCGGAGGTAGGGGCGTGTGGGTGGAGGGAGGGGCTCATGCGGCGTGGCTGGGTGCATGGAGCCCCGCCGGCCGGGCCATGGCCTATGGCTGCCGTACCGTACTGCCGTGGAGACGAAACGGGACGTGAATTGTTGGATGCGCGGCGTCTGTCTGACCCTTCTCTGACGATACGAGATCTTTTGTCGCGATTCTCCTCCTCCGGGTTTCCGGCGTTGAGTTTTTACCGTGTGGCGTTGGCGTTGTTCCCGAGTGATGGCAGCTGGCAACGGACGGGGATGTCCTTCCTCCTTTCGTTTCTGGAGAAAGGAAGGGACGATCGATCGATCTGGTCCGATGCACCAACAGTACGTACTAGTACACGTGTGCGTCCAGGGCAGGAGGGCTGCGCAGAAACGTCAAAACGCGCGCTCAGGTGAGGCTCATGTCCAAGGGCAGCTCGATCAGACCACGGGCGGATCCCGTTCGTTCGGTTCCCATGGCGGTTTGGCATTGGCACCGGCACGTACGAGCGCGCACGGTGACGGCTTGCAAATCCCAGGTCCCAGCTACCGATCGATCGAGGCTTTCGATCCGCCTTTGCGTATTCCTTCCGCCCGGCCGGCCAGCAAAAGGAATCTGTGCGGTTCATCCCGACGCGACCATCGTGCGAAACCTGATTGATGAGCCAACGTACCTATGGTTATCTACAATATGAACTGGCGGAATTCGTATTGGGGTAGATCCATTTGGATGTGCATATCAATACACACATGCATCACTGGTTGTTAGCTCCTTCCTTCCTTTGTGCATGTGTGTTGCATCACTGCATCTCCCGTCCCAGTTGATTCCTTCCCTCCCCTCCCCTGGTTTCACCTCCGTTGCATCTCGTCCCAGTTGCTCTTGCTCCATACCCCTCATTTCTCGCGATCTATGCTCACGGCGGCAAATGAAAAGGAAGGTCGTGCATGATTGACCTCGTGAATTTCAGTTCTGACGACTTCTGAGGCTACCACTGCCACGGTTGGAACTGGGGGAGGTCAGAGACAATCACATGCTGAAAAACTCAGAATCTCAGATGGTCATTGACAGATACTAGAAGACCTTCTTGGATACCGGCAAATTTCACGAGTTCAAACACACAGCTTGGAGACAAACGATTAACTGTATATGTGATAGAACATCGAACTACAATCACTGATCACTTGTACTCCATGCTGTTAACTGTTCAGCATTTCCAGTAGCCAATCAGTTGCTGCAATTAGCAACTGATCAGTATTTTGAGTAGCCAACCAGTTGCTGCAATTAGCAACTGATCAATATTATTTTCAGTAGCCAATCAGTAGCATGCTGTTAACAGTTAACCGATTCAATTTTTAAGCGCCATCATCCTGCCGCTCAGTATAGTGTAACAAACATAATGCTGTCGAATTCCAGACAATAGCTCTAGGTGTTGGAAGCATGACCAGCAAGTATGAAATACTTTCTGCATACATGCATCGAATCAGGAGTATCAACAACGAGTAATCATAGAAGCATATGATGCAAACACTCAACAGCTCAATCCTAACACAAATGCCTACCATATGTCCAAAAGAATGAATCCAGAAAAAAAAACATATATAAATTAAACACTGGGGAGCTAAGCCAAACCCCGTGCTTTGCTTCGACACGGTCAGGAACTCGATGGTTCTCAGTTCTCACCACAAGAGCATCAGGCCGGCTGAGACAGCAAGCGCCAAGTAATGGGCAACGCCGGAACCGACTTGGTGCGATGAGCTCTTCTTATCGTCCGCCTTCGCCTTTGCGCTCGCTGATTCCCCTGACGATGGGCTGGGAGCGACATCAGAGACCTTGGCGTCTGGGGCAGGAGCAGGGGCAGGTGCCAGCGGGGGGTCGCTCTTGAAGATTTGCATCGGCAGGAGGACCTTGTTGACCTCGTACACGGCGACTGGGCGGGTTGAGTACACGCTGCTGCTGATCTTGGGGTTGGACCACATCGACTTCACTAGGATGGTGCCCATGTTGTAGGTGAGGTTCAGCGTGTACTGTGAGCCGGCGAAGGTGGCCACCGGGTTGAGGGTGCTCAGGTTGTCAAACTCGGCGAGGGAGTAGTACTTGGGGAACGCGTGGTACAAGAGCAGCGACTTGAGCTGGTCCTGGGTGAGGTTGGCAAATGTCGTCTTCTTGAGCGCGGCGAACGCAGAGTCCGAGGGCACAAAGATGGTGATGCCGTTCTTTGTGTCGTTCGCCTGGTTCTGGAAGGTCTCGATGACATTGGTCTTTTGCAGGTAGTCCAGGAAGGTGTGGAACGGGCCGGCCACACTGAAGAGATCAGCGAGGTCCACATAGCGCGGCGCAGGAGCCGGTGCCGGTGCCGGTGGAAGGATTGTCGCTGATGGAGCAGGACTCTTGGGCTTCTGAGCAACTGCTGGTGAGGAGAGCACAATGGCTAGCATGGCCACAGTAAAAATGCAGGTTTTGAACTCCATCATAGAATCTGGTTGCCTTCACTCTAATGAATCAATTCCCTGAGGTCAAACACACAATAACAATGCAGCATTAGACACTGACTGAATATCTCATAATACCTTCTTTTTTTTCAAATAAATCTGCAAAAGTAATACACCAGGTTCTTGGTTTGCAAATTCTAAACTGAAAAGCTGCAAACATAAGCAAAAATGTCCAGGCAGTGATAGGAAACAAGTATATACTGAGTTCATACAATTGCTATTTGCTAAAAGTTGCTAGTCAGCTATGAAAATTGTGGTTTGGTTCCTACTCTGAATTTGCAGGTTTGTAATTTCTTGTTCTTCAGATTCATAGAATTACTATTTGCACGTAGTGTTTTTTTTAGCGAACCTTGGTAGTAGTTTTCATACATAGGAGGAATATTTAGTTGATTTTAAGTAGAGTATGTACTTGACAATAACGTGAACTAGCATAGCTCAAGTTTTAGCTCTAGAAATCAACCGAAGATACAGAACAAAGCTGCTCCCATCTGAAACTGCAAAACTAGTGTTCAGATTTGAAATCAGGAGTGAGCACAATTTGAAAAGAATATTTATAATGGTACTATACCTTTCCTATCACCACGAAAGACAAATATAGGTGCAAGAAAAGAAACACTATCCACGACCCGATCTGGCCGAATTGACGGCATTATAGAACTGTCAGATTCCACAACCAAATCACAAGACGCGACATAAACATGACCGAACAGCACCGACACCTCTCCTGCAGATCTCAGCGGCTCGCACGGAGAGCCGAATCTGAAGGAGCAAGCAACCAGGCACGAAGCTGAACAAATTTCTACTACTAAGACTAGACATTTGCGTCAGCTTGAAGGAAACGGAGCACGGAGCACCAGGAAGATCTGCTTTTTCCTCGGGTCAGGAACCGAGAGAGCCAGATCCAAATGCAGCTGCAGCCTGCAGCCCACTAGGCCACACTGAACACTAAGCGCCTCTGATCTATAGCAGAACCAAAAAAAAAAACCGAAATTGCAGCACACGGAGATGGATGCCAGGAAAGAAATGTCTCAGCTTTTGGCATTGCGGCATGGATGGAATGGGAGAGAGATGAGAGAGGCGGGACAACGGGAGGAGAAGTAGGAGAACTGACCTGAGCGGGAGGGAGCAGGGGGAGTGATGAGGCCAGAAGCCGAGCAGAGTGCGGACGGTGGAGGAGGAATGGAGGTGGGGATGGTGGTGAGTCTGTGCGTGGTATATAAAAGGTGGTGCGTTGTGTGGATGGATGGAGACATGGAGTAAAAGATAACGAGAGAGACCATGGGGGTGGGGTAGCAGCTGGTGATGAGGTGAGGAAGAAGAGGCTGGAGGTGGGGCCCACGTGACAAGCCACCTCTCTCCTCATGCTCATTGCACTGCAGTGAAAGGGGAGGGGGAGCCAGCAAGAGCCAGGTAGGACTGGAGCTAGCTGCCATTTCTGTCCTAACCTATCCCGAGTGAGTACTCTGCTGTAAATCCATTTTGCTCATCATTTCATTTCATTAGTGGCGCGATTACCGTCCATAAACAGATAAACTGCACCGGGACGTTTTGTGGTTCTTTGGTGCTTTGTTAGCTTTTGTAATGCTTGCAAGTGAGGACGTCCCTGCCTTTACAACCAAGCTGTTTCGATGTTTGCTTTTTATTTTTCCCTTGAGTTTGTTTTGGTCCAGCCTGAAAGTAACGAGTAACGAGAGAGATGGAGAGAGGTGGGGGTGAGAGGAGAAATCTTCTTTAGAATTCCAGAATGTGATTGCCTCCCTCCGTTTTCGCAGAAAGCAAAAACAGAATTGGAATATGGTGATCCAAGAAAAGGCCGGAGCCAAGGGTTCATTCAGACTGACCGACCACACTGCTGGAACTCTATTTTCTTCCTCTATGTGTCCTATTCATAAAGATTCTCTCCTCTATATAACTTTCTTTCGCACACCTCATCCTCTATATCTCAACTGTGTGTCATACGGGCCCACACGTCAATTTATTTTATTCACCTCCCTCCCCATTCTCTCTCCCCTCACCCACCGCCCATCCCCGCGCGTACTCCCTCGGCGACGCGGCGCTCGCACCTCCTCCCTCTCCGGTGACACGGCGGAGCCCGCTCTTCCTCCCTCGACGGCGCGGCGGAGCCCACTCCGCGGCTCTCGTCCTCTCTGGCCGGCGGCGCGGCGGCAGATCTGGGGCCGAAGCGGGAGCACGGTGGCCGGAGCGAGAGCGCGGGAGCGCGGTGGCCGGAGCAGGAGCGGGAGAGCGGTGGCCGTGGCCGGGGTCGGTGCCGGTGGCCGGGGCCGGAGCTCCTCCCGTGCCCGCGACAGCCTCCTCTGCAGCAGCGGGCCCGCGCCACGTGGGCTGATAGCGGGAACCCCCTACCTCCCCTTGGCATAGGGGATGCAAGGCCGTCGAGGATGGGTTAGCGCACCGCGCTGCGCGTATTTTTTCGCTATTTTCTCCTGCAGGCAGTGTTTACCGCACGCGGTGCGGATAGTCTCATGTGATGTACTACTACTGAGTGATGTGTCCTTTTCACGGCGTCAATGCGGCCAACACCATCAAAATGTGTCAACACACACAATTTTCGTTTGCAAAAAATAAAAGAAAAGAAAAACAACTCATTTTGAATGCTGGGTTTAGTTAAGGTTGGGAGGTTTTCCGTGGGACACAATCAGACAAACATATTAGTTTAGAGATGTGCATCTAATGTGCGGCAGGTTTGTTTTTCCTTGATCAGACTACTGTGTTCTGTAATATTTATTATAATTATTTTGAAACAGTGTGAGATCGAAGAGAAGCTTCAGTGGAAGTATTGTCTTTGAGAATTTTGTTACTTACTACAGTACCGTACATGTGGAGACTGGAAGTCTGATGTCTGAACTGAACGGAAGCTTCGGTTTGGTGTAGGCCAGGGCACATGTTTGGTGGCCACAAGTAAACTTTATAGTGGTTGTGTCACCGAGCCCATACTCATCATTAAGCATGTTTCTTGTGCACGTGGCGAGTGCATGTCGGTGTCTGAAACTCTGAAATCTGAATACGACGTTGCCTCTTTTTTTTGTTTTCTGAACTTGGGCTTAGCTTCCAATAAACCGACGGGAAGGCGTGTGTGGCCGATGTGATTACGTGACGTCGCGGCCAAACGCGATGCGACGACGGCGACGGGGACGCCGTGTCGGTGGGACGACGAGACGGTATCCGGGACCGGGACCGGGCTGGGCGACCACTGTGGTTAGCTTAATGGGACACACACCGGCCATCTTCTTCAGAATAATTAGTGGCTGTCCTGTGGTGGGGTGGGTTACTACTTTATAATAATCAATCAAACAAGGGGGGCCCCACCCCCGGCTAATCATGAGAGGGGAGCTGTCAGCCTCAAGTGGCTGTGGCCTGGGCTCGATCAGTTCACTTCAGCCTACCTTGTTTGTGCTTTGCTCATCGGTCCAGCTGAGCTGTTGGCTCTTGCAGGTCTTCGCCGCATGACGCGCCACAGAGACACAGGATCAGGAATGCTTCATCACCGATTGCAGTGTTCGCTTCATCATCAGTCTGAAGAAAAAAAAAAACAATGTGTACTACTGTACTGTACTGTAAAGTGTGCGCGCGTTTACTATTCCGGTTGGCATTAATCACGCACACGGCACGGCAGGCAGAGGCAGCGCAGCACTCACCCTCCTTTTTTTTTTCCTTTTTCTTTTCGCAAAGCAGCAAGCTCTCTGAAAGACACTTGAACACAATATGCTACTCCCTCCATCCTAAATTGTAAGTCATTCCAAGAAGCTTGAAGAATCAAAGCATCTCAAGTTTAACCAAGAATTATAGACAAAACTATAAAGATTTATAACATCAAATAAGTATACTATAAAAATATAATTGATAACGAATCTAATGATACTTATTTGACATCATAAATATTATTATATTGTTATATAAGTTTGGTCAAACTTGAGGAACTTTAACTCTTCAAGATTTTTGGAATGACTTACAATTTGAGATGGATGGAGTACTTATTTTCTAAAAAAAAAAAAATATGCTACTTGAACAGAGCAGAGCGGAGACCTAGGCTTTTGGGGCCACGGCTGAATGGGCTCGCGGTCGTGGCTCTTGTGCTAGCTGTTGACCAACCAAAGGTACCTTTCATCAGAATACACAAAAAGAGAGAGCAAGGTTTAACACCAGCTAATATGCTAGTACTAGTACTACGTACTAATGTAGTACTAGTACTCTGCAGGAGGTTTAAGACCACTTGCTGAACGCAGCGCAGCGTCGTGTGCCAGCGAGGACGACCCGAGAAACCACCGCCGAGCCGTCGACCAAAATGAAACGGAAGGAAAGAAAGCGATCCAATCCAGCTGCGCTCCGACCGACGCTGCCCGTGCCGACAGCGAATGAACCGACCGTGAGGTGCTGATGAACCGAAGAAACTGGGTCGGTTGCCGGTTCCATTCATTCATTACAACTGCATCCGTGAAAGAAAGCACAATGCTGCAATCTCTCTCTCTCTCTCTCTCGTGCAAGACACATACAGTATGCCTTGTGTGTGCCATCCTCATCCTTGGTTTGGTTGCCACGTCGTCACTGCTGTACGTCACAATCGACGGCGCGGGTGCGTCATGCATGCGGTACGGTGGTGGTGCTTCATTCGCGGGGTCCGTTCCGACGCAGGCCGCAACCGGCCGGTAGGTCGCCGCCGTCGTGTCCGCGCGCTGCGGCGGCCGGTGGCTGCTGGGTCGTGTGTCCAGTGTCCATCCAGCCCAGTGGGCACGGCACCAGCACCCAACTGCAAGCTGGGCCTTTCTTTCTTGGGCTGCACATTCTCTTCTTTCCTGCCTGCTTCCTCCATGCAGGTCGGTCTGGGTCTCTCTCTCCGCCACTGGTACGGTAGTGTGCCTCCTGCACAGCAAAGCTAAGCTTCCACCGAGTTCGACAAGTTACCGGCCGGCCGACGGCTACCACCATGCATGCGTCAACTACCCTCTTTTTTTTCTTCTTCTCTTTTTCTTGAAAAAGAAGAAAACAAAAGGGGCTTAAGCGTTTTTACCTAGGAAGAAATAGTGATTTTACACTTGTTTTTATTAAACTTTGTGATTTTACCTCTGTGATTTTTAAACGAAGAGAGACTTTGGCTCTGTTTAGTTCCTTCAAGAGACCCAAAATATTTTGGATTTTAGTCTAATATTTGGGTTTTAGAACTAAACATCATTCAAAATATTTGGGAAAAGGGGGTTCATTCTCAATTCTGGATTTTGGACTCATAAGATCAAAATGAGCCAAACTTTACATTGGTTTGTGTGTCATTCTTATAATCCCTATCAATGGAATCTAAAATAAGGCTGGAACTAAACAGTCAACTGAAATATTTTGCATTCTGTATTTTGGAATCCAAAACGAAAAAAGTCTACATAACCCCCTCAACTATTGGGGGTAGACTACTTAACCCCTGAACTATAAAACCGATTATTCTACCCCTGAACTATAAAAACCGACCAAATAACCCCCTCTATGCGGTTTTGAGGGTGGTTTTGACTTTTTCTTTTTTATTTATTTTGATTGAATCTTTGAAAAAACATAATAAATCATAGAAAAATCATAAAATAGAAAATTTAATTTTGTTGGACTCCACATGAGTAGATCTACACATTGAACATAAAATATGATATACTTTAATAAAAAGTTTGTGCTATAGATTTAGATCTATGATTTTCTATAATTAATTATAAAATTCATAACTGCAATTTTTGTGGTCCAATTATGGTGAAAATTTTATGGTAGGCTAATTATTGTATGCTTCAAATGTAGTAAAAATTTCATACTCATTGGATCACGCATAACTTAGTTATAGATTTATATATGTTTATACCTTAGTTAAATTCAAATAAACTTATAACTAAATTATACATGATCCATTGGGTATAAAATTTTTATTAAAGTTGAAGCATACAATAATTAGCCTACCATAAAAATTTCACAACATTTAGACTATGGAAATTGTAGTTATGAATTTTTCTAATTAATATACAAAACATAGATCTAAATCTATAGCAAAAACTTTGTACTTAAGCATATCATATTATATGTTTAATGTGTAGATCTACTCATATGGAGTCCAACAAAATTAGATTTTCTATTTTATGATTTTTTTATGATTTATTATGATTTTTCAAAGATTGAACCGAAATAAAAAAAAAGAAGTCAAAACCACCCTCAAAATCGCCTAGAGAGGATTATTTGGCCGGTTTTGATAGTTTAGGCGGTAGAATAATCTGTTTTATAGTTCAGAGGGTTAAGTAGTCTAACCGCAATAGTTGAGGGGGTTATGTAGACTTTTTCCAATCCAAAATAGTTGAAATTTTGGATTTCCGATGGAACTAAACAGGGCCTTATCCTTATTCCATAAAGTTCACATAACAGTGTTATTTTTCTTTTTGATAAAAGGACCACTTTGTCCATATACGTTTTGATATATGCATTTTTATACCCCTATATAGATATATAATATGTCCCTTCCTAGCGTCCATTCCGAGTTTCCGTTCCTAGCATCGTGCTTGTAAATGAAGGGTGATGAGGACACGCCAACAATAATGCGGTATGTGGACTCCAGGCCGGGGATCCAAGCTTCATACAACAAGTTTCAGGAAAATCTTTTATACTCCCTCCATCTCAAATTGTAAGTCATTTCAAGAATTTTGGAGAGTCAAAGTTTCTCAAGTTTGACCAAACTTATATAACAATATAATAATATTTATGATGCCAAATAAGTATTATTATATTCGTTATCAATTATATTTTCATAGTATACATATTTGATGTTATAAATCTTTATAATTTTGTCTATAATTCTTGGTCAAACTTGAGATGCTTTGACTCTCCAAGATTCTTAGAATGACTTACAATTTGGGATGGAGGGAGTAGGTAATTAACGAAACAACAACAAGTACACACTACATACGTTTGCAGTAACAACACTGCTGTAAGAATTTTAGGCAAATTCATTTTTAATTTAATCCATAGAAATGATGTAATCAAAAAGACCAAGACATCATATATGTGCTTGTTTAAGTTAAATATCATGTATGTGATATAAGCGATAACCAACAAGGTATGATAGCAATTTCCATTGAAATAAAGCATGTCTACCAAAATGTTAACGCTAATCAGCAAAGTTGTGATTTGAAGAATTAAAACAACAAGTCGTTTAAGGAGGTCATACCCAGCGGCAGAGCCGGAAGCACCGTTGAGCGACATGGTGCTTGGTCGAAGTAGTCGTTGCAGTGCCGAAAGGATGCCGTGCAGTCCTCGTCGCCAGGAAGAAGACGCACAACTCGTATCGCCGGGAAGAAGACGTGCAGCCCGCGTCGTCGAGAAGAAGATGTTCAAGATCGTCGCGAGAGGGAGTGGACGAAGAGAAGCAGCGAGTAGTCGTGCCGCCGATGGACACTCCCCAAAAACGTGATTGCCGTCCTCACCCGAGCAGGTGAACCCAGTGGACGAAGACGTTCCGGAGGCCTACTCTTCCTGTACTTGTGCGCGCAAGAACAGGAACGAGGATGCTATGGGACAGCAAGAGCTTTGGTTGTGTACTGTAGAGAACCAGCAGTTGCAAGCATTCCTCATTTTGGAGGGCGTTGGGTATATATACAAACACATATTACCCACTACCGCACAAATGAGGAGGCAGGCAGTCTCTCGATCATGAAGTGCAGGAGGCAACGGAAGCGTTTACATGCATGAAACTTTCAATTCATTGCTAATTAAATTAGTGGATGGAAATGAAAGTTTCCGTTTGTAACCAATGCAAAATATTTACTCATTACATGTCTTTCTATCTTCTCGTTACCTTGCCTGCCTCCCCACATTCTTTGCTATGCATATGTGCATGCACTCTATTATGGATATTATTTCCTTTATAAATCATAGAGTTTTATTATTTAATATATTAAATAGTCTTAACCCTTAATATATCAACAACTGCAACTCGATGTAAAAATTGCAGTTGTTCACACTTCAAATTAAAACATTAATAGTCCAATCAGCAAGTAGTATCATCCCCCCATTATATTCCCGCGCGTGAGCTTCAAGCAGCTTTGGCGAGCTGGCCGAGCTCCCTGTCGACGGCGACCCTGAGGAAGCTGCCTTCCTCGACGACCATCTGCACGGGGAGGAAACCAAGCCCGTTGGCCACGGCGAGCATCACCTCCTTCATCTCGGCGCGGAACTCGTGGCGGTCCACGTTGCCGCTGCCATCCCTGTCGAACCGCGCGAACAGGCCATGGTACAGCCTTGCGAGCTCGTCGGGCGCCACGACGGCGTCGTCCACGCCGAAGTGCTTCTCCAGCACGCGGAGGCTCATGAGCTCCCCGGCCATCTCGGCGTAGGTGAGCAGGCCGTCGTGGTCGGCGTCCAGCGCGGCGAACCGGCCGTCGACAGAGGAGTTGAAGGCGCCTTCGTCCTCCACGAAGCTCCGCACCGTGCTCCCGTCCAGGATCTCCACGCTCATCTTCGACCCTTGTGCCGTGCGTGTCTCTTCTTGGAAACTTGGAACGTGTACGTTCGTGCAAGATCGAGGTTGGTTTGGCTGGCTTGGTGAGAAGATGCGAGACAGCGAGAGTGAGGCCGGGCCATTTTTGTAGGCTCGCGAAGTCGGCGTTTGGGTTGGGCCGACGGTTTTCGTTGGCGCGTTGGGTTGGGCCGACAGGTTTTGACATGGGTAAGATGCTGTGGGCGCCTGTTGCATTTGCTTGGGACGAAGCGAAGCGAAGTTTCCTTGTCTTTTGGCCCGTCAAGTCGTTTCGTTTGTCCTCGCCTGTGACTGATGTGAGTCGGTGCCGACGAAGTGCAAAGGAACCAGAGCCTTTCATGCTTTCTTTGACCTCTCTGGCTGTGTGAATGCATGACTCCAAGCTAAAACAACGGCGGTCATATTGTTTGTGAATCCCGTCCAGACGCGTATACTCATACATGCATGGACAGCTATTAATGATCAATCAGCAGTTAATGAAATCATTAGGCATATGTGTTGGTTATCTTTTTTGCGACACGGGAATATACCCCTTTTTCATTAAGATGAACCGATTTACACGACGCAGCTACGAAAGAGCTCTTGTAGCATAGATTACAAAACATCAAGCTAGTGATGAATGACTTGGAATACAACATATATGAGAGAGAGAGAGAGCCGCAACAACCCACCTTTTTGAGCGCTTTAATCACCGAAATTTTAGGGGCCTAAATGCTTTCGAGGGTGAAGCATGTTTTAGCTCCTAGCTCGTAGTGTAAATAAAGACGTCCACCTAAATCAGTTAATATTTTAGATGTTTTTCTAGTTGGAAGTGATTCTCTTTCAACAAGACAGAGCTGGAGCTCTCCTAAACGGGGCCTTACTCTCACTTGGTCGATGCACCGAGCCTATGAGTGGCTTTTGAAATCCTAAACACAAGTTTTTTTTGGCTTCTTCATAAAGATTGTTTGAGCACTAGAGAACTGTTTCTAAGACGGAAATACGTATTTGTATGACTACAACTGTGTGCTATGTGATTTAGCGACCGAGGAGTCTTCAACTCATCTTTTTTTGGGCTGCCCTTTGCCAACATCTGTTGGACTAGTCTTTTGATCTTTTTATTCTCATCTTGGTAATCCCTTCGCCACACTAGTTTCCTTGAGAACTCAACTACAGTTGCCCTTCTTCATGGAAGTACTAATAGGCATGTGTTGGTCCATATGGCCACTGCAAAATGGTAAGATTTTGAGAGGAAGTCAGCCCTCATTGTAGGGTTGCAACATGATATTCAGAAAGGAGTTTACTCTAGATATCCTTTGAGCAAAAAAAAAGGTTATCAACCACTGGATAACAAATGGCTCGAACTTCGAAGCCATTATGCATTCTTGTTATTTTATTGAGAGAATTTCTTCATTGTCACTAAAAAGTAAAAATTATAGACTTCTTTCTTTGACATCAATATTTTCAAAATTCCCTCACTGCCATTAGATTAAAATTGAGTTTCCCTAGTTGCCATTTCTGTCAAAATCTATAAAGTTATGGTCGATGATTAGCTGGGCCCCACCAATTGTTTGTTACGGTCGCGTCACCACGCGTCCCTGTGGTCGTGCGCTCGTTCGCCCGACGTTTTTTCTCCCGACGACACGATGGCCGGCCGCCGCCATGCTCAACCTCTTCGCACTTGGCTGGATCCACGCTAGCACGCCACGAGCTCGCGCCTGCTCATCTAAAGCTTGGTTTGGATGCGCATGTATTGACCTCAAACCACATGAATTGGAGTGAATTGAAGTGTATATTGGTTTAAATACACTCCAACACATGTGGTTTGAAGGAGATACATGCGCATTCAAACAAAGCTTAATGGTGTTGCTAACATGTAGTGACGGAAATGTCAGTTAGAGAAACACAGATAATTAATCTGATACGGAATTTTGGAAAATTTGTTGGCAATGAAGTAAGTGCTATCATTTTTAGTGGGAATGAATGAATTTTCTCTATTTTGTTTGTTACGTTCTTTGTCTCGTGAGCTTTGTTTTATAGACTCGCTTTCTGTTTTTTTATAAGAAGCCATCAGGGTCAACCCCTCTTATTTCCAATAAAAAAATCAAACACAAACAGAAAAAAACACAAAGTATTTAAAAATTTGCTTCGGTTCACACGTTACGGATGGTAACTCATGAGTACTTACCACCGGTCGAGCTTCACTGATAGTAACTCGTGAGAAGACTTAACACCAGTCAATCAAGCTTCACTAGTTTTGAGCGAGATACGAAATACTTCCTCCGTCCATATAAAACGAGCGTCGACATCCTATAAAAATATAATAAAAGATCGTAATTAAGCTTAATTGGTGGAGAGAGAAGAGAAAAGAGAGGAGAAACAAGACATGTACTAGTTGGAGTGCATTTTGAGAACGGTCGAAGCAACAGACGATACCATACGCGTACGAGGAGTCGTAGGCGCGCGTAGACGAGGCGAGCCCGTGGTCCTGGTCTAATACGATGGAGATTTTTGGAGACGTTGTTTTTTATCAGAAGACAGAGACCTATGGACGCACGGAGCCCATCGTCCTCCGCTTTTACCGACATGCGGTATTTGTTTTTTTTTCTATAGTAAAAGTCAGAAATACATGTCGTCTTGGACGTTTGTGTGGGAGAGGTATGCAGAACTACGCGCCTACGATTTTTCCACATGATCGAATCAGCGTGCAAGTGGAATACTTTCACACGTACATTTTTTTTTCATATGCTATAGAGCGACGGAGGCATGTTGTACAACAATATTAATTGGATGAAGGAGAAATGAAAAGGACTAAACTTAGCCATAATCATGTCCTTGGTCTGTGTATACCACAGAGATGCTAGACGGCATTGTGTATGACATGAAATTTATGATTTTTTATTGAGATTGGCCTAGTATAATAGAGAAAGTACTTCTAGTTGCTAATCTTGTACTATGTGGCGGTAACGTTGAGCCAAGTTGAAAAGAAAGCAGTGCATTCTTATTCTTGGGCAACCTTATGGACAGTGGCGTAGCTAGGATCTAGAGCAAGGGTAGTTCATCGTAGATGTAAAACTAAACTATAGAGAGGTTTATGTGTAATTTTCATGATTTTAAAGAGCTAATCTATTATAGTTTAACTTTGAGCTAAACTTTAAGGTGGTCCATGGACCACCTGTCCACCATGCTAGCTCCGCTTATGTTTATGGGTGTCAAAGATCTATCAGTTCTTAAACTTAGGTTGGTTTAGATTAAATAATGGTTCTCAAATTAAATTTTGGGAAGATAAATGGTTGGGACATCAAGCTTTTAAAACCAGATATCCAAACCTTTACAATGTGGTGCGTAAAAAACAAGCTACTCCTCTTAATGTGTCCTTTAGGAGGACTCTTGTGGGAACAAAATTAACTGAATGACATAACCTAGTTGCTAGTATTATGCATGTTACACTCAAGAATTTGCCAGGTAGGTTCGTTTGGGGTTTGCATAAAAATGAGTCCTTTTCTGTGAATTCTATATATAAGTTTCTTGTCAACAATGGTTTGAAGGTCACGCAAGAGATCTGGCATATGAAAATATCTTTAAAGAACAAAATATTCATGTGGTTCCTCAAAAAGGGATCATTTTAACAAAGGATAATCTAGCAAGAAGGAATTGAAATGGTAGTAAAGTTTGTTGTTTTTTAATAAACTTGAAACAATCCAACATCTTTTCTTTGATTGTCATTATGTTCGATTTCTCTGGTGTGCGGTTCATTGTGTGTTTGGTATTACTCCTTCGACAAGCATATCTCACTTGTTTGGGGTGGTCCAAATTGGGTCACCGCAAACACAATTTGATTGTTTTGACAGGAGCATCAGCCTTGTGTTGGGCTATCTGGCTCACAAGGAATGATTTTGTTTTTAACAAATACCAAAAACAAACATTTTTGCAGGTACCGTTCCGGGGACATATTGGCTCCGATTCTGGACTCAATTACAACGCTTGGATGAGCACAAGACTTTCATTGTGGAGGCAAGCAGACTTTTAGAGTCTACCGCTATGTTTCTGCTTGCTTCTCATGGATGGAGTTTTTCTTATCGTCTTGGACATTAGGATTAGTTTATATATTTTTTTCTTGTGTCTATAATAATTGGACTGATTGTTTCTCCTAGAGGAAAGATGAAGTCGTAACTTTTGTTTCGGTTATCTAAAAATGTGGCCGTGAGATCACCATGTAAAAGCCGGTGGTGGTGGTTTCCAATCTTTGATGTAAGTTCTTTCTCTTCATGGTACCTTTATTAGATTAATTAAAAAAAATTCAATTTTATATGTAATTAATTGGAATAATTCATACCCGTAGTTTCTGTATTCCAATTATGATGAAAATTTTATGCCGAGCGAATTATTATATGCTTGAGCTATAGTAAAAATTTCATACTCAATGAACCATGTATAACTTAGTTATAAATAAAACATAGATTTAACAAGTATGAAATTCACTAGTACAAAAATGATTTTTGGCTACGTCCAAAAAAATAGCACAGACAGTTTGGGTTATCAACCGTCAGTAGAAATAAAACGGTTACGAACCGCCTTTGGAAATTGATTTTTACAGGCGGTATTCTTAGGAAAACGCCTGTAAAAATACCCTATTTTTAGTGGCGGTTTTCTTAAGGAACCGCCACTAAAAATCGACCTCAGATTTTTTTCACTGATTTTTTTGATTTTTGTAAACGACCTCGGATGGAAAAACTTTATACATGAAAGTTGTAGATCTCAAAAAGTTATGAAACTTTGTAGTTCACAACTTTTTTTATTTGAAATCATCTTGTCTTCGAAAAATACGTTTGAATGTGTCAAATTTGAAATTCAAAATTTTGTAAACGACTTCGGCTGGAAAAACTTTCTACATGAAAGTTGTAGATCTCGAAAAGTTATGAAACTTTGTAGTTTACAACTTTTTCATTTGAACTCGTTTAGTGGCTCAAACAATCAATTTACACTCGGGTTCGTATAGAATATGAGGAAGTAAAACGGAATCTGGACACAAGTGAGTCATGAGTGGAGTGATAGAGGTGGTACCACGCGAGGCTCCGAAAAAATGTGTGACTTGCGACTTTGACGGAGACAGGCAGGCGGCTCGCTTCCTAGCCCCTCCTAGAATTTAATTTTTTTTTTCATTTTTAAAAACCGATTTCTGTACAAATATTTCTACAGGCGGTTGCTTAAGAAAACCGCCTGTAGAAATCGACCCCAGCGGATTTTACACGAAAAAATGTGTGACTTGCGACTTTGATGGAGACAGGCAGGCGGCTCGCTTCCTAGCCCCTCCTAGAATTTAATTTTTTTTCCATTTTTAAAAACCGATGTCTGTACAAATATTTCTACAGACGGTTGCTTAAGAAAACCACCTGTAGAAATCGATTTCTACAGACGGTGACTTCCGAACCGCTTGTATAGTACAACTTTGTACTAATGATTACTTCATAGATCATATTATCCAACTAAGATCCCTTTGATTGAGCCTTTTCAATCTACTTTGGCTTTAAAAAAAGCCAAACGCCAAACAAAGAGGTTGGCTTTCATGTAAAGTCACGCAACAAAAATCTTTTAGCTAATATAAATTTCATAGTATCCTCATCCCTGATTTCACTCATTGTGGTATTCAACTTTTCACGAAAACTACCCACTTATTACTGGCTATGTTGCGTACTGGTTCATTCGTTTTTTCGATTTCTTCTCTATTAGCATGAGAAACAGGTTGCACACCTTTGAGACGTTGTTCCTCTAAGGCCGCTGTCACTCTCGTTCCTCCAATGTTGTCGGCGGGCGAGCTTCTGCTCCTCTGAGGCCGCGGGTGGGTGAGCTGAGCTCCCACTCCTTCATGCATGGCTCTATGGTTTTTAGGGTGCCACCGACCTCGCGACCGATGGTGCCATGGTTCCAAGGCGTCGGGCTATTCTTTGGAACTACAAACGGACTGATTTTGACTAATTCAGTAGTGTTTTTTTGAAATAAAATAAGCTGAAGGAAGACTACTACTAAGATGGCTGAATAGTGTTCTTAAACCTCAATTTTCATGTTTTGTTAATCCAAACACCTATTCTTAAAAATTATGTGTTTTTTCGTTCTTCTATTTTGCATATGCACTCGTATTACTTTGTTCGAAAATAGCCTTACATGTGTAGCAACATTTCTATTGTTCTAACACGTTTTATGGTAAAAATTTGACTAAAGTGAAAAAGTGATACTCCTTCCATTCTAAATTACAAGACACTTTGAATTATCTACATACATTTTCTTGCTATACATCTAGCTATATATACACTATACCATGATGCACAGGAAAAATAATATAGACAAAAATCCAGTTGTCTTCCACATTAAATTGAAATGGAGGGAGTATATCTTTATTTACATAGAGAAAATCAGTAATAGTAAGATGAACGAATGTTTGGAGTATTTGTTTATTTTTTTTCTCTCTATCATATCCCATGAGAGTTAACGTGGCCGGTGTAATCCATGTTTTCTCTCCCATTTGGCCATTTCTAGGCACATACTAGAGAACAAGGTACGTCGTTGTTTCCATCTCAATCAAAGCCTGGAGGAATAATATTCCATGCACAGTCCACATCCTACTCATTTGGCAGTCTTCTTTGGTACTAGCGATGACCATAAACATCAGATGGTACTATTGCCCTGATATTCCAACAAGTCCCGGTCGTGCTTCCAGTAACATCTCGAGTGTTGGACTGCTTCTCCGATATGATACTTTTCTTGCCCATATCCAACGCATAAGACTGTGTAGAGACACGTACTCAGACATCATACTCCATCTCCAGCATAGACAAGCTCTTGCAGACCTCTCCGATACAACCATGTGCTCCGCTGGAGTGCTAGTAGCTCGCACATGCGTTGTGCTCTTGTGTTTGGCCGCCGCGGCGCGAGCGCCGCCGGCCAAGGTCCTTGCTGCCGGGACCGGGGATGGTGGGCTCCTTGGTGTCCCTACCAATGCCTCCCTGGCGCACTGCCCCTCCCAGTGCGGGGATGTCAACATCTCATACCCCTTCGGGATAGGACCAGGCTGCTTCCGGCAAGGCTTCGAACTCACCTGCGACTACACAACTGGTTCACCAAGGCTGTTCTTCCTGGGAAACAACTCAACTCAGGTGACTTCGTCTATATATGCCGGCGGCAATTATATTTGGGTTTCTCCTGTTGGGTACAACATCACCATGGGCTTAGGTGTGGACACCTACAACCAGTCCTGGGAGGCCCCTAGTAGTACTGGTCTTATTATTGATGATACGTATACAAACTATCTGTATGTTGTTGGCTGTGGTGTCGAAGTCAATATGTTTGGTGATAATGCGACAGATCTCCTAGGTTCTTGCATAAGTATTTGCATAGATAACAAAGAGATCATGGGCAGGGCAAACATGGAAAACGGTGTCTGTCAAGGTTTTGGCTGCTGCAACATCCACTCGTCAGTGATAACGACATACCGGCAAGCCTTTAGTTTCACACTTGGCCGCTACAACAGTACGATTGCACAGTTAGATGAAGCACACTCTAGTATCAAGGTTATCTTTTCGTATGACTATGACTTCGCTATAGGCGACCTTTACGCAAGTGGGGTGAATACAAGCAATGTTCACGATATGCTACTTTACATTGCAATCATGGACCAACCAAGCTGTGCAAGCGCCCAATCCCAAGAGAATAAGGGAACCTATGCTTGTAATAATGAAAGCATATGCAGCAACCTTGTATCTCGAGGAGGCTACAATTACTACTGTCAAAATGAAGGCAACCCCTATATTGTAGATGGCTGCATCCCATGTTCATGCTTCCTCTATGTTTCTTTTTCACATGACGTATATAGCTTTTTAAGTGGTTTGAGTCATATTCTAGATTTGGATAATTGCACTGTCGTCAGTTCATATTATTACCAATGATCTGAAAGCACCCACGCGAATCACAAATTTTGCCACACGTATATATTGATGTGTTATTTATTTCTATATATTAAATAACAGATCCCTGCATTTGTTGTATGTCTAGCTTGCCATTAAGACTGAACGAAAAGCTCGCAGCTCGGTAGCTCGTTTGACTCGACTCGTTAGTGGCTCGACTCGGCTCGATTCGTTTATATTTTTTAACGAGTTGAGTCAACACTTTTGTCGGCTACAAAGGTAAGGGGTACCCTAACCTGCGATAATCTAATGCTTAACATAGCAACCATTTTTAAGGCATGATCCAATCAGCCGTCCGAGTCAATGAAGGAAGGCCCATCACGCAAAGGTTTCCTTCACCGGCAACATGTACCGGACATGGGCCGGCCCATTGCAGAAAAAACAGAAGACAGGATACCCCTCCGTCTCTACCTCGACTGACGGACAGAGGTCGAACGAACGACCCCCCGCATCTACCTCGACTGACAGACGGGGGTCGAACGAACGACCCCTCCGCCTCGCCCTAACCCCCCGTATGACGAAAGAGGAATCGATCGAACCCCCCACGATCTCAACCCCTCGACCTCGACTGGCGGACAGGGGTCGAACGAACGACCCCTCCGCCTCCGCCTCGACCTCTCGAATGACGGACAGGGGGTCGAACGAACGACCCGCGTGCAGGAGGCTCGGTCAGCTCACCTGCTCCCGGTATGGGTTAAAGGGGATCCAATGCGCCTACCTGCCCCCGCCTAACGCCATGGGCGCCCACTACCGCAGTCAAATCCATCAACTCACCGCCCATGCCCTGGACCTCCGTTGACCGTGCGACCGCTGTAGCCACGTTGCAGGTACGGAATCCAGAGGCACCCCCTCGAGCCATGAACAGGGCAGCCCTCGACCGTGTCTTCAGGGATACGACAGGGTCACGCTGGCCTCGACCCCCCCTCGACCGGGGGGCTCGACCACTGTCCCCAACCACTCCTGCATGGCTCCTGTCCAATCCGTCCCGCGTCAACTGTGGGACTCGTACCTGTCTACAGAAGGCCGACCGCACTGCGCCATGACGTTCGACAACGTCCAGTCTACCATCACCATGCCCTGGAGCCCCGGAAGGACAGGGAGGTCACGCCGCTACAGCGATCGACGTCCCATTGCAAGCATGGTGCCGCGGACATCTCTCACATGCCTCTACAGTCTAGGACCTCTGTACTCTCAGGCCTCCCCTTGATCTATAAAAGGGGACGCTGGGATAGAAGAAGGGACATGCACATTCGTATTGGTATCGGCTCACACATTCCGACATCAGCTCTGACCTGTATACACCAAGAGCCAAGTCGCACACACCGCACCCGATTGCTTGATCGACCTCTCAAGCAATCCACCACCGACCACCTAGGGTAGCCCTGCTAGTCCTAGGCCTCAGCTCATCCCGAGCACCCCCGTGTAAACCAGCTCGTACCCCCCTATACGAGGACTTTGGTGCAAGATAATACAATCCATCCTCCCCCGCTGGACGTAGGGCCTTCTTTGCCTGAACCAGGATAAATCTTGTGTTCTTCTTGCATCACGTCTGGGAGAGAGAGCACGGAATATACAAATTTACTAGCCGGTGGTCTTGACCCCCCAGGTCATAACACCGACAGTTGGCGCGCCAGGTAGGGGGGCTTTGCGTGTCGATCAACTCCAAACTACTCTCCCAGATGGATTCCACCGTCCCACCAGTCCCATTCACCACCATCGTCTGGTTCGGGAGCCTAGAGTTCATGTCCACGGGCTACGACCACGGCATGGTTATACTCCCCGGTGGTGGCATGGATAGCAGCAGCTCCGGAACGCCGGATCCAAGAGGGACCAGACAACGGTCCCACCACTCACGCTTTTCGCCTTCGACCAGGAGGAGGCATGAACGACGCCGCCACATCTTCACCTCGCGGATCCCAAGACGCTGGACGCCATCTTCCCGGCCCCGGCTGGAGACACAGTTCCTCCCTTCAGGAGCCTGTTTGACCCATGCTTGCGGATCGGGGGCGGTTACCTCGCTGAGCCTGACTTTGGCTCTGCCATACCGTCATCTCAGAAGGTCCCCGCGGCTTCTCCAACACACTCGGCCGCGCCGCTGCACTTTCCACCACGCGGATCCCGAGATGCCAGACACCATCTCCCCGGCCTCAGCTGGTGACACAGTTCCTCCCTTCGGGAGCCTGTTTGAACCATGCTTGCGGGTCGGGAGCGGGTACCTTGCTGAGCCTGACTTTGGCTCTGCCATACCGTCATCTCGGAGTGTCCCCGTGGCCTCTCCGACATACTCGGCCATGCCGCCCCGCAACCTGCTTCCGCACGGGCTTTACAACAGCGCCAGACTCTGTTCTGCCTTTGCAAACTCGCAGATGCAGACACGTTATGGCTCCCCAGGGAACCCGCTACGTGCGACGATTAACCTCGTCACCACCCCTCCATCGGACGGGCGCCTGGAGCCACGACGAGCCCCGACCCTAGGGTATCACACCGGGGGCACGTTACGACGACGGCTGGAGGAGGAGCGCAGGGAATCTTTCCCCGACTTCTACCACGGCTACCCCGATCCAGACTCCCCCGATGAGCATTACGATCCCACGCGGGAGTGCTTCCACCTCATCGATCCGGTCGACTCCTAGGGCGACATCAATGACGCCGCGACCACGGATGAAGGAGGGAGGGGCAACGCTACCCTGACGCGAGACGCCGACCCCCCGAGTCCCGACAGAGCCAATCCACCTCAGGACGCCCAGATCGCGCAAGCCTGAGAGCTGCTCGCCAAGCTCGAGGAGGAGCGCCTACAGATCGAGCGCGCCCTCGAGCGAGACACGGGCGGCCACAGGGTGGAGGAGCCCGCAGCCAGGCTTGGGAAGCCCATCGGCAGATAGTCGAGGAAGGAGCAAACGAACCTCGCTACTACAACCGCACTAGCCAAAATATCATAGCAGCCGCAATGCTGCTTCGTGACATGCCGACACCATCGACGCCCCAGGCGCAGCGTGTCAGAGACAAGATCCAGGGGCTTCTCCAAACCGCAGCCGTTCAAGAGGCGGAGAGCTCGGCCTTGAGGCGCAGAGGAGCTTCTTCCGAGCGGCAGGGCGCGCCCCCTCGACAAGATTGAGAGATATCTGTCCACCAAGACGAGGCGCCCCAAGGCGGGGCGGAGCGGCAACCAGTTCGAGACCGCACCCTCGACAATCAACAACCGCGAGAGGCGCGATACGACAACAAACAACGCTGACACGATGACACTGAGGCTCGAGGTTACAGTGCCCATCGAGGTGGGCGCTACGACAGTGACGAGGATCGACGTCGATCCCCGGAACCACCAGGGCCACGAGTCTTCAGCAAGGCGATCCGGCAAACCACCTTGCCTGTTCGTTGCCGTCCACCCACCAGCCTAGTCAAGTACAACGGCGAAACCAAGCCGGAGCTCTGGCTTGCTGATTTCAGGCTGGCATGTCAGCTAGGAGGAGCCGACGATGACGACGTCATCATTCGGCAACTCCCGCTCTTCCTCTCCGACACCGCTCGAAGGTGGCTCGAGGAACTCCCCCCGGACTTGATCCATGGCTGGCCCGATCTGGTCAAGATCTTCGAGGGGAACTCCAAGGGCACCTACGTGCGGCCAGGAAACTCCTGGGATCTCCGTAGCTGCAAGCAGTAGCCAGGGGAAACCCTCCGCGACTTCACCCGACGGTTCTCGAAGCAACGTACTGCGCTAACCCACATCTCCGACCACGACGTCATCATGGCGTTCGTCGCCGGGACGACCTGCAAGGAGTTGGTGCGGGAGCTGGGATGTAACACCCCCAAGACCGTCAGCGAGCTCATGGACATCATCATCAATTACGCAGACGACGAGAAAGCCGTCGACATGTTCTTCTGCATCGACGCGCGGAACATGGAACAACTACGTCGTTTCTAGCCTTAGGCCTCAAGGCCTCGTACATTTTCGCATTTATGTACAATTCTCCCATCTCGAATGAATAGAAAGTCCACGATCCTAGTGCTTTCATTTTCATTCGTGACTCGAGGTAGATTTTACTCTACCCCTCGACGCCTCTCTTTCTTCTGCCCCTCGAAGCACGCTTAGCGCAGGGTAGGAAACGCGCTCGAGACCCACAAGGGTCGAGCGGTGCCGAGCCGGGAACTCTCCTACGCCTCAGGGCTAAGGTACTTCCACTCGCTCCCCCCTTCTCGAGGGCCTCAGGCGTACGTCCAACAACTGCACCAAAAAGTGGAGCACCAAGGTTGGTAGAAGTAAGAATGGCTCGAGAAACCACCGCTCGTAGTCGTAAAGGTAGACTCGACCCTGCTCCCGTAGACTCGAGCCTCCCTCGGAGGCTAACCGGGAATATCCCCTAAGAAAGTCCCCGAAAACCGCTTTTACCCCTAAGCCGATAACTTAGACCTTGTACATCTTACGCGTTATGTACATTTATCGCATCATGAATGAATAAAATGTTCTCGAAAAACATCTCACGTCTATTCATGACTCTAAGGTAGCCTCGACTCTGCTCTTGCAAAGTCAAGTTTCCCTCGGGGGCTGTGAGGGGGGGGGGCACCCTAAGTCCCTTAAAAACCCGAACGTTTTTCGAAACTCGACGCTTCTCTTTCCATCTTTGCCCCGAGTACGCTTCATGACTAAGTAAAGACGCCTCAAACTCCCTAAGGGTCGCAGGCCGTCGAGCCGGGGACTCTCCTACGCCTCAGGGCTATGGTGCCCCCACTCGCTCCCCCCCTCGAGGGATACGAGAGCGCGTCGAACACTTAGTCTAAAAGCAACAACTCAGGCAAAGAGAAATTGAGATGGCTCGAGAAATAAAAACACCCAGATGCATCCTGAATAAAATGCATTAAGGTTTTGAAGCCCCCAGCGGCTCGAGATCATATTGTCACCAACCTAATCTATTACATAGACCTTTCTTGTCCAGAGCTGGCTCACAGGCCTCAGCTATTTCCATTCGCCACCATCATCCGGTCTGGAAGTCTAGAGTTCATGTCCTTAGGCCACAACCACGACATGGAGGAGGCGTGAACGGCGCCGCCGCACTCTTCATCACGCGGATCCCGAGACGCCGGACGCCATCTCCCCAGCCCTGGCTGGTGACACAGTTCCTCCCTTCGGGAGCCTGTTTGACCCGTGCTTGCGGGTCGGGGGCGGGTACCTCGCTGAGCCTGACTTTGGCTCTGCCATACCGTCATCTCAGAAGGTCCCCGCGGCTTCTCCGACATACTCGGCCGCGCCACCGCACTCTTCACCGAGCGGATTCCGAGACGCCGGACACCGTCTCCCCGGCCTCAGCTGGTGACACAGTTCCTCCCTTCGGGAGCTTATTTGACCCATGCTCACGGGCGAATGCAACAAAAAGACAGGTATGTCCCCACATTTAATATACCTACCTACCACCCCCTTGTATTCCACAGGACAGGACGTTATCTTCGGAGGTAAGCAGCGGACGTCGACCTATCCGTCAAAATCTCGAGGGAGCGAAGGCTGGCCCTCGGTCAGGGCCTCGACAGCCGCCCTCGAGTACCTGAGGTCAGGGAGGACCCAGGGTTACGAACTCCGGTTCACCCCCAAATCTCGAGGGGGCGAAGGCTGGCCCCACGAACAGGGTTCCACAGCCTCCCTCGAGTACGCGAGTCAGGGATGACCTAGGAGGGGCCGGCGCGAGCTCCTAGCTCGAGAACGAACTCTCGAGGCCCTCCGGGACATATCCAAGGCATAACCACGGAATACCCAAGGATCCCTTCGACGGGAGGCATCAGGCCACTGACTCTCATCGAACAGAGTTGGCACCTAGGTAATCCACGCGGTGTTGCTTGAATGAGAACGCCTCAGGGCTTCTATCGACCCCCATCGAAGGGGGCACGAGTTCTCACTTGGATTTCACTTGAATTTATACCCGTTATCAGCTCGCAGAGGACTTCGAGGTTCGTCCTTACGAAGGCTCACAGAGGACTTCGAGGCTCGTCCTAAGGAGGGTAGCACGAAGCTCTTCGCCCCACAATCCAAGCGCAAGGATCCGTGGGAAGGATGCTAGGAGGTAGGGAAAGCCCAGCCACACGAGGCTCGAGGGCTAGACTACGCACGGCACCCCTCGACGAAAGAGGGTCGAAAACACTCGTAGCCTGGCAGACAGAGTTGACCCCTCGATAGGGCACTATGACTCCAGTTTAACCCTCGAGGGAGCGAAGGCTGGCCCTCGAAAGGGTTTCGACCGCCACCCTCGAGCACCCCCTTCCCAAGGAAGTGAAACACTCGTAGCCTGGCGAACAAAATCGACCGCTCGATAGGGCGCTATGACTCCAGTTAATATTAATCCCCTCGATAAAACACACATAAAAGCCCCCAGAGGAGTTCTTAATCACTCCTCTGGGGCCTCCGGGGCTACCCCCACGGGGTACGCTCGCGCGCACCTCGCGGAGGATCGAACCTCTTACTAACTCTGCAGATCAATGGCAAAAGCCCCTATGCGGATTCTTCTTATCCGCATAGAGGCTCGGGGGCTACTGTCGGGTACAAAGGTAAGGGGTACCCTAACCTGCGATAATCTAATGCTTAACATAGCAACCATTTTTAAGGCAAGATCCAATCAGCCGTCCGAGTCAATGAAGGAAGGCCCATCACGCAAAGGTTTCCTTCACCGGCAACAGGTACCGGACATGGGCCGGCCCATTGCAGAAAAAACAGAAGACAGGATACCCCTCCGTCTCTACCTCGACTGACGGACGGGGGTCGAACGAACGACCCCCCCCGTATCTACCTCGACCGACGGACGGGGGTCGAACGAACGACCCCTCTGCCTCTCCTTAAACCCCCGTATGACGAAAGAGGAGTCGATTGAACCCCCCACGGCCTCAACCCCTCGACCTCGACTGGCGGACAGGGGTCGAACGAACGACCCCTCCGCCTCCGCCTCGACCTCTCGAATGACGGACAGGGGGTCGAATGAACGACCCGCGCGCAGGAGGCTCGGTCAGCTCACTTGCTCCCGGTATGGGTTAAAGGGGATCCAATGCGCCTACCTGCCCCCGCCTAACGCCATGGGTGCCCACTACCACAGTCAAATCCATCAACTCACCGCCCATGCCTTGGACCTCCGTTGACCGTGCGACCGCTGTAGCCACGTTGCAGGTACGGAATCCAGAGGCACCCCCTCGAGCCATGAACAGGGCAACCCTCGACCGTGTCTTCAGGGATACGACAGGGTCACGCTGGTCTCGACCCCCCCTCGACCGGGGGGATCGACCACCGTCCCCAACCACTCCGGCATGGCTCCCGTCCAATCCGTCCCGCGTCAACTGTGGGACTCGTACCTGTCTACAGAAGGCCGACCGCACTGCGCCATGACGTTCGACAGCGTCCAGTTTGCCATCACCATGCCCTGGAGCCCCGGAAGGACAGGGAGGCCACGTCGCTACAGCGATCGACGTCCCATCGCAAGCATGGCGCCGCAGACATCTCTCCCATGCCTCTACACTCTACGACCTCTGTACTCTCAGGCCTCCCCTTGATCTATAAAAGGGGACGCTGGGATAGAAGAAGGGGCAGGCACATTCGTATTGGTATCGGCTCACACATTCCGACTTCAGCTCTGACCTGTATACACCAAGAGCCAAGTCGCACACACCACACCCGATTGCTTGATCGACCTCTCAAGCAATCCACCACCGACCACCTAGGGTAGCCCTGCTAGTCCTAGGCCTCAGCTCATCCCGAGCACCCCCATGTAAACCAGCTCGTACCCCCCCTGTACGAGCACTTTGGTGCAAGATAATACAATCCATCCTCCCCCGCTGGACATAGGACCTTCTTTGCCTAAACCAGGATAAATCTTGTGTTCTTCTTGCATCACGTCTGGGAGAGGGAGCACGTAATATACAAATTTACTAGCCAGTTGTCTTGACCCTCCGGGTCATAACACCGACAACTTTAGCTCGTGTAGTTTGGCTCGAGTTGGCCCGTGAGCCTAATGAGCTAAAGTTATTGACCTTAAACTTTATTAGTTTTATGAGACTTCATGTTTTACACTTTACAATTAGTTAATTATTGGGCTTTGACTTTATAAATTTGAAAGTATATAAATTTATTTTGTTTTAAATGGATGTAGGAATAATCAATAACAAATTATAGATGCATTATGTATGATATAAAGTATGGATAATATATGTATAGTGTAGAACTATAATATATTAATACATATTATTTTTTGTTTGATTTAAGAATGAATAAACAACTTTTATATTATTACTATTCTCAATATATATATATATATATATATATATATATATATATATATATATATATATATATATATATATATATATATATATATTTCTGGCTCGCGAGCCTAACGAGCCGAACCGAGCTGAGCTAGCTCGTTATCTTAACGAGCCAGAATGAGCCGAGTTGGCTCATTAAGCCAGCCCAATTGCCATACATATCAAATGCCTTTGCCACTGAACTAAACTTACAAGTTTCTTCCTGCAAAGCCTTATTACTATAATTCCCTTGGATTAATAGCCTAATTTCTCGCTTTGTCTAACATGAATTATTGAAGCAGGTTACAATCCAAGGGTGCTCAAAGAGAATTGCACGAGATTTTGTGGAAACATGATCATTCCATTTCCGTTTGATATTGAAGAAGGTTGTTTCGGAAATGATGACCTACGACTCAACTGTTCAAGCAACTCCACTACTATTCTTATTCGAGGGGACACAAAATATGATGTGACTAGTTTATCACTTGATGATGAGTTTCTCACAATTACAAACAACAATGATAGTCAGTGTCAAAGTTTTAGTAGATTTTACCAGGATCTTTTAGATTGCTCTCGTGAAGATATAATGATAAAATGGGTTGCAGCAAACTTGACTTGTCAGGAAGCTAGGCGAAATAAAGCAGCATATGCATGCATCAGTGACAACAGTTTCTGTGAAGATGTCATGCGAGAGGAAACACGTTATGGGTACCTCTGCAAGTGTTCCGATGGCTTCCACGGAAATCCATACCTTGAAAATAATTGTACAAGTTATATTTCTCTCCTAAACTCATTTGCACTAAGTTTTCTTGTTTCTCTAATACTAACCTATCGAATTGTGCTACTGCACAAAGAGATAAACTATAATTTTAAGAGACATAAGTATTATATGTTGTGCATAATTTAGGACCCGCGTAACTAGTTAAAATAACTTATATTTAATCTCTATTAGTTTTCTAACACAATACACAAGCTTTGTATTTTATATCTGGTCATGATCATAAGGTACACACACTAATATGAAAACACAATACCTTATGATAAACCCTACTTAATCATGATACACTATATTCACTAATTACTATATGTTTTCCCATCCACATACATATTCATATTTACCCAATGCCATTGGACCTTAGGTGCGTTTTGACACGTGTTTAGTTATAACTTTAGTTTGAGTTATGCTTGCTCTTGGTGTAGCCCATGTGTTCTGACTAACTAATATGCTTATCAATATTGGCTTAGTTGCTGTAGTTTTTTTTCCTCGTGTTAATTAGTTTGAAATTCTAGTGCTATTGTGTCTTTTTGTTTAAAATGCTCATTTCATATTTGGTTTAAACAACATGTCTTTAGAAGGTCATAACCCTACATGCACTACCAATGATATGGTTCTACATAATCACACACATCACATTACTTTTTGAGAAACAACAATAAATGTTTTCATTCTTTACTTCACTAGTACAGGAAAGGGCTTTAGTCCCAGTTGGGAAGACGCTTTAGTCCCGATTTCGATTCCGTCCCAACCGGGACTAAGATTCCGGGACTAAAGGTCCTTAATTCCAGCTTAAAAAAATAATGCCTCCCACACTGCGTCCCATGAGATTCTAACTCAAGACCTCATGCATTGCCTCGTGCATAGTGTATCACCTCACCTACACAACACATCTAACAATAGATGTGACTCTTCCCTTCTGAGCCCACCTATCAAGGGACCTTTAGTCCCGGTTGGTAAGGGTAGTTCCGGTTGGAGTTACAAACTGGGACATTTAGTCTCGGTTGGTAATATCAACCTGAACTAAAGGTAGAACTTTTAGTCCTGGTTGGTGTTACTAACCGGGACTAAAGGTCATTCAAAGTATATATAAAACTTGGAACCATCTTGGTTCCAATTGTAATCAGGACTAAAGGCAAATTCTGATGTGGACCAAAAGTCTGTTCTCTACTAGTGCTTGCACCGCCAACATATATACATTCATTTTTGAGAAACAACAATAAATGCATTCATACTTTACTTGCCAACCAACATATATATCCATATTACTAACACAATTATTGATGAGTGATCTATTCCAAAAAAACAATGTAATATACCACAAATTTTGATGAATATTTCAATTGTACAGGGTGCTCTCATGGAAAAGTGTATGATCCAAAAAAGAACAAATGTGTCATGTCAGCTAAGCAGCGTAATCTAATTCTCGGTGAGTCATGCATTTATCCATCAAAATTGATCAAACAAAATATTCATGTTCACATTTAATGGATCTAGGAATTTCAATTGGGTTTGCTTGTGGCCTTGGCTCCATATGCTTTTCAATATGTGTGATTCTACTAGTCGGTAAGTGGAAACATGATATAAAAAGGAGAATTAGAAGAACATACTTCAAGAAAAATCAAGGTCTACTCTTGGAGCAATTAATATCAAAAGAAAGCACTGTAAATAGCACAAAGATATTCACCTTGGATGAACTAGAGGAGGCAACCAACAACTTTGACGCTACTCGTGTTCTAGGTCATGGAGGGCATGGCACAGTTTATAAAGGGTTTCTGTCTGGTCAACGTGTTGTGGCCATAAAAAAATCCAAAATAGCGGAGCAACTAGAGATAGACCAGTTTATCAATGAGGTTGTCATTTTGTCTCAAATCATTCATCGCAATGTGGTGAAACTTTTTGGTTGTTGCTTAGAAGATGAGGTACCCATGCTAGTCTATGAGTTCATATCAAATGGCACTCTACACGGTCTTCTTCATGAAAATATTGTGACAACATGCTTGCTATCTTGGGATGATAGCATTAGGATTGCAATGGAAGTGGCTGGAGCACTTGCATATCTACACTCATCTGCTTCAATACCCATTTTTCATCGAGATGTGAAGTCTTCCAATATACTCTTGGATGACAACTTGATGGTAAAAGTTTCTGATTTTGGCGCTTCAAGATCTCTTTCACTTGATGAAACTCATGTGGTGACAAATATCCAAGGAACATTCGGTTACTTGGATCCAGAGTATTATCATACTGGTCAACTAACTGAGAAGAGTGACATGTATAGTTTCGGAGTGATACTTATGGAACTTTTGACAAGAAAGAAGCCAATTTTTATCAATGACTCGGGTGCAAAACAATTCTTATCTTGTTACTTCATTGAAGGACCTTAGGAAGGTGCTCTCATGGAAATAGTGGATTGTCAAGTTGTGGAAGAGGCAGACCAAGAAGAGATCGGTGATATTGCTGCACTTATAGAAGCATGTTTAAGAAACAAAGGGGGGACAGAGACCAAGTATGAAAGAAGTAGATATGAGATTGCAATTTGTAAGATCAAAGAGGCTAAAGATATGGTTTTTGTCCTTCAGGATTACAAACATTAATAATTTCAATACATATTAAGAATATCATATATCAAGAAATAAGCTGCTCCCTGATTTGGAATATAATGCCACATTGGTGCTTAGAGTTCAAATGACTATAAAATCCAAACAGAGCACCAATAGATAGGTGGAATTGATATTGGTTTCATATTTTTCTAATTTTAAACTAGTTAAGAATTTATAGAGACCAACCAAAATACCAAATTCTCCCAGTTTCAATAGTTGAAGGGCATTCAATATCTGGTTTTCTAGTTTAGGGTTCAAGATCGAACAATAGTGCGAGTTGGAGTTTGAAAAAAATAGATTTTACCATTTTTACGTTGAGTGAATTGGGTATAATACACAATATAGCTTGAATTGGAAAATATCATCTCAGAAAACAGAATGTAATATTCGATTGGGCTGTACGCCTGTACAGTGCTAGACATTTTTTTACTCTCACACTGACGTGGGAGTATGATTACTCGGTGATAGTAATCTCTGCCTATCAGAGTATCAGTAGCAGACTAGCAATAGTATTCAGTAATGCCGTCCGTCCGTTCCATTGCTGATTAGTCAAGTGCGATGGGGAACTTCAATCGCAAAGACCAAATGAATTTCTGCCCTTCGTCCACGGTAATGGGCAACCGTCTTCCAAAGCCGTCGGTGTCTGGGCGTCGTCATTCCCAGGCAACTTACCGACGTATGCTACTCATTGTTTGTTAGAATGTTGCGTGGTTTATTGGTTACAAAAAGACTGAAAAAATCGTGAGGTTTTTCATGACTGCTAGGGTGCCTTTTTCATGACATTTTTTTCTTGTCACCACTACTGCGAGGATTGAGACATGTGTTGACTCAATCTTGTGGTAACAGCTTTCCGAGAGTATATATTTATTTTCCTTTAAGATTTGAAAGGAATCCAAGTACATTATTTTCATTTTCTCATATCATATCATTTTTTAAGAAAAAGCAGGCGCCACCTTTTCCATATACTAGGATTTTTTTTGAACAAAATGGCATGCGCTCTGTGCTTTCTTCTTCTTTTTTTTAATCGCGTGCTCTGCCTTTTTTTAAAGGAACGAGAACGACAAAGACCCAACTGAAATGCATTGTAAAGAAAAAATAAAAAGAAGCAGAAAGAAAAGGAGGGGAGGAAGAACAGGAGTTCAAGATACCAAAAAAAAGGAAAAAAATTATGAAGGTTACAAAAGACTTTCTATCCATGAACCTAACGTAGACTCCGAGTTTGACACTGTGTGTAACAACGGAGACAATTCCTTGATAAAATTGAACTTGTACTTTGAGTCATTTTTTTTTGCCATCACGCCTAGACGCCTCTACGATGTAATCATCGTAGCCTCGTGGCCTTTGCTCTTTTTTACGGGCTTCGGTAACCTAATTTGTACTTTGAGTCATTTAGTTGAATACCTTTGAAAATGAAATAATTCTTTTCAAGCCCAAAAATGCACCAGCATAAAAGAATGAAGAAGTTCATGAAGAATGGTATGTTCAACTGGGCTTTCAACAATTCCAGAGCTTGAAATCCTTGATCAAACTTGTGGGAAGTGAAAATTGGTAATGCTCTAGTAGGTTCTCTAGCAAAGGAGCACTGCATGTAGAGGTGCTCCAGAATTTCTTCAGTTCAAATCGATTCAGCTCACATCAGGATGGTAATAACTCGTGAGAAGACTTAACGCCGGTCAAGCTCCACTAGTTTTTATAGAATGAGCGTGCTATAAAAATGAATTTCCGAGTGAGGTTTTTGCTGACGGCTACCTTAATTACCTGTGCCTGCGGGAATCGTTTCCAGTTTTTTCATGATATAAATTCTTCCCGTTATCATTAGCCGTACCGGTAAGGATTGCGGTATACGTAGACTCAACGATACAATAGGTTTCTCAGCGTACTCACAATGCAGACTCTATTATATAGTCTAAGCGTATTATTACCTCGAAGATATCATAAACAAAGATATCATATACTTGAGTCTAAATAAGACTCAAAGTCTTGTTTTTTCTCCCTCTCTCTTAAATAAATATATTATCACATCAACAAAATATCATAAATAAGTGGATAATAAATAGATTTAGACTTATGGTAGAGTCTACATTGTAAGTGCACTTATTGTTGGAGTTGTTCCAAATTCACTCCAGGATATAGGCCGGGCTACCTAAACAAAAGTTATATATCTTAAAAGGTTAAACAACTTTATAATTAACAAATTTTTAATTTAAAAGCATCTAAAGATAATTACCTGTAAAGTTGGTACATTTAAAATTTAAATTTTCCAAAAGACCTCGGATGGAGAAATGATCCAAATAAAAGTTATAGATCTAAAAAAGTAATAAAATCTATAGTTGACAACTTTTCCATTTGAATTCGTTAATAGTCTCATCACTCATTTTAAATTCGGTAGAACGAGGAGAAAAATATTTATTACTGGGTGACAAAAGTGGCAACGAGGTGGAGTGATAGATAAGTTTACGCATGAGGGCGAGGTCAAGGATTGAGAGTGTGCTATGTGTGGCTGACCGGTGGGGTTTCTTGGGATTAAAAAGAAATTGTACTTTTTTTTGTCCGGGTTCAGAATTTACGAAAAGTGATTAATAACTGAGACGGTTGCCGTAGGGTTACCGCCAACCAAGGCGTTTGTTGATTCGCCTAACAAATTAAATTCCTCTTCTGTCTTCTTGTCATCGCCTGCGACGCCTGGTGAGTTGGGGGCCTCTACTTCGCCTACTGCCCCTCTTTCCGCCTCGACGGACAGTGTGCCTGAGGGAGTGGACATAGGGGTTCATTCATCTGAACCCCTAGATCTGCTTCTGGACACTTCACAGGAGCTGCCACCGGCTGCTTTGCAGCTCAATGGCAAGGGCAACAGCCATGTCGCCACCCCCATCTCCACGGAGGCACGCGACATCAGCACGGACGCTTCTGCCACGACCGCGGTCATTCCTGTTGGCATGGGGGGTCCTGCTTCACCGACTACCCCCCCTAGCTGGCACGGATCCGCCAACACCGTCCCAGGCAGGAGAGGTGGTGCCACACGACGGTGAGGGAGGTGGCTACAACGCCTCCCCCGGGGAGGACAGTAGCCACGACACCACCCCCGCAGTTGGCGTCACTAGCTCCGCTTCTACACAGGCTGGCATGTGGGGTCTTGCACCGCCCCAAGCTAGCAGCCCTACGACTTCACCGCCCCTAGCTGCAATGGCGGACCAGCAGGAGGGCTCGACCGAGCAACTTGTTGTACCACCCGCGGCGCCATTGCCGACGGCGATTGAGAAGACCGCGCCGACAGTTCCCGCTGCAGTGCCTCGTCCCAGAAAGACGACGACTGCAGAAAGGCCCATCAAAGAGCCTCGCCGAAGCGCTAGGAATACGGAAACAGTGGATGTCCACACCCTACTGAAGGCTGAACATCTGACGGCAAAGAAGAACCTCGAATCTCCAGGTAACTCTTTTACTAGTTTTCCAGATTCGAAAGTTCTTTCAAACCTTGGTAGGATAGGCATTAACCTAGGCACCTCGGCTGTAGCTACCATAAAAAACTTAGAGGTTGACAGGTTAGTGCTTTGTGCTAATAAAAAGAAAGGTCTTGCTAAATCCAGAATCTCCAATCTAGAGAGTGAGGATGAGCAGAATGACCAACTTGATGCAATTCTTAGCCACGGCTGTGGAGATCTAAATAAGAATTTGCTGGAGGAGGAGAATGATCAAATCGAGGATCTCTCTCCACTCCGACGGAAGAAAAAATATCATAATGCCAAAAATTCTTTAAATGACAACCTTCCAAATAAGCCAAAAACTCACTCCAAGCTTGTTTTAAAATGAAGGGAGTTTTCTGGAATAGCAGAGGTCTGGGAGACTTGGCTAAACACAGATTTTTGGCTAAACTAGTTAAGGAGGAGCAAATTAATTTTATTGCCCTCTTTGAAACAGGACGAGATTCATTCCCGGATCATGTCCTCAAAAATCTTTGTGGGGGACAGGATTTTATATGGCACGCCATGGCACCCCATGGCAGGTCTGGGGGTATCTTGCTTGGTGTGGACTTGAATGTCTTTGACATTGGAACAATCGATGAGGGAGATTTCTATGTAAAATTCACCCTAAGAGTCAAATCAAATGACTTCAAATTTGTGCTATATACGGTCTATGGCCCAGCACAGCTCCAGAATAAGAAGGATTTCTTAGTAGAACTCGCCAATACATGTTCCAAAGAAACTCTTCCATATATCATAGGAGGAGATTTCAACATAATGAGAAGCCCAGAAGATAAGAGCTCTGGAGACTTCGATCCTAAATGGCCAAATCTTTTCAATGCAGTCATTGAATCTCTGGATCTCAAGGAGATTTCAATGGCCGACCGCCAATATACTTGGGCGGGCCCAGGTGATGACCCCACCTTTGAAAAGTTAGACAGAGTTCTCGTTAGTACTGAATGGGAAATCATGTACCCATTAGCAACAATACAACCCAGGGATAGGAATATCTCAGATCATACTCCCCTAGTGCTTAATACAGGTGTTTCAAACCACCAAACCAACCATCCTTTCAAATTTGAGAGGGGATGGTTGATTAGAGATAGATTCTATGATATGATTGCAAATATTTGGCAATCTCCATGCTCTGGATCCACCCCCCTTGAACGTTGGCAGTTTAAGATCCGCAGACTCCGACAATATCTAAGGGGTTGGGCAAAACACACTGCAGGGTCATATCGAAAAGAAAAAAAGACTCTGCTAGCTCTCTTAGATGATCTTGATAGGAGAGCTGAAACCACTCCTTTGTCGGATCAAGAGATTAATTTGAAACACTATCTCAAAGAACGTTTAGTTAATCTCTTGAGAGAAGAGGAATTAAAGTGGTATGAGAGAGCCAAGGTTAAGACCCTATTGGAAGGAGATGCTAATACCCGGTTCTTTCATTCGGTTGCCAATGGAAAACACCGCAAACAACACATCTATAAACTTGAAAATGATCAAGGTGTTGTGGTAGGTGATGAGAACCTCAAAAGTCATATCACGACTTATTATAAAGATCTATTTGGCCAACCAAAAGATCTCGATATCTCCCTGACGGAAGACCAAAACCTGGATATCCCACAGGTATCGCTGGAGGAAAATGATATCCTCATAAGTCCGTTCACTGAATCAGAAGTGAGGGAAGTGATCTTCCAAATGGAGCATAATAAAGCTCCGGGCCCGGATGGTTTTCCAGCAGAAGTTTATCAGGTCTTTTGGGAAGTCATCAAGGGTGATCTTCTACCCTTATTTGAAGAACTGCATAAAGAGGCTCTTGACCTCTATAGCCTGAATTTTGGTATTATTACCTTAATCCCAAAGGTGAATAATGCCACTAAAATCCAGCAATATAGGCCAATTTGTGTCCTTAATGTGAGCTTCAAAATATTCACTAAAGTGGGCACAAATAGGCTTAATTTGGTAGCTAAAACTGTGGTGAGACCAACACATGCTGCTTTTATGTCAGGCCGTAACATTATGGAAGGGGTCATTATGTTACACGAGACCATCCATGAACTTCACACCAAAAAAAGGGATGGTGTCATTTTCAAAATCGACTTTGAAAAGGCATACGATAAAGTGAAGTGGTCTTTCCTACAACAAACGCTATGTATGAAAGGTTTCTCCCCCAAATGGTACCGATGGGTTGAAACAATGGTGACCGGAGGAAGCGTGGGCATCAAATTCAATGATGACGTGGGACCCTACATCCAAACCAAACGAGGTCTTAGGCAGGGAGACCCCATGTCACCCATCTTATTTAACATCGTTGCTGATATGTTAGCTCTTCTTATTAATAGAGCAAAAGTCGATGGTCAAATAAGAGGTGTCGTCCCCCACCTTATAGATGATGGTTTATCCATATTGCAATATGCAGATGACACCATTATCTTCATTGATCACGATCCAGAGCAATCACAGAATCTGAAACTGCTGCTTTGCGCTTTTGAACAGCTATCTGGACTGAAGATCAACTTTCACAAGAGCGAAGTCTTCTGCTATGGTGCAGCTAAAGAGATGGAAGATTTCTACACCAGCCTCTTTGGTTGTAACACAAGGGAATATCCCTTCAGATATCTAGGGAACCCTATGCACCATAGAAAGCTCCTTAATTCTGAATGGAGCAAGATAGAAGACTGTTTCAAACAGAAATTATCTTGCTGGAAAGCAAAATACCTGTCTTATGGGGGAAGACTAGTTCTGCTGAACTCAGTTTTAAGCAGCCTACCCATGTTTATGATGTCCCTCTTTGAGATCTCCAAGGGAGTACTTAAAAAGTTGGATCATTATAGATCAAGGTTCTTCTGACAAGGTTCCTCTGATAAACACAGATACCGACTTGCCAAATGTGACATCATATGCCGTCCTAAGGACCAAGGAGGACTAGGTATCCTTAATTTGCATCTGTAAAATAAATGCCTTCTAGCCAAATGGTTGGTTAATCTATTAAACACAGAAGACATGTGGCAATCTATGCTAAGGAATAAATACCTAAACTCCAAAAGCCTTACTCAAGTGACAGCCAAACCCAATGACTCTCATTTTTGGAGAGGCCTCATGCAAATCAAAGATGAGGTACTAGCTAACGGTTCCTTCGATATCAAGGAGAGAACTAATACTAGATTTTGGGAAGATGTATGGGTAGGTGATAAGCCATTGGAAGTTAAGTATCCATCCCTATATAATATAGTACGGGATCTTCATGCAACGGTGTCAAAAGTGATGACTACCGGCCCTCTAAATATCTCTTTTAGAAGGGCTCTGGTGGATAATAAACTTTCAAAATGGCTTAGCTTAGTAGCACAAATCTCCAATGTTGAATTGGTGGCAGGAACAAATTATTTTAGATGGACCTTAACCAAATCTAGGTTTTTCTCTGTCCGTTCCATGTATCAATATCTTGTAGATACACGCCCACCCTTTCGTCATAGGATGATCTGGCAGATAAAAATTCCTCTAAAAATCAAAATCTTTCCTTGGTTCTTACAAAAGGGTGTCGTCTTAACTAAAGACAACCTTGCTAAGAAAAATTGAAACGGGAGTCAGAAATGTATCTGCTGTAACAGGAATGAAAACATCCTAACATTTGTTCCTAGACTGCCCCTTACCAAAATGATTTGGAGGATTATTTTCTTTGCTACTAAGCTAACCCCACCTAGATCAATCAACCACATGTTTGATAGTTGGCTAACTAATCAAAATAAGAGGATTAGAAATTTGATTTGGGTGGAGGTAGCTGCCATGTGCTGGGCTATCTGGAGATACCGCAATGATGTTATTTTTAGTCAATGACTCTTTTATGCAGGTAATTTTCAGAGGAGCATTCTGGTTACGCTCGTGGACTCAGTTGCAGCGTGATGAGACAGCCAAGGACGCGCTCTCGACGATGAGCAAGAAGTTGGAAGTAATTGCTCTAGAGATATCCAATAAAGGATGGAAACATTTTTATTGTTTGAACTAACGTCCTGGTCGATTTATAAGACTATGACTTTCTTCTTTTTTAACATAAATTTTGTAATAATTAGCTGTGTACATCCTCGGATATAGATGCTTTATCTTAAAAAAACACTGACGTGGGAGTATGATTACTCGGTGATAGAGTATCAGTAGCAGACTAGCAATAGTATTCAGTAATGCCGTCCGTCCGTTCCATGGATAAAAGTCAAGCGCGATGGGGAACTTCAATCGCAAAGACCAAATGAATTTCTGCCCTTCGTCCACGGTAATGGGCAACCGTCTTCCAAAGCCGTCGGTGTCTGCGCGTCGTCATTCCCAGGCATCTTACCGACATATGGTACTCGTTGTTGATTAGAATGTTGCGTGGTTTATTTTGGTTACAAAAAGACTGAAAAAATCGTGAGGTTTTCCATGACTGCTACGGTACGGTGCCTTTCTCATGACATTTTTTTCTTGTCACCACTACTGTGTGAGGATTGAGATATGTGTAGAAAAAATCTTGTGGTAACAGCTTTCCGAGAGTATATATTTCTTTTTCTTAAAGATTTGAAAGGAATCCAAGTACATTATTTTCATTTGCTCATATCATGCATTCTTTTTTTTTAAAAAAAAGCAGGCGTCACATTTTACATATAGTAGGATTTTTTTTTGAACGAAAAGGCATGCGCTCTGTGTTTTTCTTTACTTTTTTTTTAATCGCGTGCTCTGCCTTTTTTAAAGGAACGGCCGAGCGGATGGGGAAAAGTCCCAACTGAAATGCATTATAAAGAAAAAAGAGTAGAAAGAAAAGGAGGGGAGGAAGACAAGGAGTTCAAGATACAAAAAAAATGAAAGAAAAAATTATGAAGATCACAAAAGACTTTCTATCCATGAACCTAAGGTAGACTCCGAGTTTGACACTGTAACAAAAGGGACAATTCCTTGATAAAATGTAACTTGTACTTTTGAGTCATTTGGTAGAATACCTTTGAAAATGAAATAATTCCTTTCGTGCCAAAAAGCACCAGCATCAAAGAATGAAGAAGTTCATGAAGAATGGGATGTTGAGAACTGGGCTTTCAACAATTCCAGAGCTTGAAATCTCGAGCAAACTTGTGGGAAGTGAAAAAATGGTAATGCTCTAGTAGGTTCTCTATCAAAGGAGCAATGCATGTAGAGGTGCTCCAGAATTTCTTCAGTTCAAATGGATTCAGCTCACATCACGAATAGTAACTCATGAGAAGACTTAACGCCGGTCAAGCTCCACTAGTTTTACAGAACGAGCGAGCTATAAAAAAGAATTACTTCTGATAGAGATTTTTGCTGATGGCTACCTTAAGTATGGGTTTCCAATCTTTTCATGACATAAATTATTTCCGTTATTGCTGGTTGTATGCCTGACCTGTAAGGTTGTAAGGATTGCGATATATGTAGGCTCAACGATGCAATATCTTTTCTCTTTTGCAGTGTCTGTAAAATCTGATTACATTTTGCTTAATAAAAGCACGCTTTACCTCCGTAAAAAAAACGATGCAATTGCTTTTTTAGTACATTTGTTTGTTTATTTTTCTATACAAAAATAGATATAAGATTACAAAACTTCTCAATTACTTCCATCGTTTATGGTAACTCGAGTGAAGACTTCACAGGTCAACACCGATAACAATAGCTAGACATTTCTGAATTTTGTGAGAATTCGTAGAATTTATCCTTTCTAGCACATGTTTTTTAATTAGTAGAATTCGTGATAGTTTTTTTTAGATAATGGATATAAAAAATATCCGACCTCTATATCCGTGGATGTACACAGCCCAAACTTACCAGACTCAAAACTTAAAAACAGGAGAACAAGCCATGGTCTAACAATGACCAGGAAACTAGAGTAAACAGTACAACTGTTTCCACCCTTTATTTGAAAAATCTAAAGCAATTGTCTCTAATCTCTTGCTTATCGATGAAAGGATGTCCTTGGCTTGCTCATCATGCTGCAACTGGGCCCAGAAACGTAGCCAATACGCTCCCCTGAAAATAACCTGCATAAAAGAGTTATTTTGAGTTTGTTAAAAATCACATCATTCCGGTAACGCCAGATGGCCCAGCAAATCGCAGCCACTCCAACCCAGATCAAGCTTCTAAGCCCCTTGTGTTGATTCCGAAGCCATGAACCGAACATGTGGCTTATAGATCTTGGTGGAGTTAAATTAGTGGCGAATAAAATCATCCTCCAAATTATTTTGGCGAAGGGGCAATCGATGAATAAATATTGAATAATCTCATTCATATTATAACAGATACACTTCTGACTCCCTTTCCAGTTTCTCCCAGAGAGGTTGTCCTTGGTTAAGACCACTCCTCTTTGTAGAAACCACATAAAGATTTTAATCTTTAGCGGGATTTTTATTTTCCAGAGTTTCTTATGCGGAAAAGGTAGATGTGTATCAATGAGATGGAGATACAACGAGGAGACAGAAAATAAACCAGACTTGGTTCGAATTCGTGATAGTTGACGTGAAGGAATCTTTTAATTAGTAACAGTAGCTCAATAACTCATGACTTTTCTCTCATTTTTAGCCACGGAGATTGTGGAGTACATAATAGTACTCCATCTGGCTCGGCTAGTCTTCTTGGCCCCAGCGACGACCGTAGCATCAGATGTGACTATTGCCCTGAAATTCCAAGTTCAGGTCGTCCTTCCACTAATACTACCGCTAGCTGAACTGTTTGCCCAACGCAAGTGAGATTTTTATTAGTTTTTCTAGAGCCGGTTATTGTTACATATAAAACTGTGGTGTCCTCATGAACAAGCCTTACAAACACCTCCTCCTTAAACAAGACTTACAGACTTCCGATACAACCATGTGCTCCACCGGAGTGCTACTAGCTCGCTCGTTCGTAGTTATGCTCTTGTATTTGGCCGCAATGGAGATCCACTTGACGCCGGCCTGTTGGATTTGTGTCGAACTTGACGCCGGCCTATTGGGTTTGTGTCGAATATGTGTACTGTTTGGTTACGTTACAGTTGTTTTAGAGGGCTAGGATATGTTTAGTACCGTATTGGAAATTAACGGTAGAGAGACAATTCTAGGGGATATAAATATAACCCCAACCCTATTGTAACCACAAGACGATATAAGACACTATTCTAGCTGTTGGGGGGAGCGTCCATAATCATGCCCCGAGGATGTAGGCATATGTCCGAACCTCGTTAAAAAACATTGTCTCGTGTTCGATCTTGTTTGCATTATTTCCTAACAAGTGGTGTCAAAGCCGGACACGAGATTGATTGAAAAATTAGGGTTTTTATTCCCTGTTATACATCGTCTTCCAAGATTAGGGTTAAGTCCCTATTTATCTGCCGCCGCCAGAGCTTTCCGTGGAGAGATCAAATTACTGAGTTGAGGTTGCCGTGCGTTTGGATTATTTTTCGACGAATTCTTCCGTGCGGAGTCAATCGGCGATTCTGACGCTTCCACTCGTCGAATCCAAGGCGGAGTTGATCTTCTGCTGCATATTGTCTTCGAATCCAAAGCTGCTATCGCCGTGTCTCCGTGCCATCCAATCGGCGACTCGAAGCATCGAGTCCAAGGCGGAGTTAGTAACGGGTTTTGATCCGTTGGCTAAAGTTGTTGCGCACGAAAGTCAGCGTTTCCCTGTTCGCCTGTGCGAGTTGGAGTTGAGGCCGAATTTATGCTTCTGTGTTCTCATCTACAAAAGGTGCCCCTGCTAATCAAGCTGCTGGGGTCTCTGTTCCGGCGGAGAAAAAAAATTCAGGACTGCTGCTGCTGTTCGCCGGTTCCTAGGAGGAGGCAAAATCAATTTGCTGCATACTATACCTACTCTCGCATCGAGGTTCGTGTACGTGAATCAAGGTGGAGAGGAGCTGCGTGCGTTTGGTGTTCCTGACAGAGTGCAGGACTTTTGCACGCTCATCCTGGTTTGGTTCCCTGGTGGATTTCGCTACGGGCACACATCAATCTATCAGTTGTTCGTACAAACGTGTAATTATCGTCGTTTGTTGCTTGACGATTTCTTCTGTGCCTTTCAATAGGCGACTTGACGTTTATTGCAACGTCTAATCCAAGACAGAGTTCTGAAATCTTCTGCTCTTTACTTGGTGTTCACCTGTTTTTTCTTCGCAAGTCTTCGAAGAGTGTACAACCGTAGGTGGAGTTATGGAGCATGAAGTTGCAGGAGCTAACACTCTTGTTCGGATGGGTCAGATGCGACTCATTAAGTAGCTTTTGGAGCTGTAAAATCAAGACTCAAGTTTTGGTACACAGATGTTCGCATTTAGACAACTTCAAGGTGACATGTATATTTGCCAAGGTGGAGTTTGTTGGGTTTGTGTCGAATATGTGTACTGTTTGGTTACGTTACGACTTGAGTTGTTTTAGAGGGCTAGGATATGTTTAGTACCGTATTGGAAATTAACGGTAGAGAGATAATTCTAGGGGGATATAAATATAACCCCAACCCTATTGTAACCACAAGACGATATAAGACAACTATTCTAGCCGTTGGGGGGGAGCGCCCATAATCATGCCCCGAGGATGTAGGCATATGTCCGAACCTCGTTAAAAAACATTGTCTCGTGTTCGATCTTGTTTACATTATTTCCTAACACGGCCAAGGTCCTTGCCGCCGGGATCGGCGGACATGGGCTTCTTCGTGTCCCTACCAATGCCTCCCTAGCGAACTGCCTCTCCCACTGCGGGGATGTCAAAATCTCATACCCCTTTGGGATAAGGCTGGGGTGCTTCCGGCGAGGCTTCGAGCTCACCTGCGACAACACAACTGGTTCCCCAAGGCTGCTCCTCCTGGGAAACAATTCAACTCAGGTGACTTCTGTATATGTCGGTAGCAGTAGGGTTTTGGCTTCTGCTCTTGGGTACAACATCACCATGGGCTTAGCAGATGTGGACAACTACACTCAGTCCTGGGAGGCCCCTGCTGGTGTCACTATTTATCAATATAATGATTTGAACATTGTTGGTTGTGGTGTGGACGTTTACATGTTCGGTGATAACATGACAGATCTCATTGGTTCTTGCATCAGTATTTGCACAGATAACAGAGAGATCATGGAGAGGGCAATCATAGATTATGCCTATGGTGTCTGTAAAGGGTTCGGCTGCTGCCACATCTCGTTTTCTGAAAGTGGTCGGCAAAGCTTCACTCTCAAACTTGGCCGCTACAATAGTAAGATTGCACAATTAGATGAGGCGTTCTCCAGTATCAAGGTTATCTTTGCGTATTACTATGACTTCGCTATAGGAGATCTTTACGCAAGTTGGGTAAATACAACCAATGTTTTTGATATGTATCTTGACATTGCAATCACGGACCAACCAAGCTGCGCAAGTGCCCAATCCCAAGTGAATAAGGATACCTATGCTTGTAATAGTCAAAGCATCTGCAGGGATTGTTGGCGTTTCGACCCAGGGGGTTGATCACCAACCAGTAAATTTGTTTATTGCGTGGTCTCTCTCCCAGATGTGATGCAAGAAAAACACAATATTTATCCTGGTTCGGGCAAGGAAGGCCCTACGTCCAGCGGGGAAGGAAGGATTATATTATCTTGCACTGAAGTGCTCGTACAGGGGAGAGTACAAGCTGGCTTACACGGATGAACTCGGGGGGGGGGGGGGGGGGGGGTCAAGGCCTAAGGCTAGCCGGGCTATCCTAGGTGGCTCGGTTGATTGCTTGAGATGTCGATCAAGCAATCATTGGTTTGTGTTGTGTTCGGATATGACTCTCTGTTGCGTATGCTAGTGAGCTTGCTGCGAGTGCCAATGGGTGTCGCTTAGATGGTTGCAAGTGCGAGCAGATGTCTTGTTGTCTCTCTCTTTTTTCCTACTATCCCAGCGTCCCCTTTTATAGACTAAGGGGAGGCTTGAGAGTACAGGAGCCCTAGTTCGTATCGGTATGGGAGACGTGTCCATGGCACCATGCTTGCGATGGGACGTCGATTGCTGTAGCGACATGCTCTTCCTGTCCTTCCGATGCTCCTGGGCATGGTGATGGCGGACTGGTCGCTGCCGAACGACATGGTGTGGAACGATTGGTCTCCTGTAGATGGGTACGAGCTCCGCAGTTGAAGCGGGATGGAGCAGACGGGTTCCATGCCGTAGTGGTTGGAGATGAGGGTCGAGCCCCCAGATCGAGGAGTATCAAGGCCTGCATGATCCCGACGCATCCCCAAAAACATGGTCGAGGGATGTCCCACTCAAGATTCGAGGGGGTGCTTTCGGGCTCCGTACTCAAGGCGTGGCTACACTGGCCGCACGATCGACGGATAACCCAGGTATGGGTAACGAGTTGACGGATTTGACCGGGGGTACTGGGTGCCCATGGCGTTAGACGAGAGTAGGTAACAACATGGGATCCCCTTTACCCCATACTGGGAGTAGGTGAGCTGATCGGGCCTCCTGATCATGGAGCATTCGATCGACCCCCTGTCCGTCACTCGAGGGGTTGAGGTCGAGGGGGATTCAATCGATCCCTCTTCCGTCACTCGAGGGGTTGAGGTCGAGGGGGATTCAATCGATCCCTCTTCCGTCACTCGAGGGGTCGAGGTAGAGGGGGATTCGATCGATCCCTCTTCCGTCACTCGAGGGGTTGAGGTAGAGGAGGATTCGATGGATCCCTCTTCCGTAGTAGATCTTGCTCACTGTCTCTCCAGTAATGGGCCGGCCCATGACCGGTCATGCTTGATGGGGAGGTAGGATGGATTTGGATTCTGTCTGGATATTAAGCACTAGATCGTCATGGATTAGGGTACCCCTTACCTTTGTACCCGACAGTAGCCCCCGAGCCTCTATGCGGATAAGGTGAATCCGTATAGAGGCTCTTGCCGATGATCTGTGGGGTTTATTAACATGAAGTGGAGTTGAAGTACCTAATCTCGAGGCGCAGGGTTTCGTTAGGTTATCTCACCGCGGGGGGCGCGCGAGCGTCCCCCGCGGGGGTAGCCCTCGAGGTCCCAGAGGAGTGATTAAGAATTCCTCTGGGGGCTTTGATTTGTGTCTTATCGAGGGGGATTGGTATTAACTGGAGTTGTAGCGCCCTATCGAGGGGTCAGCTCTAGCTGCCAAGCTCCCGAGTGTTTTCGACCCTCTTTCGTCACGGGGGGCGTGCGTAGTCAAGCCCCTTAGCCCTGTGCGGCTGGAGTATTGCTACCACTTAGCATCCTTCCCACGGATTCTTGTGCTTGGATTGTGGGGTGAAGAGCATCGTGCTATCCTCGTTTGGACGAGCCTCGAAGTCCTCTGCGAGCTGGTAACGGGGAGATCCAAGTGAGAACTCGTGCCCCATTCGATAGGGGTCGACAGAAGCCCTGAGGCGTCCTCATTAAGAGAAACCACGTGGGTTACCTAGGTGCCAACTCTGTTCGATGAGAGTCGGTGGCTCGATGCCTCCCGTCGTAGGGGTCCTTAGGTATTCTCGGGTTTTGCCTCGGATATATCCCGGGGGGTCTCGAGAGTTCGTTCTCGAGCTGGGCCTCGTGCTGGCTCCCCCTGGGTCATTCCTGACTCGGGTACTCGAGGGCGGTTGTCGAACCCTGTTCGTGGGCCAGCCTTCACCTCCTCGAGATTTGGGGGTGGACCGAAGTCCGTTTTACTTCCCTGGGAAGGACCGTTCGAGGGTGGCTGTCAAACCCGTGATCGCTGGGCCAGCCATCAACCCCTGAGATTTCGACGGACGGGTTGACGTCCGTTGCCTACCTCCGAAGATAACGCCCATCATTGCCCGCCGCCTGCCATTGGCGCACCTTTTCAGGAGATGTCCGTTCGGCTGCATCCGTACGTAGCCGGCGTGGAGTGCGGCGAGGAGTCCGATGACGTGACAGGCGTAGCTTATCCTATGGATCCTTAGGGGGTGTTAGGTGGGTGCACTTAATGCGGGGATTTACCTGCCTTTTCGATGGATCTGCCCGTTGCGCTTCCGGTTATAAATACAGGGGTAGGGGATTGGCTTCCTCGCGCTTGCCATTGCCTTCCTAGCCTTCTTCCTCTCGCCATCGCCTTCGTCGCCCTCTGAGCCCGATCTCTGCGCGCGTGAGTAAGGAGAGGAAAGATCGGGAACACACCTTCAACCCCTGCCTCCGAGCGCATCCGCTTTCCCGCCGTCATGCCGAACTACACCTTGCGCGGCTCCGACGACTGGCTTCCTTCGACGGCGACCATAGAGCGGCTTGGGGACTTGGTGGAGAGTGGCCTTCTTCGGCCCGTCACCTCAGCGGACCGGTCGGAGTGGATGGTCCCGCCTTGGGCGGACCGCCAACCCAACCCATCGAAAGGTTACGTGGTTAGCTTCGAGGCTTTCCACCGGGTGGGGCTGGGACCCCCCAACCGTCTCTTGCGGGGGATTCTCTTCCACTACGACGTCGAGCTCCAACACCTCTCCCCCAATGGTGTCTCCTACGCGGTGGTCTTCACTGCTGTGTGCGAAGGGTACCTGAGGACGGAGCCCCATTGGAACCTATGGCTCCACCTGTTCGAGGCGGGCCTATTCCATGCTCCGGTCGAGACCGGCTATCGGAAGATGGTCAAGGCGGGGTGCTGCAACATCGCCCTCAAGAGGCCGGACGACTGGATCCAGGCGAAGATCAAGTCGAGCCACTCGGGGTGGCACTCCGGATGGTTCTATTTGAGGAATGACGATGGTCTGTTCCCCCTTACACCGGGAGGACCATCGACTCAAAGCCTTTCCACTGGAAGCACGGTGTCCCAAAGAAGTGCCAGAGTCGCCTCGAGCATCTGCTCGATGCGATTGCCCATCTAAGGCGGTAGGGGCTTATGGCGGCCATCGTGGCGTCGACTTTTCATTAGCGGCGAGTCGTGCCACTGATGGCTCGCCCGCTGCGTCTCGACGAGATGTGCGCAGGGGTGGATCTCATAGGATGCCGGCTCGTGGGGGACGAGATGCCCCTCGAGTGCGCTCCTCCTTCGCCTGCGCATTCGAGGAGAAGCAAGTCACTCTCATCCCCATGGTGCCAGACGAGGGCCATGTCCAGTTGGTATGACATCCCCTCTTCTGTTAATGCCCTCTTGTTTGTCTTGTTCGTCTCTTTTGCCTGTCTCCTAACCACGCCTTGTGTTCCTTAGGGGAACATCGTTCATCGGGGGTCGCTGCCACCGGTGAAGGAGGAGCGGAATGAGTCCCAGGTGAGACGCTTTCCAGCCGAGCAGGCCAAAAAGGACAAGGACATGGACAAGAGGGATAGGGGCAAAAAAGCCCTTGAGAAAATGGAGCGTGACCAACGCCGGTCCTGACAAAGGCAAGACGGCCTCCCCGAAGAGGAGTCTCCCTCGGAGGAAGATGAGGATGAGGAGACGAGTAGTGGCGAGGTTATTAAGAACAACGGCATGGTGTAGTGGTATCGGGTTGTGACCATCACTTTGGACCTGACGGGTATTGTCTTTGTGCAGGAAGAGGAGCCGGGGCAGCAGGAGGAGGAGGGACAGGTCGAGCCGCGCCAAGGGCTCGAGGAAGAAAGAACGGCGCCCGAGCGACAAGTGGCGACCGCCGGTAGTAGAGGGGAGAGGGGGTCGATGTCGAGGTCGGCCCCGACCGTCGGGATCGAGCCGGGGGGTGAGCGCTCTGCAGCTTCTCAGGGTGAAGTGGCGCGGCGGACGCGTAGTCGTTTGACGCAGTCCCCGTCGAGGGGTCGGTCGAGCACGCCGCTGGTGCCTACTCGGCCGAGTGCACGGGTCTCAGGCCCATTGACCCAGGAGGAGACCAGGACGGCGACGATGAGGACGCCGTTGACCCCCGCCAAGGCCACGGCGCCGGGAGCACCATCATCCTCCACCGTAGCCAGCACTGGAGGGAGAAGTGGCTCCCGGGGGATCGCTCAGAAGCCCCCGAGCGGCTCGAGGCCTGCTGGTCGGGCCCCCTTGATTCCGCTGGGGTAAGTTCCTTTCCATTTGGTCCCGAATTTCCTCCGCGTTGGTTACAATTTGCGCTTACCGTCGCATATGCGTTCCTCTTTCAGGGTGAAGCGCTCGTTGGAGGACGTGTCCCCCACCCCGGCCAAGAAGCTGAGGGTGGAGGCTGCGGCGAGGATGGCGGCCGGAGCCGCCCCTACTGCCCCGTCCCCCTCGACCCTTGCCCCAGGTGTGGAGTGGGCGGCCAGGGCACGGGAGGCGATGGAGCGTGTGCAGGCGCAGTCGGCCGCGGAGCGAGCTCGGGCGGCGGAAGAGGCGGGTCGGTCCGCCGCGTCGACTGCGCCTACCGGACAGGCGGGCGAGGCTGTGCTCACTGCCCCATCGGAGGAGGGCGCGCTGGCGGCCTCGGAAGGCGTGGGGCCGACATCAGCGGCGGCCGTGGTGGAGGGGGTCAAGCCCCAAACCTCCGTGGAGGTGGAGGTTGTCGACCCGACCGCCACCGGTGAAGAGGAGACGCCGGAGCAGCCGGCGCCGTCGCGGTGGCCCGAGTGCCTCGTGACGCTAGAGGCGCATCAGCGGCTTGAGCGTGAGGAGAAGGCGCGGCAAGAGGGAGATGCGCGGCTGAGCCCTCCTCCCCCGCAGTCAGCGTTGTCCGAGGAGGAGGGTCGCGCCACGACCCTAACCCTCGTGGCGCCCGCAGCCTCTTCGCCGGGAGGGGGAGCGGTTGGCGCTGCGCTAGAGGTGCCGCCATTGGTAGAGACCCCCGTCGAGGGGGCCTTGGCGTCGCCCCACCAGCCTGCCTAGGAGGGCCATCAGCCGGCCGAGGAGGAGGGATGGGCCAAGGAGCTCGAGGCGACACCCGCGGCGGAGAGGGCGACAATGGCGGGGATGGAGGCGGTGACGGTCCCCCGGCCGGATCCGGAGGGAACTACTGTGGAGATGCAAGGGAGCGGCGCGCCGGACGTGGTTATGTCCAAGGCGTCAGCTCGGCCTCATCTTGAGGTCAGGCAATCGACATCTCGAGGTGCTCCGCCCCCTGGCTCAGTCAAGGTGGAGGGTGGGAATGGGCTACTGGACTGCAGTGAGGCCACCGTCCTGGATGCTAACATGCATTTCCTCTACCGCCTAGGGCTATTCTCACGGTGGGGACCTCCTCCGCCTAGAAGCGACGACCTGGAGGCGTCGATGGCGGCCCTGCAAGATCGCTTCGAGGCCGGGATTGCCCAGCTCGAGGGGGCGACCTACTTCCCCAACCTGGCAGAGCGGGTGATGGCCCACGGAGGCACCCTTGAAATGGGTCAGGCCATCATGCAGGAGGTAAGGGGGAGGGTCGACCGCAGCAGCGATCTCTGGGTGTAGGAGATGCTCAAGCTGCCCGACCCCCGAGATCCAGGGTGCACCTTCTTCGAGCTCGACGATCAAGCCGAGCTCGGGGAGTGGGAGCATTTGGAGGAGTTCCGGGTGTGGCTTGACCACGTGACACGCGTGGCGGTGGGGGTTGCTTCCGAAGATATGTTCAAGGGGATGATGGCAAGCTTCGTTCTTTCTCTCTGATTTATCTCGGTTGTTTTGCTGTCCTTTTTTGTGACCTTCCCTTTTATTCTTGGTAGACACTGAGGGCGAGGTCGCATGACAAGTCTCAGTTCATCCTTCGGTTGCGGGAGCAGTGGAGCCAGCTCCCCATCCTCCGCGCATCGCTGGAGAAGGCGGAAGCCGAGGCCACCCAGGCGAGGGGCGAGGTTGCCACCGCGCAGACGGGGGCCAAGGCCGCTCAAGAGGAGGCCTCCCAGGCACGGTCGAGGGTTGGAGCCGCCCTCAAGGAGGCTGCCGAGGCTGGACAGGAACGGGACATCGCCCGGGAGGCCCAGCGCAAGGCTGAAGAGGAGGCCACCAAGTTGAGGGAGGAGCTGGCTCAGGCGACAGAGCGTGCCCGGCTACTCGAGGGCAATCTGACGTAGGCGGCTACCTACCGCGCCTCTCTCGAGGAGCGGGTCCGGGAGCTCGAGTCGGACATCGACACCGTCTCCCACGACTGCGACGCGCTGAACGTCGCAGAGCAGAAGGCTCGGGCCCGGATCGCTAGTCTGGAGGAGGATGTGGCTGCCAAGACGAGGGCCCTCGATGGCACTAGTAAGCTTATCGAGGAGCTCCGGGGTGAGAAGAATGACCAAGCTGCGGCCCTGGTCGACGTCGGCCGCCAACTGCAAGAGGTTGAGCTGGCCTACGTCACCCTGGAAACGCACGCTCAAGGTGAGTTTTTTAGAATTATTAGTGAGCTTGCTTGGTCTCAACGCTTCCCCTATTTTTTGGTTTTGACGGAGTTCTCTGTTTGTTCCTACAATCATCGAGGAAGACAGGGCCTGAGCCCATGAGGATCTGACTAGTGTCCAGAGCCTCCATTAGGCGGAGGCAGCCCTGAACAAGAGGCTCGAGGACGCCATCTCCTCCTTCTGCGATGGCATGGGGGTTGAGCCGGAGCTGCCGGTTGCGGGCGACGTGCGCGGAGACTCCCTCGTGCGCCGCTTCTTCGCCGTGACTCGTGAAGTGACAGAGCAGGTCCGTGCTGCTCTTCACATAGGCGTGAAGCGGGCGCTCGCGGTCGTCCGCTTGGGCTACACCTACGACCTCAACGTCATCGCTCGCGGCTTTGTCGTCGACCCAGCGTTGAATGACGAAGAGAACATGGCAAGATGCCATGAGCTGATTGACGCCGCAGAGGTGCCTGGTGGCGAGTTGGCGAAGTTCTTATGGCCCGAGGTGCTTCCCTCGACGGACGGCGATGGCGATGGGAGTAGTTGATGCCTGAGCCAGATCTTTTTGATGGATCTGGACAAAAAAGGTCCATGTAATGGGGTAGATTAGAACATTTTGTGTTTGATCATGGCCCGAGGGGCTTTAAAAAATTTGGATGTTTTAAAAAGTTATTGACTTAGTTTTTTGTTCAGCTCGAGTTTCTTCCTCTTAGCTGCCCTTACTTGTCTTCGTTTAAGCTGTTAACGAACCCATGGGCCTCGAGGGGGGGGGGAAGTCGAGTGAAAGTAACCGTAGCCCTGAGGCGTAGGTGATTGTTTCCGGCTCGACCCGTCCCTAGCCCCTTTGCCGGCACGAGTTGTTTTATTCTTAAGCGAGACGTGAGTTCTTGGTAGCGTGGAGGAGTTGAGTGACATCAAGCTCATTTGAAAAAATTGAGTGATTTTTCCGGGGACTCGAGGGGGTTCCCCCCTTTGTAGCCCCCAAGGGAGGCTCGTCTTTATGGAAATAGAGTCGAGGCTACCTTGTGCTTCGTGATAAAGAAAAGTACATTACGAGTAGCTCGATTATCAGAAGACTTTTTATCTTATTCATTCGAGACATGAATATAAGTACAGAGCCCTGAGGCCTAAGGGTAAAAGCAACGTAGCTGTTCGATGTTCCACGCGTTGGTGTAGATCTCGCCCTTGCTGTTCTTCAGCCTGTAAGTCCCTGGCTTTAGCACCTCTGCCACGATGAACGGTCCTTCCCACGGCGGCGTTAGCTTGTGACGCCCCTTGCTGCTTTGTCAGCGGCGCAGTACAGGGTTGCCAATGTCGAGGTCCCTTTTGCGTACGTGCTTGTCATGGTAGCGTCGGAGCGTCTGTTGGTACCTTGCCGATTTGAAGAGGGTCATGTCTCGGGCTTCCTCGAGCTGGTCGAGGGAGTCCTCTCGAGCTGCTGCGTTGGCTTGCTCATTGTAGGCTTTTAGTCGGGGGACCCGTATTCGAGATCCGTGGGGAGGACGGCCTCGGACCCATAGACCAAGAAGAACGGGGAGAACCTTGTAGCTCGACTTGGTGTCGTTCTGAGACTCCACAGGATAGAGGGTAACTCATCGACCCATCTCTTGCCGTGTTTGTTTAGTCGGTCGAAAATCCTTGGCTTGAGACCCTGCAAAACCATGCCATTGGCGCGCTCGACCTGGCCTTTAGTTCGAGGGTGGGCAACTGCAGACCAGTTCAACCTGATGTTGTGGTAGTCACAGAAGTTCAAGAACTTTTGGCCGGTGAACTACGTGCCGTTGTCAGTGATGATGACGTTGGGGACCCCAAAGCGATGGATGATGTCTGTGAAGAACAATACGGCTTGTCGGGATTGAATGTTGGTGATGGGTCGAGCCTCGATCCACTTCGAGAACTTGTCTACGGCCCGAGGAGGTGGGTGTGGCCACCTTTTGCTTTCTTTAAGGGGCCGAGCATGTCGAGTCCCCATACGGCAAACGACCAAGTTATGGGTATCATCTGAAGGGCTTGGGCCGGGAGGTGGGTTTGTCTGGCGTAGAACTGGCATCCCTTGCAAGATCGAACGAGTTTGGTAGCATCGGCGACAGCTGTCGGCCAATAGAAACCTTGTCGAAAGGCGTTCCCTACTAGAGTCCTTGGCGCCGCGTGGTGGCCACAAGCCCCCGAGTGTAAGTCCTTTAGCAGTGCCCTCCCCTCCTCGACGGTGAGGCATCGTTGAAGTATACCAGTAGGGCTGCGTCGATACAGCTCGCGGCCGTCCCCATACAAGACGTAGGTTTTGGCACGTCGGGCTATGCGTCGGGCTTCGGTGCGGTCCTCTGGGAGCTCGCCTCGTATCAGATACTCGAGGTAGGGCGGGCGCCAGTCCATCGAGGGGGTTTGTGTCGCGATCGTTCCGTCGATCTTCATGACTTCATTCCCGTTCGAGGGAGGATCTGTCGAGGGGAGGGGGCGATCCCTTGCTCGAGGGCGGGAGCCCCTGGGCCTAGATCGACAGATGGCTTGTGAAGATCCCTAGAGAAGACGTCAGGAGGAACCATGCATCGAGTGGACGCGATTTTGTCTAGCTCATCAGCGGCCTCGTTGTACCGGCGGGCGATGTGATTGAGCTCGAGGCCATGGAATTTGTCCTCGAGTCTTCGGACCTCTTTGCAGTAGGCTTCCATATTATGGTCATGGCAGCTCGAGGCTTTCATCACCTGGTCAATCACTAGCTACGAGTCCCCTCGAACGTCGAGACGTCGAACCCCCAGCTCGATGGCAATGCGCAGACCATTGACGAGGGCCTCGTACTCGGCTACGTTGTTGGAGGCGGCGAAGTGGAAGCGGATGATGTAGCGCATGTGGACTCCTAAGGGAGATACGAACAAAAATCCAGCGCCCACTCCCGTCTTCGTCAACGATCCGTCAAAGTACATGGTCCACAGCTCGGCCTGAACCTATGCCGGGGGTAGTTGGGTGTCGGTCCATTCTGCAATGAAATCCGCCAATACCTGAGACTTGATGGCCTTCTGAGGGGCGTAGGAGAGAGTCTCCTCCATGAGCTCGACCGACCACTTGGTGATTCTTCCTGATGTCTCCCAGTTTTGGATTATCTCCCCGAGAGGGAAAGACGAGACCACAGTTACCGGGTGGCCCAGAAAATAGTGCTGGAGCTTTCACCGAGTGAGGACGATGGCGTATAACAGCTTCTGAATGTAGGGGTATCTCACTTTGGTTTCTTAGAGCACCTCACTTACAAAGTAGACGGGCCTCTGAACCAGTAGGGTGTGTCCCTCCTCTGCCCTCTCGACTACTATAGCCGCGCTGACTACCTGGATAGTTGCAGCAACATAGAGCAAGAGGGGCTCAGCTGGGTTTGGGGGCACCAAGATAGGTGGCGAGGTGAGCAAGGCTTTGAGTTTGGAGAGCGACTCCTCGGCCTCGACGGTCCATGTGAAGTGCTCTGTTTTCTTAAGGAGGCGATAAAGGGGAAGTGCTTTCTCCCCGAGCCGCGAGATGAACCGGATGAGGGCAGCAAGGCACCATGTGATCCTTTGTGCGCCCTTAAGATCCTTGATCGGGCCCATCCTAGTGATCGCGGCTACCTTCTCAGGGTTGGCTTCGATCCCGCGCTGGGAGACTATATACCCTAGGAGCATGCCTCGAGGGACCCCGAAGACACACTTCTCAAGATTTAGCTTTATGTGATTTGCCCCGAGGCACCCGAATGCGATTTCAAGGTCCCCGACCAGGTTTCCGACTTTTTTGGATTTGACCACGATGTCATTGATGTAGGCCTCGACGGTCGGCCCTATATGGTGTCCAAAGACATGGAGCATGCATCGTTGGTATGTGGCCCCGGCGTTTCGCAAACCAAATGACATCGTGAGGTAGCAAAACATGCCAAAGGGGGTGATGAAGGAAGTCGCGAGCTGATCGGACTCCTTCATCTTTATTTGTGGATAGCCAAAATATGCATCGAGAAAGCAAAGAGTTTCACGTCCCGCAGTGGAATCAACTATTTGATCAATACGTGGTAATGGAAAAAGAACCTTAGGACATGCTTTATTTAAACTAGTGTAATCTACGCACATTCTATCCTTTCCATTCTTTTTCTTGACAAGCACAGGATTTGCTAAGCATTCAGGATGATGAACCTCCTTGATGAATCCGTCCTTCAAAAGCTTGTCGACCTCCTCCCCGATGATTCTGCGCTTCTCCTCGTCGAAGCGACGCAGCCGTTGCTTCACCGGTTTGGATCCGGCTCGGATGTCCAAGGAGTGCTCGGCGACTTCCTTCAGAATGCCCAGCATATCCGAGGGACTCCACGCAAACATGTCAGTATTTGCGTGGAGAAAGTCGACGAGCACGGCTTCCTATTTGGGCTCGAGGGAGGTGCCGATCGTTAGTACCTTCCCATCCGCGTGGCTGGGGTCGAGCGGGATGGTCTTGGTGTCCTCTGCGGGCTCGAAGTTGCCAGCGTGCCGTTTAGGGTTAGGGGTCTCCTTGGAGAAGTCGTCGAGGGTCGCGAGGATGGCCGATTCCTCGACCGCCTCGGCGTTTTCCATGCACTCGACGTCGCAGTCGTAGGCGTGCTCGTAGGAGGTGTCGACGGTGATGACTCCCTTGGTCCCTGGCATTTTTAGCTTGAGATAGGTGTTGTTGACACAAAAAACGTTAGATCCGCGAACACCTCGGGCTTATACCCAAATTCGATATCCAAAGGTGTGCCAGTCGATTTGACCTATTAATCGACAAGGACGATAACTAGAACAAGATTGAACGAGACAACGGTGATGCACCCGGATGTCAAGGCTCAGGTTGCTCAAACGCGGAACTTGCAAGGGTTGACGGAGATCGAGGAGATGCAGCCCGTCGAAACTTAAAGAACTCGTAGATAAACTAGAACTAATGCGATAAAAGGATAAATTGCTGGAAAAATAGATAAAAATAATAGATTTGTTTGATATGATTGTATATACTCTTTTACAGCATCCCTAGGTGCCTATTTATACTCCGGCAAAGGGATTTGTAGATAGATACGACTCAAACCTACCTAAACAAAACTCCTATTTTTAAGGAAATAAATGACTCGTGCAAGAGTCGGACTCAACCATAACAGCAATACCTATTTTTAAGAAAATAAAATGACTCGTGCAAGAGTCAAACTCAAACTTATAAAACACTGGCATAAAACCACAAGTTTCCATATCTATCCTCTCTTCGATGAAACTTTCCATCGGCAGACTTCTCCCATTCTGCAGCCTTCCCCTAATGCCATCGACAGCCGTATGTTGACATCAGCTACGTCATCCTGCGCCCATCGGCAATATTTCCTTATCGGCAACATCATCCAATCGGCAATACCTCATTCCTATTGGCAATTTTCTTTCATCAACCAACCCTTATCGGCAATAACTCTTAATACTTCATCATTGACGCCCCAGTTTTACTTTCATCGGCAATCTTGACCGATGACTTTCCGATGCCGATAGAACACGGCTACCAATTAGAGTGAGTCAGCTCATTTGACACATGCTGAAAAACGGTGTCAACACATGCCCCTCTAATTTCGGAGTGTGAAATATTTCACGCGCCAAAATTCTCTCTACTGTAATATTTCCCCCCAAGATACTTACGCAACCTCCTCGATTACCGCGCGCAAAAACCGCAAGTTACCAACAGAACCCTGCAACTTTAGTGCGAACAGCCACAAATCCAATCATAACTCCTCGATCAGCGTGCAAATCCACTACCATACCCTTCCATACCTCTGCTCAGTGAAAAGAAAACTCCAAAATATCCTTGGCCAGGCCTATAAAAATTACCAGCACCTGAATCCTTCTTCACCCTGAGCTCACTCACTTTCACCTTTAATCTCGGCGGCGCCTTCGAAGAACATCCAGCGACAACCGGCGATTCCGTCCACCAGTAGAGCACAAGCCGCAAGGACCCCTAGATACAATGGCGATCAATTTCAACATTCCCAAGGTAAATTTCTTCCCTTCTTGCTTCACCTTCCGCGATTTTTCCTTTCTGCATCATTTCTATAACCCTCTTTCCCTTTCCTTCTTTGATTTTTCGAAACCTAGGAAATGCGCAATAAGATAGTGATCCCTACCGACTAGCCGCACTTCCACTGTATGGGTCCAATGGGGAATACCGATCCTACAGATCTTATCAATGCAGAAACCAACCGCATCCCCTTTAGATCTGAATGCTTCGATCTAGGGTTATGGACAGACACCTTCCGCTCATGGCCCAAACCCACCAAGGGGTGGAAGAACTGGTACCTTAGGAAGGCCAGAACATAGCAAGTTCACTGGGCAGAGCGCAATCTGGATCAATGCATTAAGCTTTTCATTGCCGATATGGCAAAGAATGAAAACATGATAATGGCTGCTTCTCATTTTTGGTCCGATGCAATGAATGCATTCCTATTCAGACACGGACTAGCCACACCCACACTTGCCGATGTGTACATGCTTATCGGCCTCGACGTCTTCTCTGCCGATCCTTCCAGCCTTTTCCGCAGGAAGCCCGATCATCGGGTAATCACGCGTAACATCGGCGGTTGGACTGGATACATCCAAGAAAACCAGAAAACTGGATCGGTAGGCCAGCGGGAACATGCCATCTTCCTAAACATGTGGCTGGAAAAGTTTATCTTTTGTGGCAGAACAGTTGGACCCGCCATTATGTACCTTCCTATAGCAGAGTTGTTGGCTAATGGATCAAGGCTTCCTTTTGGCCGATACCTCCTTGGTTCAGTATATCACCTCCTGCACCAGGTATCCAGAAAACTTCTGCTAGGTGAGCCCATCGGCAACCTCGGGGGCCCTTGGTGGTTTGTAAATATGTGGTTGAATGCACATATGTACAAGGTCCTTCAATTTGACCTGTTTAGTCAGCAATTCCCAAGAGATATGCCTGAGGATCATGAATTCGCTGAAGATGAATCGGCAACCTATCCTCCACTCAATTTCGGGGAGGCTATAATAGTGCTACCAGGAACCGATGCCAATGTAGGTCAATTTGGCATGTTCTTTCAGAGGCTCTACTATGGAATCCCTGCTGCGGAACGGCTCTGGTGGTCTTATGTCGATGAGGACAACCGATTCCCCCTATCCTTCAACCTCACCGATGGGAACGTACCACCGAATGAGATGATCATGAAGGCCACCATTATTCCCTGGGCCATCCCAGTTAACATCTTTGGGACCGAGAAGAATGCTTCTCCAACCTATGAGTTTTATTATCCATCGGCAGCGGCAAGACAATTAGCATTTGGTCAATTACCGATCAAATTCAGCTATGCCAATGTGATAAAGCCAAGAGAAGTCATTTCCAGTGCCATGGATTGGAACAGGATCGTCACTCTTCCTGCCCATGCCGATGCATCAAACATTGACTTATCCTCTTGGGCACCAACATCCTTCATTACTGAATCATATAAATCTTGGTGGCAAGAGTGGAAAATTCAATTGTTTGCCATATCATCCCACTACTATCGGCATCTGATTGACGATGACTACATTATTCCCGACGACACAGTAAGTTTTATTTTCTGTATTCATTGGCTGTTATTTCCTCTCGGATATATTGGCACTAACTTTTCTTGTCAATAGGTCAATGATCCAATCCCCCAAAAGAGTAAGAGCGGCAAGTATTTGAACCTACGACCAATGAATCCTACATCGGTAATCGGCAACAAGGCTCCTTCGTTGGCCGCCTTCACACCTCAAATGGCATCCAAGATTACCCTCAAACCCAAGCCGACATCGACCAGAACTACCGCCACTCCATCGGCTGCTGCCGCCGTTTTGGCGCAAGCTTTCGCAGTAATAATCTCTCAGGTCAATTACAAACCCTCGTCGGTAATGCTCATTTCATTTAACTTGCACCAAATGTCCTTTACAGGCAACAAACTCATAGGCAGCTGCTCCAAATATACAAGCTTCTCCAACTCACGCTGCCGATGCCCCCCAATCTTCTCAATCAAAACGCGCTGGTTCACCAAGCGTCGCCCCAAAGAAAAAGAAGCGCTTGAGGCGAACTACCCCAGCTGTATCACCAACTCCCATTGCATCACCAACTCCTGTCAATGCAACACCAGAGCCAACATCGGTGCCCATCCCCGATCAACCATCGGATGAGATCCCCGACCAAAGAACAGTACCATCACCGCGGGAGTTAGATGCAACAGCAGGAACAACATCAACATCGGCACCAACATCAGCACCAGATGAAATTCCCAACCAGGGGACAGTACCACCGCCACAGGGGTTAGCCACAATGGCGGAAGCAGCACCGGCAACAGCATCACCAGCACCAACTGTTCCTCCCATAGAGGCAAGCTCATCGGCAACCGTTGCCGATCCTCAAGATGATGCCACACCAGCTGCCTTTCCGAGCCCGAGGCAAGAGATCCGTTTTAAAATGGTAAGCTGACTCATAAAATTTGCAACACAAACTTACGATTGGCAAGCCCTAATCTTCTTCTTTTTCAGGCCCAAGACTCCCCAAACAGCCTATTCTCTTTCGCTATCAACCTTCCAGAAGAAGATGATGAAGAAGAAAACTCTGCCTAGCCAGCAAACACTATATCGGCAGAAGTAAAACTCAAGCTTGAAGCTCTGCTCACCCTACTGCAACAAAGCACATCCCAACTAGTCCAAGATTCTAGTGCAGTAAGGGTAGCATTTAGAGAAATTCAAGACCAATTGCCTGCCGATGTTGAAGAACTACTCTTCCAAGCGGCATTTCTCGAGAGCGGACAGCTACAATACCGAAAATCTTCACGCCGCATTGCCGATAGAGCTGCTCAGGCGGAACTCGAAGAAGAAATACTCAAGTTTAAACAAGCCGCGGACGAGAAACACAAGGATATCGGCCATCTAGAAGCTTCCAGTGTTGAGCTCGAACAAGAAATCTCTTGTCTGTCGGCGAAAAAGGAGGAACTACTGGCAGAGCTGAAAAAGGTTAATGAAGCTTTAAACTCAGCTTACCAGAAGAAGACCCAACTTCCCGATGCCACCAAAACCCTGCAACAAGAAAGGGATGCTACTGCTCGCAAGGCTCTGATGCTGAGGAAGAAAGTTAAGCCAATTGAGGGCACTGCCGATGACGATGCTAGGGAGTTGGAGGAAGCGGACCAAATTCGCCTGCGTGCGATATCATCTATCCAATCCCTGTTGTAATTTGCTATGTCGGCAATTGTAAACCTGACACTTGATTTTGCTTGTAATATAACGTTAATACGCTTTCTGCCGATGCTCTATATAACCTTTCTTCCATCGGCATTTAAACCGGTATTGTTTTTATGCATCCACCCAAATACTAGGATAATATTTCTTTAAGTATTTACCGTTGATTGCTCTGGGAAACGCAACCCCTTTGAGGGTTTTCAAAATATAAGCATTACCAGGAACAGACTGACTTATCCGAAAAGGACCTTCCCAATTAGGTGACCACTTTCCAAATTTTGAATTCTTAGTTCCAATTGGTAAAATCAGCTTCCATACTAGATCACCATCGACAAATTCCTTTACCTTCACTTTCTTGTCATACCATCTGGCAACCCTCTTCTTATTTTATTCTAAGCTGATTAGAGCTCTCAACCTATGACTTGCTAGATCCTCTAACTCATCCTTCATAAGAGTATCATAGTCATCGGCTGTTAATTGGTCCTGGGAAGTCAATCGTCTAGAACCAGTTTTAATCTCCCACGGTAAAACAGCACCATGCCCATAGACCAATTGATACGGTGAAACTTTAGTTGCACCATGACATGCCATCCGATATGACCATAAAGCTTCATTTAACACTATATGCCACCGCCTAGGACTTTCCTCAATCTTACGCTTGATAAGTTTAATTACTCCTTTATTGGTTGTTTCAGCCTGACCATTAGCTTGAGCATAATAAGGAGAAAAGTTTAAAACCTTAAACCCCATACTGACAGCAAACTCATCAAATTCTCCTGATGTAAACATCGTCCCTTGATTAGTTGTAATGGTTTGAGGAATACCAAATCGGTAAACAATATGCTCTTTCACAAAGTCTATCATGTTTGTCGATGTCACCTTTTTCAACGGGATAGCTTCAACCCACTTTGTGAAATAATCAGTAGCAACAAGTATAAACTTATGCCCCTTACTGGATGGCGGATAAATCTTGCCGATGAGATCAATAGCCCATCCCCTAAACGGCCATGACTTGATTATAGGATTCATTGCCGATGCAGGTGCTCTCTGAACATTTCCAAATTTCTGACAATCTTGGCACCCTTTAAAGTAGCTGAAGCAATCTTCAAGAATCGTCGGCCAATAATATCCATTCCGTCTAATCATCCACTTCATCTTAAATGCCGATTGATATGCTCCACACACTCCTTCATGGATTTCGCTCATCAATTCCTTTGATTCTTCTTTACCAAGGCATTTGAGCAAAACTCCATCGATTGTCCGATAATACAACTCATCGTCAAGGAGTACATACTTGGTAGCCTGAAACCTTAGACGCCTTTCGACCTTTCTAGACGGATCCCTTAAGTAGTCGGCAATCTTTTTTCTCCAATCATCGGCAACCATCACCGATGTTATTATCCCCTGAATCAGCTGATATCCTGAAGCAAACTGCGCCAACCGATTAGCTTCTTCATTATGCAATCTAGGAATATGCTCTAGGCGGTATTCTTTAAATTTCCTTAACAATTGCAAACAGTTTTTCATGATGTGCACTCAAAATTTCGCTTCGGCATTCATAAATTCCAATCAACTGATTGATCACCAACATGGAATCGCCAAAGATTTCAACAACATCGGCACGCACATCCCTGAGTAATTCCAACCCCTTCAGTAAAGTCTGGTATTCAGCCTGATTGTTTATTGAAGTAGCAACAATCAGCAATGAGATTTCATACTTCTGCCCTCTGGGTGAAATTAAAACAATACCGATACCTGCTCCTTCCTTGCACGTGGATCCATAAAAAAACAAAGTCCAAGGAGCAATCTGTACGGAGTTCACTGTACCACAATGCTGAGTAACAAAATCGGCCATTACTTGACCTTTGACCGCCTTAGCCGATTCATACCTTAAATCAAACTCTGACAATGCCAAAATCCACTTGCCGATTCTTCCACTTAATATCAACATCGACAACATGTATTATCGACATCACCTTTGCATATGACAGTACACTCGGCTGATAACAAATAATGACTTAATTTAGTACAAGAGAAGTACAAACATAGACATAATTTCTCGACAGCCGAATATCTAGTCTCAGCATCCACCAATCTTCTACTCAAATAATAAATCACCCGTTCCTTCCCTTCAAATTCTTGGATTAAGGCTGATCCGATAATGCTATCATCGGCAGACAAATATAACCTGAAAGACTTCCCGTGTTGAGGTGGAACTAAAACTGGAGGATTTACCAAATATTTCTTAATCTCTTCTAAGGTTGATTGTTGTTCCTCTTGCCATACAAACTCCTGACTGACCTTCAGCTTCAACAGAGGGCTAAAAGATCTAATCTTCCCAGACAAGTTAGATATAAATCTTCTAATGAAATTAATTTTGCCGATCAATGATTGCAACTCAGTCTTGTTTGTGGGAGCAACCACCTTATCAATTGCATCAATAGATTTTCTGTTGATTTCTATACCTCTTTGATGCACCATGAAACCTAAGAACTGACCTGCCGATACACCAAATGCACACTTATTAGGATTCATATTCAACCCATGTTCCCTTGTGCACTCTAGAATCTTCCGTAAATCTGCAAGATGCTTCTTGAAGTTTTTGGATTTAACCACCACATCGTCAATGTAAATTTCAAGTATTGTGCCGATGTACTTATGAAAAATGAAGTTCATTGCTCTTTGGTAGGTAGCACCAGCGTTCTTCAAACCAAAAGTCATCACGACCCACTCGAACAAACCAACATGACCTGGACATCTGAAAGCAGTCTTGGATATATCTTCTTCAGCCATGAATATTTGATTATATCCAGCATTACCATCCATAAAACTAATGATTTGATGTCCGGCAGCAGCATCAATTAGCAGATCAGCAACGGGCATTGGGTAACCATCCATCGGCGTAGCTTTGTTGAGATTCCCGAAATCAATACAAACACAGAGTTTTCCATTTTTCTTATACACAGGAACCACATTAGAAATCCAATCGGCATATCGACATTGCCGAATAAATCCAACCTCAATTAATTTTGTAATTTCAGCTTTAATGTCAGGCAACACATTAGGGTTGCACCGACGTGCTTGTTGTTGATGAGGTTGGAAACCCGACTTAATAGGTAACCGATGTTCAACTATTGATCGATCTAAACTAGGCATCTCTGTATAATCCCAAGCAAAACAATCTTTATATTCCTTTAATAAATCACTCAACTATTGTTTACATTGGGAGTCTAACTTAGCACTAATAAAAGTTGGCCGGGGCCTACTGCCATCGCCGATATCTATTTCTAGTAAATCATCGGCGGACGTGAACCCCTGCCCTAGCTTTCCATCATCGGCGAACAGATCCATTAATACTCTTCTTCAGAACCGACTGCCTGGATCGGTGTAACTCGATAATCAGCAACCTCGAGGAACTCTGTATCCCAAGCTTCTCCTGATATGCATCTGGTTTGCTCATAGGTTTCTGATTCTGCCGATGCAACGATCGACGAGGCTTCACTTCGGACGACTTCAATCTTATCTCCAACCCATTGTATGAGGCTTTGGTGCATGGTGGAAGGAATGCAGCAATTAGCATGGATCCAATCCCTCCCGAAGAGCAAGTTGTAGGCGCCCTTGCCACTGATCACGAAAAACGTCGTCGGCAAAGTTTTACTGCCGATGGTCAACTCAACGCACAATGCTCCCATAGCTGGTGACACATTGCCTTCAAAATCTTTGAGCTTCATGTCTGTTTTGACTAAGTCTTGGTCACTTTTCCCAAGCTTCCTAAACATGACGTATGGCATTATATTGATTGATGCCCCGCCATCCACTAGCATTCTTGACACTGGCTGCCCATCTACTTTGCCTTTGACAAACAAGGCCCTCAAGTGCTGCCTTTCATCATCGGTAGGCTTTTCGAAGACAGCTGCCATCGGGTCCAACACCAATTGTGCCATCTCAGCAGCCTCTTCCTCATTATCAGCGGGCGCCATAAATTCCATCGGCAATATAACAACCATGTTGATTTCTGCCGATGGATCTCTATCCTTGCGTTTTGGCCTCCACTACTTAATTGGAGATCTTTACCTTGAAGGATTTTCACCGTGATACAAGACTTCTTGGCGCTCGCGCTAGATCCTTCTTTTCTGAGTCTTTGTCAGACCCTTAGAGCACCATTGAGGAAGCCTAGTCTTCCAAACAGGCTGGTACTATTTCTCATTACTTGTATCTGCACCACCCCTCACGTTTGGATCCCTAGAGAGAATCTCCTCATCAGGCACTCTTGCATTAGCCATCTCTTCCAGCTCTTCTTGACCAACGCGCCTGCCAAGCTTGTCATGTATGCTGAGCTTGCCCCCCAGTCGATCATGCCCTGATCTCTTTTCTCTGATCGACCTGCTATAGATTGATGCCCGATCGTCAAAACAAGGTTTCTTTTCTGACCGATCAGCAGGGTAGTACCCATTGCATTCAGGGCAATTATCGGCAGTGGGTAGCTTAATGCCTTCCTCCCAGCAATGAACAAAGAAGGGACATCTCCAGTGACCTTTATGCCGATACCACTCTTGGCGCCTTTCTTCCTCCTGCTGTCGATATCGCTCTTCCTGCGATTGCCGATAATCTTGCCGTGGCCGCCTATGTGTAATTATAACGCCTTGGGATCTCCTGGCATTGCTGCTTTCATCAGCAACCCTTTTGCCTTTTCTATCATTGGCAAATCTTCTTCCTTTTACTTCATGCGCGGCTATTTGATGTTCAGGATACACCGACGCACTTTTCTTGGCAGCTTTCGATGTCAGCACTTTAGTTTTTCCACTAGCTTCCACCATATTATTTGGAAATGGGTGTTGGTCGATCTTCATCGGTTTTTGGGCCTTGGAATTTTCAAACTTAATTCGCCCAGATTCAATTTTTGACTACAACTGTTTCCTAAAGACTTTGCAATCATTGATACTGTGCGAAGTTGCATTATGCCACTTGCAATACCTGATCCTTCTAAGCTCTTTGGTCGATGGAATTGCCTGGTTAAGCGCCAGCTTAATCCGCCCTTCTTGAAGCAATAGATCAAACATCCTATCGGCCTTGGTGATATCAAAGGTGAATCTCTCAGCTTCTTTCTGACCAAACGGACAGGATACCGGCTTCTTATCTTTTACCCATTCAGCAACGCTGATACTTAGCTCCTCATCCGACTCAGAATCTTCTTGCTCAGCGAAGGACACCTTCTTATTCCAAGTCTTTCTAGGCTCGAAAGCTTTAGCGTCCTGATTGGCAATTCTCTGCACGAGATGGCTTAAACTTTCAAACTCCTGAGACACATATTTATCCTTGATATGTGGCAGTAATCCCTGGAAGGCCAAATCTGCCAATTGCCGATCATCAAGCACCAAGCTATAGCACTTATTATTCACGTCTCGCAACCTCTGGACAAAGCTTTCTACCGATTCGTCATTACGCTGCCTCAATTTGGCTAAATCGGTAATCTTCTTCCCACGTACGCCAGTGAAGAAGTACTTGTGAAACTGTTTCTCTAAATCGGCCCACGTAATCACAAAATTTGGAGGTAGTGATATAAACCACATGAATGCCGATCCTGATAAGGATGACGAGAACAATCTCACCCTTAACTCGTCCCTGCTGGCTGCTTCTCCACATTGGATAATGAAGCGGTTGATGTGCTCCATTGTTGAAGTGTCATCTTGGCCAGAAAACTTAGTAAAATCTGGCACTTTGTACCGATTTGGAAAAGGAATCAAATCATAAGCCGGAGGGTACGACGTTCGATAAAAATATGTATTAACCTTAGGTTTGATGCCGAACTTCTCTTTCATCACTTCGGCAATCTTATCGGTCTAGTATGCATCTTGATCTTGTCGATGCACTTGCGGAATGTTGATCGGCTGCATTGGATGATATACCTCCTCATATCTTTGCGGCAGATAGGCCGGAGCAGCTGGTGCAGGTGCAACATTAGCCCGCTAAATATTGTACATCGGCTGATTTGCCGATGGACCACTTTGAACGCCCATTGGGAAAGACTGAGGCATTACATTCATCGGTTGATGTACCAATGCCCCAGTCTGAGGGTTTTCTAGGTACTAATACCCAGGTTGTACCACCTATTGTTGGATTGGTGTTGGTCCAGTCCATCCAGGATTATAAGTCAACGACATGTAATTTGCCGATGGTTGATAGCTAGCCGGTGCCTGTTGCTCTTGCATTCTAGAGTAGTCAACGAATTGGCCACCTTGATGCACGGATACTCCAGCTTGAGGATTTACCACTGCCATGGGTTGACTTGCAGCTGTGTGGCCTTGTTGCATCTGTAAAGAACTTGCCGATGGTGGCATAAGAGGCACTTTGGGTATTGCCACTTGAAGATCTTCCGACGGCAATTGCACAGTTGCGGAAGATGTAGCATAATGCATCATAGGGATCATCGGCTGCGAAGGCATTGTCGATGCCATGGGACCCTTCCATGTTGTATTGTTACTTTGGATCAGATTAGAATCAACAGATGGATTTGGAGGCATACCGTATCCCCACCAGTTAGCGGGAGTTGGCTGACTCTTAGTTGCGGGTTCTGACATTGCCGATGCCACCAGATCTCTATTCAATCGAGTGACAATTGCAGGGCTCGATCTTGGCGGTGTAACCTCATCGGCAGATGGGCCCATAGGTTGGGAAGATGCTGTTGGAGCCGCTGATAGGTTTGGAATAGATGTCGATCCAGGTTGATGATACGCTGGACCAACATACTGGGGTGCTTGTCCTTCCTTGAAAGATTGCATAACAGCATTGTATACAGTATTGGACAACACACTGGAGTGGGTAGTTAATGCCTGATTTAGTGCAGAATTAACCATATCCTGCAATTTACCCGGATTGGCGTCGAAAGTGACCTGCCGTGGCAACAACGGATCTTGCTTCTGGATAGCTTCGCCACTCCTGTTTAGGCTGAAGGATTTCAGATACAACTGCTTGTACTCCTACATAGCCTGCTCCATAGCCTGCTTCTGATCATCATTCAGATTAGCTTCGGATACTTCGATGACATTGCTTGGATTGATTCCAGTATTCTCCATGAGATTGAATCTGTCCCACTGGGTGTGCCAAAAGAGGTGTTGACACAAAAAGCGTTAGATCTGCGAACACCTCGGGCTTATACCCAAATTCGATATCCAAAGGTGTGCCAGTCGATTTGACCAATTAATCGACAAGGACGATAACTAGAACAAGATTGAATGAGACAACGGCGATGCGCCCGGATGTCAAGGCTCAGGTTGCTCAAACGCGGAACTTGCAAGGGTTGACGGAGATCGAGGAGATGCAGCCCGTCGAAACTTGAAGAACTCGTAGATAAACTGGAACTAATGCGATAAAAGGATAAATTGCTAGAAAAATAGATAAAAATAATATATTTGTTTGATATGATTGTATATATTCTTTTACAGCATCCCTACGTACCTATTTATACTCCGGCAAAGGGAGTTGTAGATAGATACGACTCAAACCTACCTAAACAAAACTCCTATTTTTAAGGAAATAAATGACTCGTGCAAGAGTCGGACTCAACCATAACAACAATACCTATTTTTAAGGAAATAAAATGACTCGTGCAAGAGTCAAACTCAAACTTATAAAACACTGGCATAAAACTACAAGTTTCCATATCTGTCCTCTCTTCGATGAAACTTTCCATCGGCAGACTTCTCCCATTCTGCAGCCTTCCCCTAATGCCATCGACAGCCGTATGCTGACATCAGCTACGTCATCCTGCGCCCATCGGCAATATTCCCTTATCGGCAACATCATCCAATCGGCAATACCTCATTCCTATTGGCAATTTTCTTTCATCAACCAACCCTTATCGGCAATAACTCTTAATACTTCATCATTGACGCCCCAGTTTTACTTTCATCGGCAATCTTGACCGATGACTTTCCGATGCCGATAGAACATAGCTACCGATTAGAGTGAGTCTTAGCTCATTTGACACATGCTGAAAAACGGTGTCAACAGGTGTAGTTCGGGATCGCCATGAATTTGGCGTATCCCGGTCTACCGATGATGGCGTGGTAGGTGTCGTGGAATCCGACCATTTCAAAGGTCAGGTCTTCCTTCCTGAAGTTCGAGGGGGTACCAAAACAGACAGGCAACTCGACGCGGCCAATCGGGAGTGCCTTCTTTCCTGGGACGATCCCGTGGAATCCCCCCGCGCTGGGCAAGAGCAAGGTCCTTGGGATCCCCAGGAGGTCGAGGGTCTCGGCGTAGATGATGTTGAGGCTGCTTCCCCCGTCCATCAGTACCTTGGTGAGGCGGGTTTTGAGTATGATCGGGTCGACGACGAGTGGGTAGACCCCTGCGTTGGGGACGTGCTCAGGGTGGTTGTCCTGATCGAAGGTGATCGGCATGTGAGACCAGTCGAGGTATCGGGGGGCCTGGGCTCGAACGGAGAAGACCCCTCGACGCTCCCTCTTGCGCTGACGCGCACTGAATCGGGTCGAGGGTCCCCCGTAGATCATGAAATGTTCAAAAATCTCGGGGAAACCCTCTTTCTTGCCATTGCCCCTGTCTTGTGGGTCCTCCTTCTTGTCGTCTTTCTTGAGGCCAAGAGAGTCGAAGTACTTCTTGAGCATGCGACAGTCCTTGAGATTGTGGTTGGTCGTTCCCTTGTGATAAGGGCAGGGCTCTTTCAGCATCTTATCGAAGACACCCCCCTCTGGCGGGGGACCTCGAGGCTTCTTTCGGTCAGTCGCAGCGACAAGATCGTCGGGCTTGACATCGCGTCGACCCGGCTGGTTCTTCTTCTTTTTCTTGTTGTTGTTGTCCCTCCTGGGCCCATTATTTGAGCTGCCAGGTTCGTCCACCTTGGCCTTCCCTTTGTCTAGGGATTCATAGAAGAATGCGCCAACGACCTCCTCGCCGGCTGCGTAGTTGGGGACGATGTCTATGAACTCGTTAGCGGTCTTGGGGGTGTTTCGTCCCAGCTCCCGCACCAACTCCTTGCAGGTCGTCCCGGCGACGAACGTGATGACGTCGTGGTCGGAGATGCGGGCAGCTCGGTATGTTGCTTGGAGAACCGTCGGGCGAACTCGCGCAGGGGCTCCCCTGGCTTCTGCTTGCAACTACGGAGATCACAGGAGTTTCCGGGCCGTACGTAGGTTCCCTTGAAATTCCCCTCAAAGATCCTGACCAGGTCAGTCCAGCCATGGATCAAGTTTGGGGGGAGTTCTTCGAGCCACCCTCGAGCGGTGTCGGAGAGGAAGAGCGGGAGCTGTCGGATGATGACGTGGTCGTTGTCGGCTCCTCCCAGCTGACATGCTAACCTGAAATCAGCAAGCCAGAGCTCTGGCTTGGTCTCACCGTTGTACTTGACCAGGTTAGGGGGTGGACGGAAACGACTAGGCAAGGCGGTCTGCCGAATTGTCCTGCTGAAGACTCGTGGCCCTGGTGGTTCCGGGGATCGACGTCGATCCTCATCGCTGTCGTAGCGCCCACCTCGGTGAGCACTGTAACCACGGGCCTCCGCATCACCGCATCGGCGTCGCTTGTTGTCGTTGATGTCGTGTCGCGCGTCACGCGACTGTCGATTGTCGAGGATGCGTTCTCAAACTAGTTGCCGCTTCGCTCGGCCTAGGGGGGCCTTGTCTTGGTGGACAGATGCTTCTCGGTCTTGACGAGAGGGCACATCCCACCTCTCGGAAGCAGCTCCTCTGCGCCTTGAGGCCGAGCTCTCCGCCTATTGTACGGCCGCGGTTTGGAGGAGCCCCTGGATTTCATCTCTAATGTGTTGCGCTTGGGGCGTCGACGGTGCTAGCATGTCACGGAGCAACATTGCGGCCACCACGACATTCTGACTAGCACCGTTGTAGACGTGACGCTCGTTTGTTCCTTCCTCGACGATCTGTCGATGGACTTCCCGGGCCCGGCCGCGGGCTCCTCCACCCTGTGGCCGCCCGTGATCTCGCTCGAGGGCACGCTCGAGCTGATGAAGTCATAGGCGCTCCTCCTCGAGCTTGGCGAGCAGCTCTCGGACTTGCGCGATCTAGGCGTCCTGAGGTGGATTGGCTTCGTCTGGAATCGGGGGGTCGGCGTCTCGTGCTGGGGTAGCGTTACCCCCTCCTCCTGCATCCGCAGCTGCGGCGTTGATGGTGTCATCCTGGGAGTCGACCGGATCGTTGAGGTGGAAGCACTCCCGCGTGGGATCGTAATCCTCGTCGGGGGAATCTGGATCGGGGTGGCTCTGGTAAAAGTTGGGGAAAGATCCCCTGCGCTCCTCCTCCAGTCGTTGTCGTATCGTGTCCAAGGTGTAGTACCCGGGGATCGGGGCTCGTCACGACTCCGGGCGCTCACCCGGTGGAGGGGTGGTGATGAGGTTCATCGTCGCACGTAGCAAGTCCCCTGGGGACCCGTATTGTGCCCGCATCCGCGAGTCTACGAAGACAGAAAAGAGTCTGGCGCCGTTGTAGAGCCCATGCGGAAGTAGGTTGCGTGGTGGATCGGCCGAGCGCGTCGGAGAGGCCATGGGGACCCCCCAAGATGGCAGTACGGCGAAGCCAAAGTCAGGCTCGGCGAGGCGCCCTCCTCCGACCCCCAAGCGTGGGTCAAACAGGCTCCCGAAGGGAGGAACTGTGTCACCAGCTAAGACCGGGGGAGTGGCGTCAGGTGTCACGTCATCCGCGCAGCGAAGGCTGTGGCGGCATCGTTCGTGCCTCCTCCTGGACGCAGGCGAAAGGCGTGAGTGGTTGGACTATCGTGAGGTCCTCCCTGGCCCCGGCGTACCGGAGCTGCTGCTATCCACACCACCTCTGGAGAGTAGAACCATATCATGGTCGTGGCCCAGGGATATGAACTCTAGACTCCCGAACCAAATGATGGTGGCGAATGGAAGTGGTGGGACGGTGGATTCCATCTGGAAGAGAAGTTGGGAGTTGATCGACACGCAAAGCCCCCCTACCTGGCGTGCCAACTGTCGGTGTTTCAACCCAGGGGGTCGATCACCAACCAGTTAATTTGTTTATTGCGTGCTCCCTCTCCCAGATGTGATGCAAGAAGAACACAATATTTATCTTGGTTCGGGCAAGGAAGACCCTACGTCCAGCGGGGAAGGAAGGATTGTATTATCTTGCACCAAAGTGCTCGTACAGGGGGGAGTACAAGCTGGCTTACACGGATGAACTCGGGGGGGGGGGGGGTCGAGGCCTAAGGCTAGCCGGGCTATCCTAGGTGGCTCGGTTGATTGCTTGAGATGTTGATCAAGCAATCATTGGTTTGTGTTGTGTTTGGGTATGGCTCTCTGTTGCGTATGCTAGTGAGCTTGTTGCGAGTGCCAATGGGTGTCGCTTAGATGGTTGCAAGTGCGAGCAGATGTCTTGTTGTTCTCTCTCTTTTTTCCTACTATCCCAGCATCCCCTTTTATAGACTAAGGGGAGGCTTGAGAGTACAGGAGCCTTAGTTCGTATCGGTATGGGAGGCGCGTCCATGACACCATGCTTGCGATGGGACATCGATTGCTGTAACGGCATGCTCTTCATGTCCTTCCGATGCTCCTGGGCATGGTGATGGCGGACTGGTCGCTGTCGAACGGCATGGCGTGGAACGATTGGTCTCTTGTAGACGGGTACGAGCTCCGCAGTTGAAGCGGGACGGAGCAGACGGGTTCCATGCCGTAGTGGTTGGAGATGAGGGTCGAGCCCCCGGATCGAGGAGTATCGAGGCCTGCATGATCCCGACGCATCCCCGAAAACATGGTCGAGGGTTGTCCCATTCAAGATTCGAGGGGGTGCTTTCGGGCTCTGTACTCAAGGCGTGGCTACAGTGGTCGCACGATCGACGGATAACCCAGGTATGGGTAACGAGTTGACGGATTTGATTGGGGTACCGGGTGCCCATGGCGTTAGGCGAGAGCAGGTAACAGCATGGGATCTCCTTTACCCCATACTGGGAGGAGGTGAGCTGATCGGGCCTCCTGATCGTGGAGCATTCGATCGACCCCCTGTCCGTCACTCGAGGGGTTGAGGTAGAGGGGGATTCGATCGATCCCTCTTCCGTCACTCGAGGGGTCGAGGTAGAGGGGGATTCGATCGATCTCTCTTCCGTCACTCGAGAGGTTGAGGTAGAGGGGGATTCGATCGATCCCTCTTCCGTAGCAGATCCCGCTCACTGTCTCTCCAGTAATGGGCCGGCCCATGACCGATCATGCTTGATGGGGAGGTAGGATGGCTTTTTGATTCTGCCTGGATATTAAGCACTAGATCGTCATGGATTAGGGTACCCCTTACCTTTGTACCCGGCAGGGATCTTCTAAGGTGGCAGGGATGCTGCGAAGATGGTCACCAATGTTAAAGCAAGGGAATGGGGAAAAGATGGAAAGGATGGTGGCAAAGTTAGAAGATCAGGCGCTGGAACCTTTGGCAATCTGTTGGGTGGATACAAGGAGGGAGTCGACTTCGGTGCAGACCTCTCAAGGCTCAGTCCTGGATTACACAGCTGTGATTCCTATTTAGTCGGAGTCTGTTTTAGAGTCTTGCTTTGAGAACTAAGAAGACCATGTTGGTTCTGTAAGCGGCCTTTAGGTCTCATTTGGCGGGCGCGCCGGTACGTCTAAACTTTGGATGCTATGTGGCTTTATGATATATAAAGCGGGGAAAACCCTCTTTTCTAAAAAAAAATAAGCAAAACATGTCAGGAGTAGGCACGAAGTACTGAAGTTGCCAGTTAAACTACGAGGGATCTAAGTTGTGATTACTGGTCCAAAATGACAGTATGGTTTTTGTTCTCCAGGATTACAAAAAAAAGAGATAATTTCAATACCTATTAAGAATGTGTATTTTAAGTCTTTGCCTCAGCCATGGAAACCATGATTTAGCATTAGAATTAATCTGATATAGAGAAATAAGCTGCTCCCAGATTTGGAATATAATGCCACATTGGTGCTTAGAATTTAAATGTTTCCAAAATCCAAACAGAGCACCAATAGATAGGTGAAATTGATATTAGTTCCATATTTTTCTAATTTAAACTAGTTAAGAACTTTTAGAGACTAAACCAAAATTTTATCATTTAAAAAAAAAACCACATTTGAAACCAACCAAAATACTAAATTTGCCCGGTTCCAATAGTTGAAGGCCGTTCAATACCTGGTTTTCTAGTTTAGGGTTTCAAAATCAAACAATAGTGCGAGTTGGAGTTTGAAAAATAGACTTTATCATTTTTCATTGAGTGAATTAGGTATAATAGACAATATAGCTTCAGTTGGAAAATATCATCTTGGAAAACAGAATGAAATATGCGATTGTGCAGTACAGCGCTAGACTTTTTTTTTACTATCACACTGACGTGAGGAGAGCATAATGGCAAGAACGCCTGTGGTAAGGATGACTTGTTTGAAGAAGGCCATCGCCATGTTGGAATATCCACTTCACCTCTTCTCGGAGACTCCCCACAGTCCGAGTTTTTTTTTCTAGGAGGCTCTGATCCAACTTTCTGTGTTCTTGCAAGAACAGTGAAGAGCATTAGACATTTCATGGTTTTTTTTTGTGTACATATGAATTGCTGAATTATACCAGTTTGAGTTTTCTAGTTGCCACCAACATAAGCAAAACATGTCAGGATTGATCAGGCACGAAGTAATGAAGTTGCCAGTTAAACTACGAGAGATCTAAGTTGTGATTACTGGTCCTAAATGACAGTATGGTTTTTGTTCTTCAGGATTACAAAAACATTAATAATTTCAATACATATTAAGAATGTGTATTTTAAGTCTTTGCCTCAGCTATGGAAACCATCAGTTAGCAGTAGAATTAATCATATATCAAGAAATAAGCTGCTCCCTGATTTGGAATATAATGCCACATTGGTGCTTAGAATTCAAATGACTCCAAAATCAGATAGAGCACCGATAGATGGGTGAAATTGATATTGGTTTCATATTTTTCTAATTTTAAACTAGTTAAGATTTTTTAGAGACTAAACCAAAATTTTATCATTTAAAAAATAAAACCACATTTGAAACAAACCAAAATACTAAATTTGCCTTGTTCCAATAATTGAAGAGTTTCCTAGTTTAGGGTTCAAAATCAAACAATAGTGCGAATTGGAGTTTCAAAAATAGAATTTATCATTTTTCATTGAGTGATTTGGGTATAATACAAATATAGCTTCATTTGGAAAATATCATCTTGGAAAACAGAATGTAATATGCGATTGTGCAGTACAGCGCTAGTCTTTTTTTGTTTAACTTTCACACTGACGTGGGTGTATGATTACTTGGTGATAGTAATCTCTGCCTATCAGAGTATCAGTAGCAGACTAGCAATAGTATTCAGTAATGCCGTCCGTCCGTTCCATTGCTGATTAGTCAAGCGCGATGGGGAACTTCAATCGCAAAGAGCAAATGATTTTCTGCCCTAGTGCCCTTCGTCCACGGTAATGGGCAACCATCTTCGAAAGCCGTCGGTGTCTGGGCGCCGTCCTTCCCAGGCAACTTACCGACGTATGCTACTCTACTCACTGTTGATTAGAATGTTGCGTGGTTTATTGGGTTCACGGCGTAATGGCAAAAACCATTGGTTGGGGGCTCTCATCTTCAAATCCTGGGTGCGACACTTTATTCTAGATTTATTTCAGGATTTTCCGGCGCTACGTATTAAGTGGTAGACGACGTTCCTGGCGACAGCGAGACGCCTGTGGTGACTTCGTGAACTTCAAAAATTGCCGGCTTAGGGGCGAGTGTGTGTGCGTGTTAAGTGTCTGCGTTGTACTGGGTACTTAAAAAACAAGTCTGAAAAAATCGTGAGGTTTTCCATGACTGCTACGGTGCCTTTCTCATGACATTTTTTTCTTGTCACCACTACTGTGTGAGGATTGAGATATGTGTAGAAACAATCTTGTGGTAATAGCTTTCCGAGAGTATATATTTCTTTTCCTTCAAGATTTGAAAGGAATCCAAGTACATTATTTTCATTTGCTCATATCATGGATTGTTTTTTTTTAAAAAAAAAAGCAGGCGTCACATTTTCCATATAGTAGGATTTGTTTTGAACGAAATGGCATGCGCTCTGTGGTTTCTTACTTTTATTTTGAATCGTGTGCTCTGCCTTTTTTAAAGGAACGGCCGAACGGGAGGGGAGGAAAAAATGCATTATAAAGAAAAAATAAAGTCCCAACTGAAATGCATTATAAAGAAAAAAATAAAAAGAAGTAGAAAGAAAAGGAGGGGATGAAGACCAGGAGTTCAAGATACAAAAAAAAATGAAAGAAAAAATTATGAAGATCACAAAAGACTTTCTATCCACACTCTGTTCGCAAAAAAAAAAGACTTTCTATCCATGAACCTAAGGTAGACTCCGAGTTTGACACTGTAACAACAGGGACAATTCCTTGATAAAATTTAACTTGTACTTTGAGTCATTTGATTGAACACCTTTGAAAATTAAATAATTCATTTCATGCCAAAAAGCACCAGCATTAAAGAATGAAGAAGTTCATGAAGAATGGGATGTCGAGAACTGGGCTTTTTTGGATGTGTTGTGGACCGACAAAAATGAAAATTGGTAATGCTCTAGTAGGTTCTCTAGCAAAGAACCACTGCATGCACTACATGAAAAAAAAACTTTTACAAGGCGTTTTTAAAATAACTTTGTTTTTGATACCTTTTTCATTTGAAATCATTTTGTCAAGAAAAAGTATGTTTCAATTTGTTACAATTGAAATTTGAAATTTTCAAATGATCTCAAATGGACAAAAAACCTAAACAAAAGTTATATATCTTAAAAGGTTAAACAACTTTATAATTAACAAATTTTTAATTTAAAAGCATCTAAAGATAATTACCTGTAAAGTTGGTACATTTAAAATTTAAATTTTCCAAAAGACCTCGGATGGAGAAATGATCCAAATAAAAGTTATAGATCTAAAAAAGTAATAAAATCTATAGTTGACAACTTTTCCATTTGAATTCGTTAATAGTCTCATCACTCATTTTAAATTCGGTAGAACGAGGAGAAAAATATTTATTACTGGGTGACAAAAGTGGCAACGAGGTGGAGTGATAGATAAGTTTACGCATGAGGGCGAGGTCAAGGATTGAGAGTGTGCTATGTGTGGCTGACCGGTGGGGTTTCTTGGGATTAAAAAGAAATTGTACTTTTTTTTGTCCGGGTTCAGAATTTACGAAAAGTGATTAATAACTGAGACGGTTGCCGTAGGGTTACCGCCAACCAAGGCGTTTGGGCAACCATCTCCGATAAGCCAACTAAGGCGTTTGACCAACCGTCTCGGATAAGAGATTGGATTAACCATGACCTTTCAATGGAGGCGGTTGCCTTTGTCTGCCTCGGATAATGAAAAACGACCACCTTAATTAAGTTTTATGTAGTAGTGACGTTGAGGTGCGCTAGAATTTCTTCAATGCAAATCGATTCGGATCATATCACGGATGGTAACTCGTGAGAAGACTTAATGCCGGCCAAGCCACACTAGTTCTTGCTACAGTAACTCATGACTTTTCTCTCATTTTAGCACGGAGAACGACTGAGACCCAAGGACACAACATTGTTTCCATTAATACATATAAAATTAACAGGAGGAATACTGGAGTACATAGAACTAACTCCATCCAATTAAAAATGATGTTTTAAACTCCGTACTATTTTGTTTGACATGTCATTTTATTTAAAATTTATATAAATATTATTTATTTATAATAACTTATTTTATTATTAGAGATATTTTAATAATAATTTATTTATTTTATAATTTAAAAAATTAATAAAATAAATGTTAAATATGGTATTTAAAAATAAAAATGTTATTTTTAATGGAACGAAAGGAGTACTCCATATCACGCTCCTCTAGGCTCCTCTAGTCTTCTTGGCCCCAGCGACGACCGTAACATCAGATAGGACTGTTGCCCAGAAATTCCAAGTCTAGGGTCGTCGTTCCACTAATACTACCGCTAGCTGAACTGTTTGCCCAAGGCAATTGAGATTTTTATTATTTTTTCTAGAGCTAGTTATTGTTACAGTCAGACTGTGGTGTAACAGTCTCAGTATAAAACTGTGGTGTCCTCATGAACAAGCCTTACAAACACCTTCTTCTCCTTAAACAAGCCATACAGACCTCCGATACAACCATGTGCTCCACCAGAGTGCTACTAGCTCGCTCGTTCGTTGTGCTCTTGTGTTTGGCCACGGTGGAGATCCACTTGATGCCGGCCAAGGTCCATGCCGCCGGGACCGGGGATGGGCTTCTTCGTGTCCCTACTAATGCCTCCCTGGCGCACTGCCCCTCCCACTGCGGGGATGTCGAAATCTCGTACCCCTTTGGGATAGGGCCGCACTGCTTCCGGCAAGGCTTTGAGCTCACCTGCGACAACACAACCGGTTCCCCAAGGCTACTCTTCCTGGGAAACAGCTCGACTCAGGTGACTTCTATAGATGTCGGCAGTAATTATATTTGGGCTTCTGCTGTTGGGTACAACATCACCATGGGCTTAGCAGATGTGGACAACTACACTCAGTCCTGGGAGGCCCCTGCTGGTGTCACTATTTATCAATATAATGATTTGTACATTGTTGGTTGTGGTGTGGACGTTTACATGTTCGGTGATAATATGACAGATCTCATTGGTTCTTGCACCAGTATTTGCACAGATAACAGAGAGATCATGGAGAGGGCAATCATAGATGATACCTATGGTGCCTGTAAAGGGTTCGGCTGCTGCCACATCACGTTTTCTGAAAGTGGTCGGCAAAGCTTCACTCTCAAACTTGGCCGCTACAATAGTAAGATTGCACAATTAGATAAGGCGTTCTCCAGTATCAAGGTTATCTTTGCGTATTACTATGACTTCGCTATAGGAGATCTTTATGCAAGTTGGGTGAATACAAGCAATGTTCACCATATGCAACTTGGGATTGCAATCACGGACCAACCAAGCTGCGCAAGTGCCCAATCCCAAGTGAATAACCATACCTATGCTTGTAATAGTGAAAGCATGTGTGAGGATCTACCACTATCTCGAGGAGGCTACAATTGCTTCTGCCCTGGTCAAATGCAAGGCAACCCCTATGTTGTAGACGGCTGCATAGGTTAGTGTGCCTCTCTCTGCTCTTTTTCGCATGACTGTTTTAGAAATTCAGAATTCAGAGTGGCTCGGGTACATTTTCTATTTTTATTGCATTATCTCATATTGTTACCAATGTGAAAGCACCCACAAATTTTGTCACACATGCGTGTGGATTATATTGTTGTGTCACTTATTCAACAAGATTAAAATAAGAATAATATGTCGATCCCTGCGCTTGCAGTATTTATTGTCATACTCATACATACTAAACTAATTAAACTGGCTAGTTTCTTCGTCCCAAATAGTAAATAACTTACTACTTTCCTTGGATTAATCCTAATAATTCCTCACTTTGTCTACCATGAAGCAGATTACAATCCAAAGGCGCCTAAAGACAACTGTACAAGATTATGTGGAAACATAACCATTCCATTTCCTTTTGGGATTGAAGAAGGCTGTTTCGCAAGTGATAACCTACGACTCAACTGCACAAGTAACACCACTACTATTCTAGATCGACGGTACGCACAATATCGTGTGACCAATTTATCACTTGATGATGGGCTTCTGACGGTTACAAACATGTTGAATGATACAAGCTCCAACAATATGGAGAGAATAGTCATCACTAATTATGATGGTCAATATCAAAGTTTCTATCCAACTTACCGGCAGGTTGTGGATAATAATTTCGATTTCTCTCAGGAGGATGTAGTAATAAAATGGGCTATATCAAATATAACTTGTCAGGAAGCTATGCTGAACAATGCTACATATGCGTGCATAAGTGCCAACAGTATCTGCAAAGAAGTCATGCGAGGGAAAACATATGATGGATACCGCTGCAAGTGTTCCGATGGCTTTCAAGGAAATCCATACCTTAAAAATAATTGTACAGGTTATATTTCTCTCTTATATAAACTTATTTGCACTAAGTTTCTTGTTTCTGTAATATACTAATCAATTTAATCATACTATAACACATGCTAAAATTTTAAGAGACAAAAATATTACAAGTTATGGATAATTTAGGATCTGTAATTAATTAAAGCTACTCATTTTTTTCTCTCTATGATTGTGATACACTTGGGCGTACCTGCCATAGAAAATAGGGACTGGCCCACCCAACTAAACCAAACAACTCAGCCCACCAACCTACATGTGCACAAATCCTACTTCTATGAGCATCATCACCACCAGGCGTCTCGCTATCGACGGAGGCGTCGTCTACCACTGAAAACATAACGTCGTTAAATCCTAAAATAAATCTAGTAAAAATGTGAGCATTCGTGCCAAGGTTCCAAACAAAATTCAACCAATTAATCTATAATCAGTTCACAACTGAGTTGTGATTGGTTGCAACTAATTGCAAATATCTCAAAACCTAAAAGAACAGAAGTGGGCACACTGATGGAATACGTGGATGGAGTGTTGGATGTGGTGGGCGCATCCACTATCCACAATGTATCTGGTCCCATTTTAGCCTTACTATATGGTTTGCATTGTATTCTCTAGCTAGTCATGATACACATAAACTATATTTTCTTTATTACAAATTATAAGATGTTTTGACATTTCTAGATACATGGCCTTTACTATGAATCTAGACATAACTTATATCAAGATATATAGCAAAAGTTATGAATCTAAAAAAGCCAAAATGTCTTATAATTTGGAACGGAGGGAGTAGTTACCAACTATTTTTTCATCCATATTCATATTTTCATGTGCATCACACCTTAGGTGATTTTTAATGTGATTAGTTGTAACTTTAGCTTGAGTTATGCTAGATCTGGTTGTATCCTGTGTGTCGTGACTCTAATGCTTATCAATATTCTCTTAGTTGATACAATTTTTTGTATCCTCGTGTTAGATTGAAATTGTCAATGTTTCATCCCACTGGCAAGTAAAGCTTTGTGCCACACACGAGAGAGTAGAGGAAATCAGGCATGTAGATGGTGGTGAATGAAAAACAGAAAACAAAATGTAGGAGAACTTACTCAACCCATACAAGAAGTGATTGGAGGGATTTGAGGGCCTCTCAAATTTGAGGGCTTGAGTGGTTGGACCGCTAGACTTTTCTGGTTTCCACCCCTCACATTTAGGGTAAGGTGGGTTTAGTGGACCCACTAGGTATGCTCTAGGTTTCTCTAGTAATTAATATATACAATTGTTCAACAATAGTATATACAACTGTTCAACCTAGTGCTCAAATACAATATATAATTTTCAGCGAACTACTCAACGTTTAAGATGTTGCATTTTTTCTAAGGATTATGTGTTTAATAGTATACATTTTCTTTAAATAATAGAGTGCTTACAAGTGATCTATAAATATATGTATGTCATAATTCTTTAGTTAAGAAGTATGAATTGCCCAACGTAGCAACTCACATAATTTAATTTGATGGGTAATTAATATAATTTAAGTACATTGTTAGTGTCACTATTGTTATGTGTTGTTAAGGAATTTTTTGTACTTGTTAAACTATGAAAATGTGTGCTTGTATATAGCTTTGTGCATCTCTATATGGTATATGGTCGCACATAACATGTATGGATATTTAGAGTACTATTTTATATATACCTATAGCGGCATGAATGAATATTTTAGAAGAGTATTAGGGGTTACAATATTTTTCACAAAACTATTTAGATAATATATAGATGGATTTCAAGGGGTTATTTAGTTTATTTTATGTAATAACACATATAGGTAATTAGATGCAAATTTTTTGAAAGTTCATTTATGATATCTTACAAAATGTTTGAGGTGGGGTAAGTTGTATGATAATTTAGAGTTTACTTTATATTATCTTTCGGGCAAAAGCATATAACTTAGATATAGATTTGTAGAGTTATTGACTATTTTTTAATGACAGATAAAAGGGGGTGATTTTATTTATAAATATAAAAGAGATCCAATGACTATTGTTGTCAACAAATAAAGGGTCTGACAACTACTTGCACCACCAATGGTTCTACATGATCACACATCACGTTATTTTTTTTAAATGGCAATAAATGCATGCATGCTTTACTTGCATCACCAAACTTTGTAACCATCTTACTCATACAGATATTGATGAGTGCTCTATTCCAAACAAATGCAATGGAATATGCCACAACTTTGATGGAGGCTTCAATTGTACAAGTTGTCGTCATGGGAAAGACTATGATCCAAAAAAACATAAATGTGTCATGTCAGCTAAGCAACATAATCTAATTCTTGGTGAGTCACGTATTATCTAACAAAATTAAAAACACGAAATATTCATATTCACATTTAGTTTAATGGATGTAGGGATTGCAATTGGGCTTGCTTGTGGCCTTGGATCCATATGTTTTACACTTGGTGCGATTGTACTCACCGGTAGGTGGAAAAGAGATATCCAAAGGAAAATCCGAAGAACACACTTCAAGAAAAATCAAGGCCTACTCTTGGTGCAGCTAATATCAGATGAAAGCACTGCAAACAAAACAAAGATATTCACTTTGGATGAACTAGAGGAAGCAACCAACAACTTTGATCCTACTCGTGTTCTAGGTCATGGAGGGCATGGCACAGTTTATAAAGGGATTTTGTCCGACCAACGTGTCGTGGCGATAAAAAAGTCCAAAATAGTGGAGCAAACAGAGATAGATCAGTTTATCAATGAGGTTGCTATTTTGTCTCAAATCATTCATCGCAATGTGGTGAAACTTTTTGGTTGCTGCCTGGAAGATGAGGTACCCTTGCTAGTCTATGAGTTCATATCGAATGGCACTCTGTATGGTATTCTTCATGAAAACATTGAAATAAAATGCTTGCTATCATGGGATGATCGAATTAGGATTGCACTAGAAGCAGCAGGAGCACTTGCTTATCTACACTCAGCTGCTGCAATACCAATTTTCCATAGAGATGTGAAGTCTTCCAATATACTCTTGGACGATAACTTCACTGTAAAGGTTTCTGATTTTGGTGCCTCAAGATCTCTTTCACTTGATGAAACACATGTGGTGACAATTGTCCAAGGAACATTTGGTTACTTGGATCCAGAGTATTATCATACAGGTCAACTAACTGAGAAGAGTGATGTGTATAGCTTAGGAGTGATACTTGTGGAACTTTTGACAAGAAAGAAGCCAATTTTTATCAATGAATCGGGCGCAAAACAAAGCTTAGCTCATTACTTCATTGAAGGACTACAGGAAGGGACTCTCATGGAAATAATAGATTCTCAAGTTATGGAAGAGGCAGACCAAGAAGAGATTAATGATATTGCCTCCATTATAGAAGGGTGCTTAAGATCCAAAGGAGGGCATAGACCAAGTATGAAAGAAGTTGATATGAGATTACAAATTCTTAGAACAAAGAGGCTAAGGAACAAAACAAATCTTTTAATTGAAAAGGATGGAGAAATAGAACCTTTGTTACCCTCAAAAACTCAATACCCACATGAACACATTGATGTGCTTGACAATGATAAACATTTAATAGTTCCAATGATGTCGGGGTGCTACAGCTTGGAGCAAGAATTTGCAGCAGCATCTAGTATGGCTCGTTAATAGTAACCATCTATTTTCGGTGAGGAACTATGGTGTTATGCCACATAGATGATGTGTATATATCTATAGTGTATTTTACCTAAGTATACCCCATTACTATGTTTACACAAAACTGTCACACCCAGTTTTAAAGACAAAACGGGATGCGATAACCTTATGTGTGCCCAGAGATCAGTCACACACATAAGTCGACAAATTATCAAAAATGTACCATCACAAGTGTTTATTACATAGAGAATAAATATCTATTAATGTCTATTACATAACAGCGGAAATATAAGATAACTCTCGCGAAGCTCCATAGCACAGGGACGTCAACTGGTTGACCCCAAACCTAGTAGTCCTCTGGATACTCCTCATAACTCTGATAATCTGGTATCCATCCGGGATTTTTATCCAAATATTGAAAAGAAAGAAAACAAGCGTAAGTACTTTCGTACTCAACAAGCATATATGGGGTTCATGAGGCTCAAAAAGGATGACACTGGTTTACTGCGATAAGCATTTTAATTTGTAACAAAACTTTATAAGTGGTAGATCAAAGTTATGCTTAAGCCCCCAAATTAAATTGCATGATCATGTAAACAACTTAACAAATAACATAATATCATGATAAAGTGATTCATAAAGGTAAACAACAAGTAACCAAAGATTCTGTGAGTTTTCCGGGCCGCTCGTGTCCGTGAGCACGGCTGATATACCAGTTTTTAACACTCTGCAGAGGTTGTACACTTTACCCATGAGTACTGTTTGCCCAAATGCCCCGGGATCATGACTCCCATAACACTACCGAGGTGACCGGGCAGGGTACACTATGAAGTCTTTCAAAGGGGCTCGCTGACATACCACAGACAGTACGGATCCACGGGCAAGGGGTATACGGGAGCCCCGGGATGGTACACACACGCAGCGGTAACCACTCCAGCCGCAACCCGCAACCGCGCGTCAATGGCAACTTTCGTGAACTGCCGCAAGCGAGAGAGTGACCCTAATACTGAACTAAAGCCAGAGCCATATAGCCCTCATGGTTGTATTGTATGTCCCAGCTTTTGCTGACAGATAGGATCCTAAATCCATGTTGCTAAAAAGTCAAGTTTTACTTTATCATCTCACGTAGTCATTAATCAAGATTAAAGATCATGCTTTGTTAAAGAAGAGCACTAGCAATAACTACCCATATGCAAAGATAACCCATAGGATTTCAAGGTTCAAGGTAATCAAAACTAGGTAAACCCTATGGTACAATATTAGACACATGCATATGATTTTATTGAAAACATCATGAATAGGACATCAACGAAGATCCCATATAATACTTGCCTTGCTCAAAGGGTTCCTGCTGATCCTGCTCAAAGAGAAACTCCTAGTCACCCACATACTGCTCACCGTCTGTACTCGATCACCACATCACATGCATTCATACAGAGGCATAACATGCAAGCAAACAAGGGCTATATATTAGAACAGTACACCAACCATAATAAAACAAGATTAAAAGTTTATAAAACAAATCTACGTCTCGCTATGATCACATAGACATTCGAATCACGAAAAACGGAGCTATAACGAAGAAGATATGAGCTAAACAAGTTCTATAACTTAAACAGGAGATTAAAAGAGATTAAGTGATTAACTGTTTTTAAAAGTTGTCTAACATGAACTATGAACTAACTAACACATAGATTACGTCGATACGAATCTAACACAATTTGAATGGATGAAATCGGAGTTAAAATGAGCATTTTATAAACATTTGAAAATGAGTGGCAAATCTGTAAATAGGATTTTCTTTTTATTTTCGAATTAAAACAAAACAGAAAAGAAATACGCTTTGCAGAACAGAAAACGTAAAGGGGAAATACGCCTTAGGACTGTGGGTTGATGCATTAAAAACCGCAGGGTCTCTTTTGCAAAATGGCACGGCGAAGGGGTATCGAGCTCTGTTGTCCGCCCGTTCAAAGATGGGCGGCCCAGATTAGATCGGGAGCAGAGCGGTGGCGCTCGGCCGGGGCAGAACAGGTCCACGGCGGCGCCATGGCCGGAATTGGGCGGCGCTAGCCGATCTGACGACTCGGTGCACGATACTCGACGCGGGAAGGTCAGGGAGAGAGAAAGGAAGCTGGCGAACACGACTGGGGGGTCGGTTGAAACCGATTGCGTGCGAGGGCGAGCTGCTCACGCGGAGGGGCGGCTCTGCGCCGGCGGCGGACGCAGAGAGGGTTCACACAACCGAGACAGAGGGAACAGGGGGGTTTGTGAGCATCCTGGGAGCGCTCTTACCGTCACGCGAAGCTCGGGGAGCAGTTGAACGGCGCGGAGGAGCTTGGCGACGTAGAGGCGGCGGCGGTGGCTCTGTGCTCGGTTGCGGTTGCGGTTGGGTGGCTCCGCGGGACTTCCAGAGGGCAGGGTGGAGGCGGTGGAGTGCAGGGGCCCGGTTAAATAGCCCCGAGGTGCGACCAGGGAAAGGAAAGGCGGATCAATCCACTCCGATTCGTTCTCGGCGGAAGGAAAGCTTTGACGAGCAGAAAGGAAAGGGAAAGGAGGGAGGGGAAAGAAGGAAAGGCCGGTGGCGGCGCTCTTCTTGCTAGTCACGGGCGGCACTAGCCAAGGAAAGGGGAGGTCGATTCCGCTCTGATTCGGGCTCGGTGAAGGATTCGCCGGCGCACAGAAAAGGAAGGGAGCAGGAGGGAGAAGAAGGAAAGGGGAGAGAGATGGAACCGACAGGTGGGACCGGTTCGTCAGTGGGGGAGAGAGAGCTGTGGTGCGGGAGTGACTGGGCCAGCGCAGTTTGGGCCGGGATGAAGCCCAACCGGACAGGAGGAAGAGAGGGGAGGGAACTAGGCTGGGGGAAGAGGCCTCGGGCCAGATAGGAAATAGAGGGGTAAGAAAAAAAATGTTTTTTTTTCCTTTTTATTTCTGGAGACTCAAATCAAATTCCAAAAGCATTTTTGAATTCAATTTTGAATTTTGCAAATTCCAACCAATACAAAATATTATGCATCAGCATGAATGCAACAATCATATTCCTACTTGTGATAATTTTATTTTATGAAATCTTTAATTAATTTCCTTATGTTATAATGGTCACAAAAATGCATTGAACTTGCTTTTAATTCTATTTTAAAGAATGCACCAATTTTAGGGTGTTACAAAAACATACTCCCTCTGTTACAAAATGTAATGTGTTTAAGTTTGATCATAATACAAACTTTTCTAGCTGGTTCTATGATCACGCAAAGACTTATATACGAGCAAATATACTAATTTTTAACAATATTATATTATTTTTGTTAGTATAAGAAAGAATGGCCTTATTTCAGTTCAGACTCAAGGAAAAAAATTACTGTGATGGCAAGAAGCAGAGCTGGTTGGTTATGATCAAGTATAGTGAAATCTGGGCGGGACTATATACAGAGCAGAGATTAATTTAAAGTTCTATTAAAGTTGTAGTTCACGAAATTACACCCCGAAGCAACAGCTGAGTATGGAAATTAACTGTACATACAGAGAGGAGTATATATCCAATAGTGCAGTCAGTCAGTGCGCTCTATGAGGCGCAGAGCCGGACATGTCTGCACTGCACGCTACACGCTTTGTTCGTTCGTGAGGTGGGAGTGGAAGGGGGCAGGCGAAAATGACGAGGGTGGGTGTGGGTGGGAGGGGGTGCGGTGGGTTTGAGGGGGTACGCACGGGCCACCGCCCCGCCGGCCCACTTCCGGTCCGACACGCATTTGATGCGTGTCGAACGTCCACCTAATAGTATTACTGTTTCATTAAATCCACCATCACATATGTCTTGGAAGTCCATTCAATTGGTAACACGACCAAACAATGGCGACACCTGCACGGCCCAAAGAAATGAAAATCTTCGCGTCGTCCAAACGCGCCCATAGCATCTGACCTTCGTCAAAACCCACCGGCCAGCCCAACCCGTCTGCAAAAACCATCGGCCCAGATGCGCCTTCCAGGCACGGCCGATCGTATGACCCGCTCAAGAGCCTATCTATAAAAACCGTCAGCAGGCAACCAGAACCCAGAGCCGCCGGGTTTTTGAAATCTCTCACACCAACACGTCCCAACTCCCAAGAACACCGAGAGAATCCGACGATGAGTGTGGAGATCTTGGACGGCAGCACGGTGCGGAGCTTCGTGGAGGACGAAGGCGCCTTCAACTCCTCGGTGGACGGCCGGTTCGCCGCGATGGACGCCGACCACGACGGCCTGCTCACCTACGCCGAGATGGCCGGGGAGCTCATGAGCCTCCGCGTGCTGGAGAAGCACTTCGGCGTGGACGACGCCTTCGTGGCGCCGGACGAGCTCGCAAGGCTGTATCGCGGTCTGTTCGCGCGGTTCGACAGGGACGGCAGCGGCAAGGTGGACCGCCACGAGTTCAGGGCGGAGATGAGGGAGGTGATGCTCGCCGTGGCAAACGGGCTGGGCTTCCTTCCCGTGCAGATGGTCGTCGAGGAAGGCAGCTTCCTCAAGGTCGCCGTCGACAGGGAGCTCGCCAATGCTGCCTGAAGTTCTTGAGCGCAACAGCCAGTACTTGCTTGGAGTTTTCAGTTCATTACTGAATTTTGATGTGTGCCGTACTATTCATTACCACCATTTTTACATTGAGTTACAGAGTATTGCAAGACTTATTCATGTAGTAAGTACAGCTTGCTCTATGATCACGCAAAGACTTATACGAGAAAATATACTAATTTGTAAGAGTACTATATTCTTTTTGTTTGTAAGAAAGAATGGCCTGATTGCAGTTCAGACTCAAGAAATAAGAAACCACGTGATGGCAAGAAACAGAGCTGGTTGGCTATTATGATCAACAGATCAAGTATAGTTAAAACTGGGCAGGACTATATTCATTCAGAGATTAATTTGAAGTTCCATTAAAGCTGTAGTTCACGAAATTACATCCCGTAGCAACAGCTGATTATGGAAATGAACTGTACATACAGAGAGTATTGAGTATACATCCAATAGTGCAATCAGCCATGCGCTCTGCGAAGCGCAGAGGCGGACATGTCTGCACTTCACGTTTTGTTCGTGGTCTATTTAATTTATTGTCACTCTTATGGTTGTCACTCCTCTAATTGCCACCGTTAAAAACGCTCCTACGTATTTATCACTACATGCAATTCGCCTCCTATAAATTTATCATTTTCGCTGACATATCATGCCACAGAGTCATCCAGCATGGCAGTGCCTCTCCTCCCACTGTTGTTTCTTTCTCCTTCTACTCACTGACATGCGGGCCCTACATGTCATGTTCTTCTTCAACCTCCGGTCAACGGCGCACAAGGAGGCCAGCAAGTATAGGATGGCCCTAGGCCGCTGCTCCCCCATGCCATCGCGTGCACCCGTGCACCCATGCTCTTCATGGCCTGCTCCACCATGCCATCGCGTGCACCCGTGCACCCGTGTTCTTCTTCAACCTCCATGGCAGCACGCTCGCGTGCACCCGTGCTTACCATGGCCTTCATGGCTGCTTGCACGCGTTGCTAGCCGCGGCATCTAGCCCGCGCACGCAGCTTGCTGTGAGCGTCGCGTCCGTCTCTGCGCGCTGCTAGCTAGCCCACACACGCAGCTCGCGTCGCGTCCGTCTGTGCGCGGCAGAGCGGTGCGCAGGGGCGCTGCTTCCTCAGCACGCGCAGGGGCTCGACGCGGCAGCCTTGGGCGCTGCGCAGCCAAGGCTCAGGGGCGCAGCGGGCACGTCAGGGCGCGCAGGGGCGCTGTGGCCTCGGTGCTGCGAGCTCGGCGCGGCGCGGCAGGGGGGCGAGCAGGTGAGCTGCGGCCTCGGCGGGCAGGGGCGCAGCGGGCGTGGCACGGCGCGGCAGAGCGGGCAGGGCGTTGCGGGCTCGGCGGCCTCGAGCCGCCGGATGGGCAGGGGCGCGGTGGCCTGGACGTACGACTCTCTTCTCTGTTGGTTGGGCAGAGGTTGAATCTGACCCATGGGACCCATATGTCAGCGAGTGAATAGAGAGAGAAGAAGTAACGGGAGGAGAGGCACTGCCACGTTGGATGACTGTGTGGCATGACACGTCAGTGAAAATGATAAATTCGTAGGAGGTGAATTGCATGTAGTGGCAAATATGTAAAGGCGCTTTTAACGGTGGCAACTAAGGAGCGACAATCTAAGGAGCGACAATCGTAAGAGTGGCAATAAATTAAATAGTGCGTTTGTTTCTTTGTCTGCCCGCTGGCCTTCTTTGCGTTGCCGTGTCGTCCAATGCATTGGTCTCAGATCCTGGACGGGATGAGCGGCGTGGAATTCGACAGGTACGCCGCCGCGGCCGCCACGCCACTGCCGAGCTTCACCGGGTAGCCCACGTCCTTGAGCACCATCTCCACGCTGCTCAGGCATCCCAGAAGTTGCAGCTGCAAAAGAATTTGGTTTGTCGTAGTTACAGTGATTATTAACAACTGAAATAAATTGCAAACACTGCAACGACCTGCAGTGCACAGCAGCTAGGTTCGTTCGTACAATCGTACCTCGTTGAGGTTGCCGAGATGGCCGATCCTGAAAACCTTCCCGGCGACCTTGTTGAGGCCGAGGCCAAGGCTAAGGTTGTACCGCTTCCACGCGTGCTTCACGATCTCGGCGCTGTCGATGTAGGACGGCACGACGACGGCGGTGACCGTGTCGCTGAAGCACTCCGCCTTCTGGCAGCAGTTCTTGAGCCCCCACGCCTCCACAGCAAGCCTGCATTTCACATTCACGCAATGAGTCGATCCAACACCTGGTGGGCACGCAGCAATGCAAGAAACCACCACCGTAGCATACCATACCTAGTGGCAGTTCCAAGGCGATTATGCCTCTTGATGACATTCTCAAGTCCTTCCTCAAAGACAAGATCAAGCGCAGTACGAAGTCCATACAGCAGCTGAATCGACGGCGTATACGGCCAATACGTGCCCATGTCATAGAACCTAAGATAATCCTTCCAATCAAAGAAGACGCGAACAGACTTCGCCGTCTCACTAGCCACAAGCGCCTTAGGGCTAGCACAAACAATGCCCAACCCAGTGTACATCGAAAGCGCCTTCTGCGAGCCCGTCAATGCGACATCAACGCCCCACTCATCCATACGGAAATCCAGAGCACATATCGACGAGACGCCATCCACAAGCAACAGCGCCGGTTATAAAGGGATTCTGTCTGACCAACGTGTTGTGGCCATAAAAAAATCTAAAATAGTAGAACAAACAGAAATAGACCAGTTTATTAATGAGGTTGCCATCTTGTCTCAAATCATTCATCGTAATGTAGTGAAACTTTATGGTTGTTGCCTAGAAGATGAGGTACCATTGCTAGTCTATGAGTTCATATCAAATGACACTCTATATGAACTTCTTCATGCAAACACTTGCTTATCTACACTCAGCTGCTGCAATTCCAATTTTCCATAGAGATGTGAAGTCTTCAAATATACTCTTGGATGACAACTTCATCACAAAGGTTTCAGATTTTGGTGCTTCAAGGTCTATTTCACTTGATGAAACACATGTGGTGACAATTGTCCAAGGAACATTCGGTTACTTGGACCCCAAATATTATCATACTGGTCAACTAATTGAGAAAAGTGATGTGTATATTTTTGGGGTGATACTTGTGGAACTTTTGACAAGGAAGAAACCAATTTTTATCAATGACTTAGGTGCAAAGCAAAGCCTATCTTATTACTTCATTGAAGGACTTCAAGAAGGGGCTCTCATGGAAATAATGGATCCACAAGTTGTGGAAGAGGCCCGACCAAGAAGAAATTCATGATATTGCCTCGCTTATAGAATCATGCTTGAGATCTAAAGGAGGACACAGACCAAGTATGAAAGAAGTAGATATGAGACTCCAACTACTAAGAACAAAGAGGCTAAGGAAGGCATATATTTTAGTTGAAAAAGATGGAGAGACAGAACCTTTTATGTGCCTAGCTAGGAGCTCAGAACCCGCATGAACACATCGATCTTGTCAATGCTACAAAGTTACCACTACCAATGACCTCTGGGTGCTACAGTTTGGAACAAGAATTTGTGGCATCATCTAGTATGCCTCGCTAACTTAGGCCATGCATGGCTGTTGGACACATCTAAAGTAACCATATATTTTTTTAAGAGAGAAACAATGGCATATTTTGTTCTCTTCTCATAAGATTATGTCACATGGTTGCATTGTCTATGTGCATGCATACGATGTATTGTAGACCACATTACTCATATATATATATGTATACCATTATTATGTTGTATGTATGATATTCCCTATGTTCCAAAACAGAATATGTTTTTTTTTACTAAATCAGACTTCTTTAGCTTTGACTAAGTTTATTATTTTCATTAAATCCACCATCACATATGTATTGAAAGTGCAATCACAGAGCGCCGATTCTATTTTTAAGCGCCCCGGGTCATCTGTTTCGGAGTCTAGCGTGACAGAAAAACGATTTAACGGCTGATAACCATTTATAAGCGCCCAGCGCTGTACAAGCCCTAACGGTGCCACGACGAAACAACGATGACACCTGCACGGCCCAAAGAAACGAAAATCTTCGCGTCGTCCAAACGCGCCCACAGCATCTGACCTTCGTCAAAACCCACCGGCCAGCCCAACCCGTCTGCAAAAACTGTCGGCCCAGACGCGCCTTCCAGGCACGCCCGATCGTGTGACCGCTCAAGAGCCGCGACCCTATCTATAAAAACCGTCAGCAGCCAGACAGTCAGCCAGAGCCCAGATCAGAGCAATCTCTCACACCAACACGTCCTCAAGAAGTCAAGAACACACCGAGAGAATCCGACGATGAGCGTGGAGATCCTAGACGGGAGCACTGCCCGGAGCTTCGTGGAGGACGAGGGCGCCTTCAACTCCTCAGTGGACGGCCGGTTCGCCGCGCTGGACGCCGACCACGACGGTCTGCTCACCTACGCCGAGATGGCCGGGGAGCTCATGAGCCTGCGGGTGCTGGAGAAGCACTTCGGCGTGGACGACGCCGTCTTGGCGCCCGACGAGCTCGTCGGGCTGTACCGCGGCCTGTTCGTGCGGTTCGACAGGGACGGCAGCGGCAAGGTGGACCGCCACGAGTTCCGCGCCGAGATGAAGGAGGTGATGCTCGCCGTGGCCAACGGGCTGGGATTCCTCCCCGTGCAGATGGTCATCGAGGAAGGCAGCTTCCTCAAGGTTGCCATCGACAGGGAGCTCGGCCAGCTTGCCAAAGCTGCATGAAGCTCGTGTACATAGAATAGGGATCGGAGTAGTAAATTTTGAGGTGTCACTAGTCACACGTCACATTTGCAGTTTTTAGTTTTTTTACATCGATCATGTTACAGTACTGCTACCAACATAGTAGGTAGTGAGCGCTGCTTGATACTTGTTCTTTTATTCAGACTTTCAAGATGAATAATTTGTTTCAATATTCAGACATATCTTTGGGCATTCCCAAGAATTTGTTGTGGTCTGACCTGATTTATGAGAACAAATAAAGAGGATACGCTGTTCACTTGGGTTGGCTCTTGAAGATTTAATTTGCTTTGGCAGGAGAACCTTGTTGACCTCGTACACGCCCACCGGAGCCGTCGCAAACACGCCGCTGCCGATCTTGGCGTCGGACCACGCCGACCTCACCAGTCACCACGATGATGCCATAGTGTTCGGTGAGGTTGAGCGTGTACCTGGAGCCACCGAAGGTAGCCACCGGGTTACGCCTGCCCAACATGGCGAGCCCATGCAGGCCATAGAACTTGGGGAGTGTGTGGTACAAAAGCATGGACTTGAGCTGCTTCTTGGTGAGCCTGGCAAGCGTGCTCTTCTTCAGTGCGGCGAAGGCCGAGTCCTTGGGGACAAACATGGTGATGCCAAACTTGGTGTTGTTCGCCTGCTGCTGGAAGGTTTGGATGACATTGGTCTTTTTCAGGTAGCCCAAGAAGGTGTGTAATATGCTGTATACAGTGAGGACATTGGTGAGGCTAACATGGTGCACTGAAGGAGCAGGGCTCTTGGCCTTGTGAGCAATTGCTGGTGAGGAGAGCATAATGGCAAGAACGGCTGTGGTAAACATGACTTGTTTGAAGAACGCCATCGCCATGTTGGAATATCCACTTCACTTCTTTGAGACTCTGGTCCAACTTTCTGTGGTCTTGCAAGAACAGTGAAGAGCATTAGACAGCTCATGTTTTTTTCTTTGTGTAAATATGAAAGCTGAATTATAGCAGTTTGATACCAGTGATTTTGCTAAAACCTTCTGTTGCAAGAGTAGTAATTTCCCCATTAAGTACTTGGGGGTACCTCTACATTTTGCTAAGCTCAGAAGGGAAGATCTACAAAATCATTAAAAGAATTGCGGGTTGGAGAGGCAAATTATTGTCCTATGCTGGTCGGTTAACTTTGCTTAAAGCATGCTTAGCTAGTATTCCGATTTATCTTCTGTCGATCATCAAGTCCCCAAATTGGGCTATTGATTTGATTAACTCTCAAATGTCTCATTTTCTTTGGAATAATAGTGAAACAAACCATAGATATCACCTAGCTAACTGACAGTTGGTTGCACAAAAAAAAGAGATGGGGGGGGGGGGGGGGTTCGGGATCCCTGACCTAAGAAGTCTAAATATGTCACTACTGAGTTCATGGATCTTCAGATACCATTTGAACTCAAGTGCTATTTGGAAAAGATTGTTGATCACAAATATAGACTGAATAATCCCAATCTGATAGACTGTCCTGATATTAATTCATCTCCTTTTTGGAAGGGGGGCCTGTGGGCAATCAAGGCTGCTAAGATGGGGATAAGATGGAAAGTAGGGAGTGGCAAAGGTGTGAGGTTTTGGGAGGATCAATGGTTTGGGAACTCTAGCTTAGCCATCCAATACTGGCCTTTATACATTATTAATGAGCAACAGGGTGAAAGGTCCTAGATGGCTAGAGGGGGGGGGGTGAATAGCCTAATAAAAAATCTACAAATCACTAGAGCAAAAGGTTAGATGATAATTAAGCGAAGCTTTTTGCTCTAGCTCTACTAGGGGTGCAAAGCCACCTATCCAAAGCAATTCTAGTTAGCTAAGTGCCTAACAAACAATAGCAAGAACCTAAGGCACTTAGCTCAAGCTAGTGTTGGCACAAATTATGACCAAAATCTATATAACTAAAATAATGCCAACAGACTCAGGATCAAGGAGAAACAAGCACAACATGAACATATTTTATCAAATAACCAGTTCCACATGTCCATGGAGTGTTTGATTGCAGGAATAAAGAAATGGAGCAAAGGAGACCCAGTGGGACCCACATAGGGGGTCGGCTGACCACCATGTGGGCCCACCAAGCCTCCTCCCTCAGCCATGATCCATGTGAAGAAATCCAGAGTGATTCCTAGCCCTTGGATCACTCTGTGTTTTCTCTCAACGGTCTACAAACAAAGCACATGGATCCATGGGCCCACATCAAGAGATCAACACGACAAACACTTCAGAATGATCAACCTCAAGTGCATGACAAGTGGGGCCAACACCAGGAAGGACGTGGTGGGCTAGAGACCCCTAGGGGGGGGTCGGCCGACCACCCCCTGGGCCCACCTGGCCCCCACTCAGTCCCTGACCAGTGGGACCACCACTAGAAGGCTAAGGGGTGGCCCACTGGCCATAGGGGGGGGGGTCGGCCGAGCACCCCCCTAGGTCGGTTGGGTCCCACTCAACCGCCATATGATGCTGCACATGTTAGAAATCCAAGCCATCCATCTTAATGCGGTTGTATGATGGTTTGATCCAAGGGATGAGAGTTGAGGTCCCCTAGATCGATGACGTGGCGTTGGAGTAGCCCCTACTCCACCCCTCACTATAAATAGAGGCCTAGACCTCCATCTCTAATCATGATGTAATGCATACAAACCACTGTTGTTATCAAGTGGAGATTAGTCTAGTGGGTGTTCTCTAGTGTGGGAGTTAGAGTTGAGTTGAGCTTCGGGTTTTCCGGATATTGTCTTCCTGGAGGATCTGGTATAAGCTCTTGTATCTTTTCCCTTTTGTAAGACTTTACTTATTTAATGCAATATTCCTTCTTTACTTTACTTAGTCTTTACTTTGTACAATATTATACTTGCAATAGTATTGTTGTGGTTTATCTTATCAATTAGTTGTTATAAACTAAATTGAGATCCGTGTGGCCTTTCCTGTATGCGATCATTGCCTGTCATAGGGTGCTCCAGTTAACCGTATACACAATTAGAGTAGTAAGAATAGGTGTAAGCGTGGTGCTTATACTTAATCTTGCCTTTGGTTATCTCTTGTTGCACGGATTGTTTGTGGTAGCTAGCAAGAGGTGACAGCCTTGTCTAGTCGTTGTATTCTACCACGTGTTTATAGGCATGTTCTTAAAAGATAAGGCTCCCGTAAGAAGAGGGCGCGGTCCGGTAGGAGTTTTGTCCTCCTACTGATCTATCCCCTCGCCTAGCATACTTGTATTGAGGAATCAATCGAAGTTTGTCTCAGCTAAGTGCCATAGTTAAGTCCACAGAGGTAAAGTTAGAATCCTAGGAACCCTTTTGACTCTCTCGTTGTCCTCCCACATAGTGATACTCTCTAGTCATCTTTTACTTATCTTTACCGGTTTATTACATCATCATCACCTTCCTATCATTATATTATTTACCCCCTTGCACTAGTTGATACTAAATTGAGGTGACCTCTAGGATCTCTCTTTTATTATTATTTCTAGCTTCGCTTTCCCTTGGGAGAATATAAATTACGATACCCCGGAATACTCCTGGGTGAAGTGCTACAACGGTATAATCTGTGCGCTTGCGGATTTATCCAATAGAAATAAGAAATACTGACAAGCATTTCTGGCGCCGTTATCAGGGATAGGGACTTATCTCTATTTTTGATGCGACGCTAAGAAGTGTCAACAAGCATTTCTGGCGCCGTTGCCGGGGAAAGCATAGCCTAGAAATTTTAATAGAATTGAATCCAGAGTTTACTATCAAATTAGTTATCAAATAGTTGTAGGGGCTTACCCCTTGCCTTTGTCTTTCTTAACTGTGAAGCAAGGCATTGTATGAGTGACTTCCAGTTTCGAGCAACTATACTTGAAAATCCTAAAAGTTTCCGAAGAAACTCTAGACATCGTCTAGTGTCTCCTCGAAAGCCCACCGCAGACTCGGATCCACTCAAGGAAGGAGGCTCCACTTCGTTTATCAAGCAAGCTATAGCTCAAGAGGCTATTTCCGACTTCTCGGCTCCTTCAGTCGCTCACGTGGCCCAAGGACCAGATGGCAACACAGGGGGTGCTACCCTCGAGCTGCAGCCAGCTTTGATCAACTTAGTCCAAGCCAACCCTTTTTGCAGGAAGTCCCATGAGGATGCTAGTGCACATCTCCAACACTTCTTGGAGGTAAGTGGCACCATTTCCATTAAGAATGTGGCACAAGATATCATTCGTCTTCGCCTTTTCCCGTTCTCATTACTCGGGAAGGTGAAGCAATGGTTCTATGCTCATTCTGAGGAGCTTGCCACTTGGGAGAAGTGTATCAATGCATTTCTCAAGAAGTTCTTCCCGATGGGCAAAACCACTGCCCTTCATGGAAAAATTTCAAGCTTCCAACAGCAAGTGGACGAGACTATTCCCGAAGCATGGGAACGTCTCCAGGAGTAGATTCATGTAACACCCGAAAGTTTGAATTTTGAAAATAGATTGAATTTGATTTAATTTGAATTTTGGTGCTCATGAAAATTTAGGTAAATAAAAAGATTTTCATCAAATTAAAATCTCTTAAGGTAGCAACTTGCTTTTGCATGCATGCTGGTGCATTGTTTTGTTTGTTGAGTGTCTTTGTTCAATAACTCAAAGAAAAGAATTTAAAAATGCTTTGGGAATGGTTTTGAAAATGAGTTTAAGAAAAACGAAAAGAAAAAAAAAATAGAAACCCTCCTCCCATCGTTTGGCCCGAAGGCCCAGCCCAACCCCGCTCCCTTTTCCTCCCCAGCCATCCTATCCCGCATGGGCGAGCAATCCCCTCGCGGCCCACGCGCCGTCTCTTCCTCCCTCTCTGGCCCAGCACCACTGCAGGCCCGTGCGCGCCCCGCCTCCTCCTTGGGCCGCACAACCAGGCCAGCCCAGCTCGCGTAGGAGCCTTCCCTTCCCCTGTGCTACTGACCGCCTTGGCCCACCCGTCAGCTCCCTCCTTCCTCCCCTTCTACACGGACTCTGCTCGGTCAAGCAGAGGAGTCCGGCTCGATGCTTATGCCCCGTCGTGGCGTGTTGCACCCGGACTCTCCTCCCTCGCGGCCGTATATATAGCGAGGCCGAGAGGCTGCTCGGTTCCGTCCCGAACCCTTGAACATTCACCTCGCCTCGTGCCCAACAGAGCAGAGCAGTTTCCGCCGCCGCTCGATTCGTCGGCGAGCTCGTCTACTTCCTCGTCGTCACCGTAAGGACTCCGACGGGCTTCGGGTCGAGTTTGAGAACCCTCAAAGAAACTTATCCCTCTCTTTTTCCTTGCGCTGGGTGCTCATCTATCCTCGTCATCGTTGCAGGGAACCCCGCCGCCGCTGTCGTCCGTGGCCGGCTGTCATCGTGCCTCTTCGACCTTTGTTTGTGCTCTAGGAGAGTTCGGCGTCTCTCCCTCTTTCTCCCTGTCCAATTCGCACACCGAATCGTGTGCCGTAGCTCGAGATAGCCTTCGCCGGTGATCTTCCAGCCATGGCGCCGCCGTGAGCTCTCTCTGCTCTGGCGGGATTCACCCCCCTCCTCCCTTGCTTCTAATCTCGTCCGTCTAGATTGAATCGGGTGGATCAGATTAGATCATACCCCTTCGCCTGCTATCTTGCTAAAGAGCCCCTGCGCTTTTCATGAATAAACCCACAGTCCATCAGATAATTCCGAATTTCCTTATTTATTTCTATTTCAGAAATAGTTCCATCTATTCTCAGAATTGCCATCCAACTTGTTTTGACCCTAAATCATTCTCTTGAGTTCATCATTCATAAAAATATCTCTAAAATCTTCCGGGGAATTTTTCTGGCTTTTTCAGAACCTTTTCTCATTTTTCTATGAGCTTAATCTAATTTTTAGATGCTCCAAAATACCTTTTCGTGAGCTCCAAATACTTTATTTGGGTTCATAATATTCCAAAGTGTCTCCCAGAATTTTTGGAGACTTCGGAGTATTTTTTGTGACTTAAATATTAGTTCTAAACTTTTCTGGAATTATTTTATTCACGAAAATAATTTATTCCGAAAATATATAATGAATATCTCAATTTCCCACCGGCCCTCAAAGCCCATGTGCAATAATCCTAATAAATCTCAAAAGTCCATGCATTTATTTACTAATGGGCTTTTATGTCTAATTGACCCATTAGTAAATGTGGAAGTGCAACATCAATTAGTACCATATCGCCAGTTGAGGAACATGTAGGGAGTTTTTCTCCCTATATATATCTATCAGATTCTTAGCCAAAGCACACCACAACTATCGCAAGAGGAGCCCCTAGTTTGGGAAATCTCTCGTGTAGTAAATTATAGTTTTCTCTCTTCCTATCATATCATTGGCGGTCAACTCCGGCGAACTCTCCGGCGAGCTTTTCTGGTGCTACAAGGTTTGTCTCGTTCTTTTCGTCGTAGTGTCATCCTTTTATCCGATCCATCACTTTTGACTATGTCCCGTTGTTATTTGTTTCCGGTGAACTTTACCGATAAGAAGCTTCCATGGCCGGAATTCCTTTGTCCTCTCCGGTTAGCGTGTGCCACCCCGCCGTCACCTGTGATGTGCCGCGTCCGTGGGCCCTAGCCACGATGCTTCCCCATCAACCCGCATGCCTGTGCAGCAAGCAGCGCCGCCACCGGTCTGCTAGTTGGCCAAGCAGCCCAAGTGGTCATGGAGGCCACGATCTGTTACCTGCAGAGAAACAAGAAGATGGTAATTACAAGATTGCCATCCTACGGTATAATCTCCACCGTATATTCGTTTTAATTCCGTTTCTTTCCATTTTAGTTGCGTTGGTTTAGTAACGATAAGACCTATCTGTTAGTAGAAGTGTTTAACATGTTTTCTTCTTTGAAATAAAATGATATTTGATTAATCTATAATAAATGGTTTTCCAATTAAAATCAATTAGGGTTTTCACATCGGTTTTTCCTAAATAAAATATAATTAGTTAAACTTGTTTTTCTAAGAAAATATAATGTGAATTAATTTAATTTGGGTATTTCTCTGAAGTATCCAATATATGCTTTTTATATAAATAAAATAAATGAAGTATAATTCTCTTATAAAAGCTAATCTTCGATAGACGTTTCTTTTCCGCTATAGATCCGATTAGCGTGATTCTCGCGTCTGTGTGATCATAGAAAGGCGTAGGTCTCTTTTAAACCTTTTTCATTGATTGGTGTATTGTTCTGAATAGATCTATTGTATGCTATGCATGTTTGTTTAGCTGCTTGTGTGGTGTTCATGATATTGTCCAATCGGTGAGATTTACGTGGAGATCAAGAAGAAGTCATCAGAAGATCGAGAATCAAGTGAAGAAAGAATCTAAGAGTTTAAGGCAAGTATAACATGTGATCATCCTTGTTACCTATTCACCTTAATCAATCTAGTCATATTGCATGTGTCTAATTTTGATTCCTATTAGATCTATTTCATAGCTTTGTTATCCCTTTTACCTTCTCACCAATGGGTTACTATGCATATGGGTAGTTTTGCTATGCTAAACATGAAGAATCTTGAGTTGAATATTGACTAATGGATATATGCAACGTTGATTAAAATTGGCTTTTTATAACAACATGGAATAGGACCCCACTGTAGGGCAAAAGCTGGGACTTAAATGCAACCATGAGTGCTATAATGGCTCTAGCTTTAGTTAAGTATGAAGTTTGGACTAGCATGCTTGTGGTTCATGAAAGGCACCTTTGCCGAGCTGGTTATGGGGTATAGCTTGTATGGGGACCGCTGCGGGTGGTACCATCGGGGTGTCCCATATACCCCTTTGCATTGGGTCCGTAGGGTCCGCTACATGCTAGAAAGGGCTTCTGAAAGACTTCATAGTGTTCCCTGCCCGCTCACCTTGGCAGTGTTTTGGGAGTAATTAACCCGGGCATATGGGCAACACGGCTTGTGGGCAAAGTGCGTAACCTCTACAGAGTGTAAATCTATCATGATAGCCGTGCTCATGGTCACGAGCGGCTCGGAAAACTCACAGTGTTAGATACTCATGTTGTTGAACTACTATGATGGTAAGTCTGGAGTTATGAGATAAAAGGTTATTTCAATAATGATCATGTGGTTACCAACTGGGTTAAGCATAACTAAAGCTAATTGTTGTTAAAACTTGACCAAGTTAAAAGCAACCGCAGTAAGCCAGTGTCAGCCTTTTGAGCTTCATAACCCTATGTTATTCTTGCTGAGTACTTTAAGTGCTCACCCTTGCCTTATCAACCATATCAGATTGCAAAGAGCAACAGTTAAGGGGGTTAGGCTTGTGCTCAACCAGTCAGTTGTCCCTGTGAAGTTGGAGCCTTCACCCGAAGTTCGGAGTCGTCTTTCCGCTGTTTGATGTGTTAAGGTTACCCTTTGACCTTATATGTTATATATTTAAGTATTGTCTTTTTGATATCATCTTAATTTGTGGCCATATGTGAGATTTGACTTTCTGGGCTCACATATGGTGTGTATTCGGTTTTGACCTTAAAACTGGGTGTGACAATTTAGGAATGTCCCCACCATGGAATCCAAGATTGGCTCCTGATTCAAGGTTTTTACTATGGGTTAACACCAATAACCCGTAGTCACCTTGATGCAGCCGCTAGAGGAGCATTCACCTCACTCAATGTCACACAAGAAAAAGATCTTATTGAGAAGATAGTGACAAATCAAGGGTGGAAAGATGAAAGGCCCACAGTCAAGAAAAAGAGTGTAACAACCATTCATGAAGTAAGTGCACTCTCCACAAGTATGGATCTCTTGATGAAGAAACTCGAAGAACGAGCAAACTTCAAGAAGGATAGAGATGCCATCCAACACTATACCTCCACACAAGCATACAAATCAGAACAATGGTGTGAGGTATGTGGTGGAAACCATTCGGGAAACAATTGCCCCGAAACCAATGAAGGCGTGAGCTTTATCAACAACAATGAGAAGCAACCTCAACAATCAAAGCCACGACCCTTCAATCAAGGTAATGAAGGTAAAAGCTTTAATAATTCTAATAAGCCTTCCGTTAAGGATCTTGTCTTAAGCCAAGCTAGGATTAATGAAAGTTTGAACAATAAACTAGCAGCTAATGATAAGACCCTTGAAACTTTAAACTATAAAATGGATGACTTAGCTTCTGTTATAAAGAATCAATTGAACTTTAATAATATGATAGAAAGGAAGTTGTCTCAATTGATGTCTTCTGCTCCATATCTTGGTAAATCTGAAAAAGTCTCTAGTATAAATGCAGTGACCATGAGAGGGGGTAAGACCACTCGCGATCCACCACATCCTAACACTTCAAGCAAATACACAAGAAAGGAAAAAGAAGCAGAAGAACAACAGGAAGAAGAAGAAGAAGAGACTGCACCACTCCAGGACCCTGTCAAGTTTCATGGGAAAACAGCCCCACATGAGTACTATGATACAAATGTTCTACTACCATTCCCAAGAAACCAAAGATGACAATCAACAGACAAACGCTTCGGTAAATTCATCAAGGTAATTCGCCAATTATATGTCCATATACCCCTACTTGATGCAATGCAGGTCCTAACCTATGCCAAGTATCTACGGGACATTCTTAACAATAAGAGGCCATTACCCACTACTGAAGTCATCAAGTTAACGGAGGAGTGCAGTGCAGCCATACTCAACCAGCTGCCATTGAAGAAAAGGGACCCAAGATGTCCTACCATTGATTGCTCCATTAGGACTCAACAATTCGAGCATGCCCTCTGCGATTTGGGAGCAAGCGTCAGCGTCATGCCAAAGGTAGTTTTTGATAAACGAACTCATGCTACTTTGTCCCCTACACCAATGTGTTTGCAGTTAGCGGATCAATCAATTCGTTACCCGCGGGGATCGCTGAAAATATTCCCGTCAAGATACGAGAATTTTTCATCCCCATGGATTTCGTGGTTTTGGATATGGAAGTAGACAAGAAGACTCCACTCATCCTAGGAAGACCGTTCCTCAGCACCACCAATGGACACATATATGTAGGAGCTGGAGAAATCCAATTCAACATCCACAAATACCACATATGAGAGACTTGAGAGAGTCATGCTAAGGAACTCTGAGTTTTATTTGAAAATTTATGAAAAACTCCGGAACAGAGGTGTAGTATAGAGCATGAGACATAGTGCTTGACTTGATTATTCTATCTTTCAATTACTCAAGACTCAAGTGCAGGTACTAATCCCCACAGCAAAAGAAGGATAATTCATTCTAACCTAGAGGAGAATTTTATGTTGAATGTATGTGTGCTTGTTAGAAAGTAAATGTTGAAGCAACCTTTAATCCATCTAAGTTAGTTGTTTGCTCAGGGACGAGCAAAGGGTAAGCTTGGGGGAGCTTGTTGACGGTCGTTAAGTATCAATTTCTATATGTCAACAAGAGATAAAATGGACTTAATTGAATCACCACCATAGACTTAGGGATCCAACTGACAGATTTCCACAAGTTTTGGTGAGTTTATGTTTTTACAGGGAGTTATCAGGAAAAGAGCAAAGGAAGGCCCACATGTCATGTTTACATAGAGAGAAAGGACCTCCGCACGATCAAGAATACTCAGGAAGGCTCTAGAAGAGACTGGACCAAGCCAGAGGCCAAGTGGGCCCACACCCAGGGCGGCTGCCCTAGGGTTTGGGGCGCCCGCCCTGCCCCTGTGGCCAATCACCCTCAAGTTCGTGGATCGTTCCTAACTGCCTTTGAGGATGAATCTAAACCACTCATTTAAGGTCGGTTTGATCCGACGGTCCATGTTCATTTGAGTGGGCTATATAAGCAAGGCCCTGCCACCCCTGAGGAAGAGGAGAAATCATTATTAGAGGAAGCTGAAAGTGCAATTAAGACCTAAGTGGGTTTTGGTGACATGATAACATATTTAGAAGACTAATGAGACTCTTCAAGTATGACAAGCAGGTTGAACATAAGGAGGTTGATGAATAGGTTGGCAGACCCCTCCAATTACAAAAGTGCATGGCAACATGCTCAAAGGATGTTTAAATTCATTTTATATTTCAAAATTGAGTTTAGGTATGTCGTACTATTAAGAGGGATTCAACACGTATACCAACAAGTGAACCAAATGCTATATCTATCCTTACATCATACACCTCCACTTACATAGTAGGCAAAATAGCCAGCTATTCAAGATCCAATTCTCTGCTGTCTTTGCCAGGCTGGCAGTGCCGGGCTTCAGGGCGGCAGTTCCGGGCAGTTCGGCACTGCCACGCGCCCACGCCTATGGCCGGCACTGCCACGACTTGACCTACCTGTTGGACAGTGAAGGGGTATTTCTTATCCCCTCACTTCTCCCCAATGGCTAGTTCTGTCATTCACTCATTCAGACTTTGAAAAACAGAAAGAGAAGCTCCCTTCTTGCTCTCCCTTCTCTCTTGGTGCTCCAACTCTCTCCCCCATTGATTTCCAATCAACCTTTGAGAGATTGAGCCTCCAAGCTTGAGAAGAAGCTTCTCCCTCGGATCTTCAACTCCTACAAGCATTTGGTTTGCGTGGTGGCCGACGGTTTGAGTTTGTTACTCTTGGAGCTTTGCTCCTAGCCGGCTAGGCATCACCCTTGAGCTTGCCTCCTTCGTGTGGCAGCCTAGGGAGGTTTGTAACATCCATTTGTTAATACATATCCCCTCATCTCAAGAGTTCATTCTCTTGACTTGAGACCGAGGAAAGAGCTAGCCTTTGTGGCGATCTTGAGCCTTGTGTGGCACACCTCAACAACGTGGACGTAGGCAAGCCTTGGTGGCGAGCTGAACCACAAGTCAAATCTTGTGTCACCTTGTGCTTGTTCTATTTACTTTGATATACATTGCTCTCAAGGTGATTTCTAGGGTTTGGACCCGATCTGCTCGGTGGGTGTGTTGCTACCAATTTCAAGTGGTGCTAGAGGTTCCTTACACCTCTAGGAAGGTTTTGATTTAAGCACAATTTCCATTCTCATTATATATTTTGAATTGTGCTCAGCTCTGCTCAGGTGACCAGCACTGCCGCCCTAGAGAGCAGCAGTGTCGGGCACCCCGGCAGTGCCGGACCTAAGGCCGGCAGTGCCGCACCTGCTCTGACAGAAAGTGTGCAATTTGTTTTAAATATGCCTATTCACCCCCCCTCTAGGCTAATCAGGTCCTTACAAGTGGTATCAGAGCAAGGTTATCTCATTAAGCACTTAACCATGTGAGATAATGGCCGAAGAGGGAAATGTCAAGCAAATCAACCCCAAGGATGTGGATTTACACTCCATGGAAAACAACGATGAGAGTGTGCTGACGGACAACTACTTGACCACCGCTGGCTTGTCCGCAGGAGAGAAAGCAAAAAGAAAAGAAGAAATAAGATTGCAAGGAGAAACGAAAAGATTGCAAAAAGAATAAAAAGCTATCAATGAAGCCAAGAGCATGAAGCTTGCCAAGAAGCTTCATAGACAAGAAGTAAAGAGATTGAAGAAGGAGCTCAAGGCTAAGGAGGAGGAGCTAAGGAAGAGCAAAGAGCAAGCCTCTCAAGTGGAGATTGATTCTAGTAGCTCTGATGGTGATGATGATGCATCATACCAAGCCTCCAAGATTGTGAAGAAAGATGATAAGAAAAATAAGGATGAGGGCAGCAAGAAATACTCCGCCGTATCCTTCAACTGTTCATCTATTTCTAACCATGAGCATAAACCTCTCTTTCATGTTCCCACGGGCAAGTTGCCTCATTTTGATGGGACTAACTTTGTCAAGTGGAAACACTTGATGAAAGCTTATCTTGTAGGTCTTCACCCTGGTGCTTGGGAGATTGTCCATAGAGGATGTGAGCCTCTGGTGGATCCCACAAGCCCCACCACCACCGAACTCCATTGCATACAACTCAATGCACAAGCAACTAGTGTGTTGCTAAGTGCATTGGATGGTGACGAGTACAACAAGGTGATGGGCTTGGAAGTTGCCAAGGAGATATGGGACACCTTACACCTTGCACATGAGGGTGCGAGCAAAGTGAGACAATCCAAGATTGATCTATTCATGGCCAAGCTCAACCGGTTTGTGATCAATGAAGGTGAAGGACCACAAGAGATGTTTGATAGATTGATGGTGATAGTTGGGAAGATTAGAGGCCTTGGTGGTGAAGAGGTCAATGATCACAAGGTCATCAAGATTATGCTAGAAGCTTACTCTCCAAGGAATGAGACCGTGGTGACATTGATAAGGGACAAGAAGAAGTTTGAGTACTTCACACCAAGTGATGTGCTTGGAAGGATTATCACCTTTGACTTGCAAAGGGAAGAAGCACTTGAGAGGAAGAATCTTGGTTAGATGCAAGCAAGGATGGAAGGGATGAAGATCAAGGATGTGGCTCTCAAAGCCAACAAGAGCACAAGGAGATCAGCCCCTAGCTGTCCTAAAAGCAGTAAGCAAGCCTCCTCAAGCAAAGCTCAAGCAATCAAGGCCATCAAGCATGAACCCGAAGCTCCAACATCAAGTGATGGTGAAAGTGAAGATGAGCAAGCCGAGAACATAGATGACATGGCCCTATTCATGAAGAGATTCAACAAGGGCATAAAGAGGAATGAGTACAAGCTCATGAGAAGAAAGTTCCCAAACAAGAAATCAAGAACTTGCTTCAATTGTGGTAGCACCAAGCACTTCATTGCCGATTGCCCAAATGAGAAGAAAGACAAGTTTGGCAAAGGCAAGAGAGAAGACAAGGGTGACTACAAGAAAGGCAAGAGATATGTGGGTGAAGCACACATCGGGCATGAGTGGGACTCATCAACTAAGAGCACTAGTGAAGATGAAGAGATGGCCACAATTGCTATTCACAAGCCATCCACCTCACCAAGGATCTTCAACAACATGTCCGATGATGATGAATGCTCCCCTCACATTTGTCTCATGGAAAAGGGTGAGAAGGTACAATCAAAACCAAAACCCATAGCTCCTTCCTCCAATGACATCTCTAGTAGTGATTCTAGTGATTGCTCTAGTGATGAAGAAATCAATCAAATAACTAAAAACATGGATAAAAAGACCAAAATCTTCATTGCTAATCTAATGAATGAATTAGAGGCAACCAAGGCCGAGTTGACATCTAGAGAAAAGACTCTCATTAAACAAGAGGATCTCTATATTGCTAGCAAGGAAGCCATTGCATTAGAGAGGAGTGAGGTGAGCTCTTTAACAAAGGCTTTGGCCAAGGAACAAGAGTCTCATGCTCTCACTAAGAAGGAGTGTAGTGACCTCAAGCAAAAACATTGTGGCTTAGTTGAAAAGCATCAAGAGCTTGAGGCACAATACAATCTTCTTTGGGAGAGCAACTCACATCTCCCTAAGGCAAATGATGCCTCTTCTCCATCCACTAGTCAAGGGTGTGGAAAATGCTATAATATTGATTTGAATGATTATTCCACTAACCTTGCCAACATGGAAGCCATGAAGAAAGAGATAGCAAGGCTCAACAATGTCATTTCAATTTCTAGAAAGAATGACAAAGATAAAGTTGAGCCAAAGAAAATTCAATACAAGGATGGAAGGCATCCATCAATCAAGGATGGGCTTGGACACACTCAAGGAGGTAAAACCAATGAAAGAAAAATAGTGAAAGGCATTGGTGCAGATAAGCATGCACAGACTGCAGCTTTGCTGGACTGCAGGCCGGTAGTGCCGCGCCCCACTAAAGGGAAGGCTACCAGTGCTTCACCTGATCAAGACAAAGTCCATGACAAGAAGGTGCCCAAGAAAAAGCAAGTTTCTCAGAAACCCAAGGACTCAATTTGGGTGGCCAAGAACAAATTTGCCTATCAACCAAAGGCATGGTCACCCCAAGGAAGTTTATCATCTTGCTACATGTTGAAATGCAATGACCGTGGTAAAGTCATTGCAAAATTTATGGGTGATGAGAAATATGATAAGAGAAGCATGAACATTTGGGTTCCCAAAATTGTTGTGACTAACATGCAAGGCCCCAAGATTGATTGGGGACCTAAATCTAGGAACTAAATTGTTTTATAGGCATACTCCTCCGGTGGATCAAGTTGGGTGCTTGATAGTGGATGTACAAATCATATGACCGGAGAGAAGAGTATGTTCTCATCTTATTCCCCAACTTCAAATGCAAGTGAGAATATCATCTTCGGTGACAACTCCAAACTTGATTATGTGACATTTGCCCGTCTCCTTGGATTTGGAGAAGATGACAGAGAGTGCTCAAATGTCCATGATGAGAGAGGCTTGAACAATGAAGAGATTTCTCATCCCTACATCGAGCCTGAGAAGGCAGATGGTCTTGTGAAGGGGTTAAGGAGTAAGTACTATATCTTGAACAACCTCTTCAGGACCACACTCTATCCCAAGGTGGGATCAGCCTCCAAACTTTATGCTTCATCCAAGAATGTGCTAAGGAGGATGGGAGGTGGGGCACCACCCTTTTCAGTGGCACGCTTTATTTGGGATGAGATTTTCGTTGCAGCTGATGATGCCAGAAAGGGGCTTCCTTATGCCCCTACCTGATGTTTGTCAATGAGAGAGTGACTGGTCGGATCTACAACAAGGACTCCGTCTATGAGCCTTATAGAGGAGAGAAGGAAGTTCACTCTACAGTTCAGGAGGTTATGACTCCTCCCAGGGGCAGGACTAGGGCAGCAGCTTCAGATCTCCTGAGTCCTCCACAGCAGCAGCTAGCATAGGCAAGAGGAAAGGGAAGCTTGGCAGGCTTCTAAAGAAGATCTTCTCTGGTATTTGCTATGCAAATGATCATGCTTATCAGACCAGATTGGAGATCAGACAGCTCAGACAGGAGCAGGGCCTCAGACAGTTATCTCCACCTACACCTCCACCAGACCTCAGTGAGGAGTCCACATATGTCTCAGATGATGAGGATGATGATGATGATGAGGAGATCCAAGAGGAGCAGCCACCGAGACGCAGTGGTCGTGCTAGTGGTCCTGGTGTTCACTTCACAGGCTCTCGAGATGATGATGCTACTGATGATGAGGCTGATGAAGATGATGATGATGATGACCATATAGAGGAGGACAGCGACTAGTTTGTACTTCTATTTGCTATGTTCTTCTTTTCCTTTTTGGTGACTTGTTGCCAAAGGGGGAGAATTACTAAGTGAAGGGGGTACAACAATCTTCGACGGTCATGGAGGAGCTGCAGCTTATGATTTATCTTAGCTTTTAGTTTGTGAGATGAGAGAGCAACATGAAAAAATATATAATTATAATATTGCCACTCTAGTACTTGATTTGTTTCATTTGTGGACATGTACTGTCACGGAACCGCCCAACATATAAGAGCACTAGTGTAATGGTCATCATTTCTGACAACACTGTCACACTAGAGCCCATATAAGCCTGGTAGTCCTTGAAATCTCGAAGGATCTCAAACCACAATAAGTAACAACCTGAGATCGTACACTAGATTCAGTAACCGCACATCCACAGTGATAAGTTCGAAATGAAATAATATTAGAACAGAGTTTAAAGAAGTGTTATTACAACACCAAATTCAAATCAAAGTAACGGAAGTCTTGTTTTCACAAAAACCCATTGCAAACTGTTTAACACAAATATAGTGTCGTGCTTAGTACAGTCCCATCAAAAGCAACCAGGAGAGACATTAGAATTCACCATTGCCCATGGCCTTCACTCATCATCGCATGCAGGGTAGAGGCACGCCTGGCAATAGCCAGAATAGATCATACCATCTGCAACAAGGGTAAAGAAACCCTGAGTACTCAATTGTACTCAGCTAGACTTACCCGATAGAGGGATAGATATATAACGATAGACACTTCAAGGATTATGCAAGGCTTTATCAGGTGGATCTCATGAGGTAGCATACTTTTGCATAAAAGAGCAGTCCTAATTACTCATGTATTCTCATAATTAGAAAACAACATTTGGCATCAAATTAAGTAATATTAATCAGATCTCATTAGCACCTATACTAGAGCAATCACTGAGTTATCAAACAATAATAACCATATTGTGCTTGGCATAAAACCACATAACCATCTTTTGGTTACTTATTAGAGTTTAGGTTTCTACAGTGGGAGGAAGATCTTTCAAGTTTCTCACTGGCGGGGAGAGACCACGATTCGAATCGAATTCCTATCCAGCTGGAGGTTTATTCCTCAATCACACCCAAGTATGCATGCCAACACACTTATACGGGTCACCTTCAATATAGCTCGGGTAGCCGCGGATCTCCCGGGTACAGGCATGAGTAGCGACTCACGGATAGCCAGGTTGCTCAAGTAGATCCTACCCACGGTCCTGCCCAGGTAGCTCAGGTCATACTTGCCCACGACTAGTATGCTGCTCGCGGTCTTCATGACCCAAGTAGGGGGAAATCCAGCCCGAACATACAGAGTTAGGCTTCGCGGTCGAAACGAGTTATTCGGCCAGCTATGAAGAAGGCATGCGTTCAATCTTGGCAGATGTCCAACCACGATCCAGTGCCTAGTGACACAAGCAGAGAGAACCCACTCACAAGACCTCCAAGTCAAGTGGCTCACAACACCTTGTCCGCCCAGTCTCGATTTATTACTTTCACATGGTTATTTTCCACGATAGCGAATATAGCCAACCGTGACCAGCATCCTATCTTTGTGGGGGATGATAGACCACCCACACTACCGGTCTAAGCATGGCTAAGCAGAGGTTTCGATCCTGGGCCTACAAGGTTCTTTTGTTGGGCAAGTAAGGTATAATGCAGCAAGGGGTTTCATCTCAACTCCTACTAACTTAATGCACAAACAAGTGGTTGGATTATAAATAAAATACTTTAAATAGAGTAAGAAGGTGTATAATGCTCCGGGGCTTGCCTTTCACAAAGGTGGAGAGAAGGTGGTTTGGGCACTCAGGGAGGTCAGGGCCCTGTTCTCCGTCTTCTGGAACTTCTGGAGCTTGAATCTCCGATGGGACTCCTCCTTCCAGCTCCCTAAACTCCAGCAAGGTCACTCCCTCCGGCGATCCTGGATGCATGTATACATGTATGATGATCCAATATATATGACAAGTCATATACTAGAAATGAGACATGTCTAATGCATATGAATGAATGCTCATGATGAATGTATTATGTAACATTTTATCTCATTGACCGAATATGTGCAAATCTCTTCGGCTGTAGAGAAGTTAACACTTACCCTTCTTTAGCAACCTGTAATAGAGCTTCTCCTCTGAGGTAAGCTCTCTTACACCTGTATTTAAACAAGTTTTATGGTTTAAGTTACTTGCTTAACTTACCCAAGGCATACATCACTTAACATTCACATCAAGGCATACACACACTTAAAACAGCAGCTAGAAGAAAACTATGTAGCTGGAGCTACACCCAACCAAAAATTACAAACTTGAATATTCTGGAAAGCTTATGAAATTGTCCACAAAACACTCCATAAACTCCTCAGCTAGATCCAACATTAAAAAGACCTAACAGATACTTTAAGCAAAGTTGTTTAGAATAAACAGGAAAACACAGATTTAAAGCTAAACTTGTAAAACATGCTCAGGTTAAACTAAATAGGTTAAGGCTCTGAAAATTTAACAACAGATAGGGTAACAAGTTATCTACAACAAAGTTAATTGTAGCTACTGCTGAAACTAAGCATAAGTAGCTCAAACAATTCTAGCAAGAAAACATGTTCTAGATGTTTTAACAGATTCTAGATAGCACTTAAGATAGCTATAAAGCTACTAACTACCATTCCAAAATTATGATAAAATTATATAAGCTAGATTACATAATTAGCTACCACTTTGGTATTCAAAACATCAACAACAAACATACATAAAACGGGGTTAAACTTACTTCTTTTCTGGTGATGAGGAAACAAGCACACTTTAAGCATTAATTACTTAAACAATTTGAAAAGTGTAAAACAACAGATTTCATATTTTTATTAGATTATACTAAGAAAACAACACCTGTACAAAAATTACCAAGCACAGGAAACACATTTAACTTAGCTTAGCAAAATTAACAAGGTTGCATTTACTTAATTAAGCATTTAAACAAAGAACTACAACATGCAATTAAATTAAAGGTTACTGGCACCTTAACATTTGTTTTTGGAAAGTGCATGCTGAGACAAGCTCAACACAACAAGAATCATGATTTTATCACATACCAAACTCCAGATATAAATTAAACAAGTTAAACTAAGCATGTAAAGCTTGCTGTCCACTTTTATCAAAACAGCACAGAAGAACAGTAAGAACAGGTTATATAACATTTTTCATGGATAGAGAACAATATAACAAAGCTAACAGAACTAGTTTCACATTTTTAGTATTTTTCTAGAATTAGTTATGCATTTCCAAAGTTAGCAAGCAAAACTGAAAAAGACAAAACAGAGAAACACTTAGAGCCTATGACAAGCGGGACCCACTGGTCAGCTTCTTCCCCACAGAACCGACTGCACTAGAGGTGTTCGACCCTCGGTCCTTCGCCGGCGGTGAGGTTTCCGGCAAAACCAACCCCACGGCGGTGTTCTCCTTCGCAACCCGCATCGAACCATATAGCTGGTTGTACCCTAGGCTCACCAGAGCATGCTCGACGGCGGCCATGGCGGCACGGTGGCGCTGCGGTTCTTATGCTGGCTGGCGTAAGCTTCCTCCGACCAAGCTAGCGACTGCTACACCTACACGGAACCCTAGCATTCCGATCTAGCCCGGATTGGGGCCATGCGAACCCTCTGATGAGCTCGGCCACATGCACAGCGGCATGGTGGCGAGTTCACGGCGGCGTGGTGCTGCTGTTCTGGCGATGGCGAGGCACGACTGCTTCAACCAACTTTGGCTACCAAACCACTGGCTAACCAGCTAACCCTAACACGACTTAGACGAACGCGAGCGACGCTGAGAAGCCCAGCGTAACCCTCGCCGGTGTTGCGGGTGCCATGCGCTTGCGCGCGGCGGAATTCCCGTTCCGGCGAACCCTAACCCTAATCGCTTCAACCAACTCCTCGGTGACCATCTACAACCTCTAGGCTACCGCGTACAAGAGATAGAAGAGAGGGAGAGGTGCTAGATTGGGCTGGCCACGGCGGCGCAAAGCTCGGCGGAGCTTAGGTCATCCTCGTAGGGAAGGACTCGGTCGAGAGACGCATTTCGGGAGTGACAACCACAGACGGAGTGACAGTGACGATGACGATAGGCGACGCGGGCGGCATCCTCGTAGGGGAGGACGGTACGACCCCAGTGAGGACAGGGATCCCAGCCCGGAGCCCGCCGAATCACGTTGCTTCTCTTTGCGCATACACGCGGCACGGGTCCCGTCGTGTTTCTAGCCACCAACGTACCTCCAGAAGTATATTGGGCTCACAAATCCAGGCCTCTGGCTAGAAGACTACCGCTTTGCCTGCGAGGCGGGCGGGGCTGACGATGAGGATTTCATAATTAGCCACCTACCTCTCTACCTTTCGGACACAGTGTGCATGTGGTTGGAACACTCCCGAAAGGCAAGATTCGGAGCTGGGGTTGTCGACGAAATATGTGTCGTAGTCTACCTAGGGGGTACCCCACGGTAGTATATTGTAGGCGGAGGTGTGGCGACGGTGATCAAGCGTAACACAGAGAGCGTAGACACGGCGATTTTATACAGGTTCAGGCCGGCAAATTGCCGTAATACCTACGTCCCGTGTTCTGGTGGCTGGATTGATATGAGTATTAGGTTACACGAGGTGTAGATGAGATCTAAGGGATTGTGGGAGATATGTTTTCGAGGGGGTCCCTGCTCGCCTTATATAGCTGGGGAGCAGGGTTACAGTTCCATATCCTAACAGATTGCGATCGGTCCCTTAAGGAAAGGGATCCGAGCCTATCCATCTAGATCTTCCTTGGCGAGCAAGGCTTCTTTGGAGTCCTTGGCGAGCACGACGGGCTAGTCGCATGCCGCAAGGCCTCGCGAGCTGGGCCGTCTTCTGGTCGGTAGGCCCATAAGGCCCCTGGGGATATGCCGAGGTAATATCCCCAACAAGTCCCCGAGCACGTTGTATTCTTCCAGCGAGCCCGCAGCGTTGTCTTGAGAGGTGTTTAGCTGGTCGCCATCATACGTCGAGGTCGTCATGAAGCCCCGACCAAGCTGCCTGGTCGAGGTGCTGCTCGGAGAAGCCTCCCGACCAGGTCAGGATGGTCGAGAGCGTTGTGGCTTGATGCGCGAGCTGGTCATCTCGTCAGATGTTGCGGCTGCTTGTCGGGAGGATGTGACGTGCTGAAGAAGAAGAAACTTTTGAAAAGCCCTTCCCTAGTGAAGTCTACCCACTTTGACTCTGCAAAAACAAAAACAACAGAGCTTGATCGAGAAGAAAATTAGTACATTCACCGCGAGGTGAAGTGTACCCACTTAGTCCCCGAGCTTCGTAGCAGGTGAAGTATGCACGTGGTGCCAAAATTTATAAAACGTAAAGTATGGATGAATAAGCGTAAATAATGAGTAAAGCATGAGTTTTGCAAAAAAAACGACTACAAATACCCGCAGTCCACGAGCCTGATGTAAGAAACTGGGAGGTTCTTGTATCAGGATCAGATATTTTAAATATGAGTTTAGTAAGAATCCAGTGCGAATACCCGTAGTTCCCAAGCCTGATGTGAGGAGCCAAGACGGTGCTTGCATCGGGGTCATATTGCTTGATTCGCAGTCCCCGGGCGTTAGTCCCCGGGCGTTGTCTTCGTGCCACCCTTCTCTGCCATGGCAGCAGTCCCCGAGCCTTGCTCGATGTGATGTTGGATGAAGTCCCCGAGCCTGGTCGGGGATGCGACTAGGCAATCGAATCATGGTTGTTGTCGACGGAGTCCCCGAGCATCCTTGTTGATGATCAATTTTGAGTTGCTCGCCGACCAGACTACTGTAGCCATGTTCCTGTAGCTGTAACAAAGAGATTATAACAAGGTTGCAATTCCAGTACCTGGGACTGTAGCGTTAGTGGTATTTACACTAAGCAATCAGTCATAAATTGTGGAAAATAAATATGAAATAAGAGCTAAGTTTAAGTAAATGGGTCGTATTTATTTGCAAAGTTATCGGCCCGTGGTTTTTGGCGCAAAAAGGTAGGCGGCGTGGCGCTTCCATATTTGATCGTCGCGGTTTCCCAAAAACCCTGGAAGGCGAAGCGCCGCGCCGCTTGGTATAAAGGGCTACTCCGATGGTTGCCGGAACGGGAAGGGTGGCGTTTCCTCGCCTTACTTAGTATTCCTAGGATACAGAGAGCCGGCGATTCTGTACCATATATCCTAGTGAACTGAGGGGATTCCCGTCCTCCTTGTCCAATAACCTCCACGTTTGCTGGCCGCAAGGGATAGGCGGAGGGCGAGAGGGCTTCATCGGTGCTACGGTTTTGCCGGTGAGGATGGAAGGTGATGGTGCGCGCCTTGCGGTTGGTTTCTCCCCTTTGTTGATGCTGCCGGAGGACTTGCTCTTCCGGATCCTTCTTCGTGTCATCAATGATGGCGAGTATGTGAAGGTTCGTCCGCTATGCCACGTCTTCCGCAAGGTCTGCAATGACGCTTCGACGATTCGGCTCTTGTCTCTTCGGCGTGTTCAGGATTATTGTCGGCCCTACTACCCTTTTCTAGAGACTGCCCTCGAGTAGTGTTTCTTTGACGCCGATCACCGAGAGGCGTTGTTCTTTTGCGGTCTAGAAAGGTTGATGTTGTGGGGGCGAGACTCTGTTGGGCAGTCACTTATTGGCAGGGCGGTGGCGGCTGGAGACGACGTCGCGATGTATTTCAAATCTATGATGTTGTACTATGTTGATTGCTCGAATCTAGAGGCGCTTGCTATCCTCAATCGACTCAGCGGAGGTGCCCTTCTAGATGGTTGGTTTGGCAATCAAGGCTTGTATCGTCTTCGGGAGCGCTCTCGGGATGATCTTCATGTCATCTGGCGACGGTGGTGGATTCGTGCCTCGGAAGATGTGCTAGTTTTAGTCATCGGTGATTATGTGTGTACCTGTGGAGAGTGTCATCGTTTTGGTCCACCGGGTAACAATATGCCTGGAATCATTATGTACTATAGCCGGCAATGCCGAATTCAACATGAATTCGACCTCTGGACTAGGAACATTAGTGAGGTGGTCGCTTATCGCATCAGTAGGATGAAGTTGTAATCGTTGGGACAACTGATCTGAAGTATGGTTTCTTCTGTTTGGGAGTTTCAACTTTATTGACATGCTCTATTTTGCTGCAGGACAGTGGTAAATTGTATCTCGGATACAAGTGTTCGGACGTGCAAGTGAAAACTACAAAGCTAAAATATATACAGGCGGTGAGCTTTTGTTTCACTTGTATGTCCTGTCATGCCGACTAAGTCGTGAGCCGTAGCAATGAATCGTTCGGCATTGGGTCTCAAATGGTCCACATCGTAGGGCTAGCGCCACTTCACGCGTAGGATACATAAGGACTCCCTAGGGGGCACGCTGCTGGCAACCCGCGGCGCAGAGGGCGAACTGCTCATGCACGCTTAGGGAGATACCAGTGACAGGGCCTTTTTCCGAGAGGCTCGATTGTGGCGTGACTAGGGCCTGTGGAGACCGTTCCTGCAGACGCTAGGCGAAAAGCCATGCTGCTTGTAGAGTCGTCGACCGTACCGTGGTTGTATACAGATTCTGGGCACATAGCCTCATGGCTCTCGACCCAAGTGTCATCGCCCGACTTCTGGGGAAATGCCACTTGGGAGGCTTATCAATGAAGTCATGGCGCCTAGGGTAGCTACTTCTATTCACTATGGTTCATTGGCAGGCCAGCTTCGGGTGCTTTCTGGTTATGGCCAGGCTGTTTGGAGAAAACTCCTTATTTGCGTTGTGGCGAGGTCGTCGAACACTATGGGAGTGTTTTGGAGAATTCGCCGAACGTGTGCCGTAGTCGCCATATGTTATCGATGTTTTAGGATTATCATCATACGCTGTGGGTGTTGTTAAAGTGGTTGTCGTACGACGTGAGCGTTTTGCAAAAGTCGTCGTACGCCGTGAGCGTTTTGCAGAAGTCGTTGTACATCGTGAGCGTCTTGCTTGCTTAACAGGTTCTGTTAGATAAAGTATAAGAGAAACAAGGCACCTTTATGCATTATTTGAAGAGTACACAGTACAAACTTTATTGGGCTATGTTTATATTAGGGCATCTTCTCGTGCCGCTCGGGGCTGGCAGTCTCTACACTTGTTCGCGGGAGAGGTCGGCGGTGATCGCCACTTGTTTAGCTTCCTTCTGCTTCTTTACGGCGGAGTTGTCACTAGCTTCGGAGTTGTACGTATCCTAGATATGGGGCCTCTCGGTGGCACTTATTGTTTGCTGCTCGCATTCGTATGCGGTCTTTAGGTTGGTACGGAGGCTTAGGATGCCTTGTTGCGTCGAGATCTTGAGCACCATGTAGGTATAGTGCAGGATTGCCATGAGTTTGGTGAGTGTTGGTCGACCGAGTATCGCATGGTAGGCTGTCTCAAAGTCAGCGACGATGAAGTTAATGTTTTCCACCCCGAAGTGGTCTTGGTCGCCAAACTGCACGGGGAGGGTGATCCGGCCTACCGGTGTCGATGCTTTGTTTCGGATAATCCCCCAGAAGGAGAAATTCGCTGGGAGGAGGTCCTTCTTCGAGTAGTCGAGTTGGCGGAATGCATCTATTAACACTGGATTTTGGTATGCCTAGGAAGATGACAGGTGGGCCAGTGTGTAGTAAATTTGCAGAGACAAGTGTTTGGAGCGTTCGGCAAGTAATCGTGCGGTCATCTAATTTCCAAAAATTCAGCAAGTGTCCATGCAGTCGGCTGATTTCCAAGGGTTCGGCAACTGATCGTGCGGTCGGCTATTCTGAGGAAGGGCGGTTTTCCGTTGAAGAAGCGACAAAAGCGGCAAGCAAAAACCGATCGGGCAACGAAGATCGTGACAATTAAAGCAATGAAGACTCCGAAGGAAACTAAAGTTAAATATGTCATGTTTTCCTTTGATATTTTTATAGTCGTGTCCTTTTAGGACTCATGTCATCACCAGTGTATAAATATAAATCCTTGGTCATTGTAAAAACTGTTCACAACCAATTCAATACAACCGGCCCTGTGCCAACTTTGAGTCCTTTGTCATGTCGTCGAGTTCTTCGAGAGGAGCCATCGATCCGTCAACCTCCGTAAGTCCCGACAACCTTGTTATCATGTCTAGTATCATGCGGTGGATTTAGATGTTGATGCAAGTAGTCTTGTTTGTTTTCAATGATCATGCGGCGGATCCTTGCTTGACAATCAAGAAGTCTTTGCTTATGTTTCGTTTATGAGTAGATACCGTGCGGCAGGCATTTGCTCAATATGCTTAGCAAAAGCAAGATAGTTATCAGCTCTATTAGATTTGGCAAGATCTAGTAGATTCACTAAGTTATCACGTGTTGCATGTTTTTAGATATTTTATATATTTGTAACACTCTTTTTGCCCAATCTAGATTGATACAGTTCGGCTTTATTCTTTATCATAGATCTATTTATGCTCTAATAGTTATTCATGTTATCTCTACAAATAGATCTTACATTTATAATAGCCGAATTAGTTTAACCTAGATTGCTACGTGTTGCGGGTTCATGCATGTTAATTACGCTTAAGCTTTGATAAGACTAGGTATCGTGCGGCAGATACAAGCTTTAGATTAGTTTGATCGTGTTAGCTTACTTGTTCCTTCATCATGGACCCCAACTCGGTTGGATTGCCGAGCTTGGTTATGCTTTAACTCACAGTTAATTATGATTCTTTCACACGTACTTTTCTCATGCATGCATGTTCGGCTATTAATGCTTTATGTACTTTATGTTTGTTTTAGTCGAATGATCTATAAGACTTGTTGGCAGATAGCTTCTATAGTTGTATGTCGTCGTAAGTGGCTTCAGGGTCATATATATGGAACTGTCTGGTCTCACCCGGCATGTTCCAGTTTTGTATCTAATGATTTTATCCCTTGTTAGTTTCAGGTCAAACTGACTGGCACGTCTCCGGATTTCGAAACACCCGGGCACCCGATTGAAGCCACGTTTTCCGGCTTGCTGTGTCTTAGGCACAGTGCGCCACATTTTGTGTCAACACACCTTTTGGCACACCTGATGGGACCACACATTTCAAGATGCCTGAATTCAAGAATAACCAGGTTCTGGACGTGACTATGGATGAGTTGCCAGAAGACCTGAGGAATACGGTCTAGCAAGAATGTGATGAGTTTCAACACAAGTGCTTGATGTCCTTTTCAAAGAATAAAAGCAACAAGGTTTTTCAGAAGCAGTTGCTCCCGAGGACTCTCCTTCGCATCAGACTGATTACACCAAAGAGGAAGATGCTCGGAAGCTGACCGGAGTGGTTTACAAGGCCATGAGTGACACTATGAGAAATCACCATATGACTTTCTTGAACACCTTTCACACGATCATGGTCAGTACTTTCGGTCCATCCGCTGATAAATGCTTTGAGGAAGCTGCTGGTCCGATGCAGGGACCGACATTGTTCCATGTCCCAAAATACCAGGAGAAAACTGCTAAGGATAACGGAGCGCCTAGCATGAACCAAGGTGGGATGGTTTCTCACCAGAAACAACAACCTCCCATGACTTATGGCCAGCTCGCGTTCAGTGCGTCAGGAAACGTCCCACAATCGGCTTTCAAGGTGTCCCCAGCAGCGAACAGATTGCAGAAGAATATGTATGGAGACGGATATCAAGAGTTTGCCGATTATAATGCTATTGACGCTCTCCCAAATCCAGGGTATAAAAACTCAGCAGGGTTACCTTTTGAAGGGAAAGCACATGTAGCTCCAAATTCAAATATTGATGTTATCATGCACATGATGATAGACATGATGCAGAATCAGTTTGGCTTAAAGCCAAAGAACCAGTCCTATGCATACAAGTCCCCTTATCCAGAGTGGTATAACCGAGTGGCACTTCCTTCGAGGGTGAAACCTCCCACAGATTTGACCAAGTTTTCTGGTCAGGATGATACTAGCACCATAGAACACATCAGCCGATACTTGATGCAGCTTGGAGAGGCATCTGTAGATGAAGCTTGGAGGATTCAGTATTTTCCGTTGTCTCTGACAGGGCCAGCTTTCACGTGGTTCACATCTCTGCCGGCAAATTCCATTGGTACGTGGGCAGAATTAGAGCAGAGATTCCATGCATATTTCTTTACAGGCACTAATGAGAAAAAGCTAGTTGACCTTATGAGCTTGAGGTAGAAGGTTAATGAAACACCCCAGGAATATCTCCATAGGTTTAGAGAGACCAAAAACCTCTGCTATTACTTAAATCTACCAGATGACCAATTGCCAGGGATGGCAATAGCAGGCATGCAGCCGAATGTCAGGGAGAAGCTGTTCGACATGGATTTTGATGACCTTGGTCAGTTGTCGCAGCGGTTGGCGATGATGAGCAATTAGGCTCAAGGGTTCAGGAGAGACAACCGCTTCCAGAAGGGTGATGTGGCTAACGAGATGTATCAAAGTTTTGTGGAAGAAGCAGCAGAGTACGATGATGAAGATGAGATAGCCGCAACCGAATTGGTCTGGGCGAAAGAGCCGACTCAGGTTAGTCAACGATGGTTGAGGCAGCAGAAGGGTACTTATGACTTTGATGTCTCTAAGTTAGACAAGTTGTTTGAGTTGTTGTTAAGAGAGGGACGCATCAAATTGCTAGAAGGGCACCCCATGCTACACCCTGAAGGGGTAAAGGACAAGAAATTTTGCGGCTATCACAATACTAATTCTCATTCCATCAATGATTACCGAGTGTTCAGAGTGCGAATCCAGAAGGCTATTCAGGAGGGGCATTTGAAGTTTGACGGTAACATGAAAATTGATGCTAATCCTTTTGCGCAGAACACGGTGTCTTTGTCCATGAACATGGTTGCCATAGAAGACCCCAAAGACAAGGGCAAGGTGAAGGTACTGACTTTAGACAGACAAAAGAAAAGCTAGTGCTGTTGAACCTGATCGGCAAATTACAAATGAAGAGTTTCGGCAACGGGCTCAGTTCCATGATAGCCCAACCGAGAGAGGGGAAGCTTCCTATGACGGAACCGTCTAGATTATAAGAGATCAAGTACCAAAGTAGCGGATTTAACTACCACTTAAGACACTTGATCCCATATAATCCCGGTAGTCCGGAAATCTCGAACGATTTCTAACAATCAAGGATCGCGCAAACTCAGGTATGCACATTCGAACGAGCCACAAATAAACCGAAAATACTAGAAATACGAATAAGGTTATTACAACACTTTGTTCCAAATAAAAGTAGTACTTATGCCACAACACCTGTGGCCGAATAAAAACATTGTTTGAAACTTTGAATCCGAAGTTTTAAAAGATAGGGGTGCCCACGAGGTCATGTCCGATAACAGCAAAAGGTGAGCTCGTAGAAGACATTGCCCAAGTCCTACTCCTTTTCTCCTTCGAAAGGATAGAGACAGTGCTTACAATAGCCGAAGTATACTTGGCCATCTGCAACAAACAGGATAAACCCTAAGTACGGGAATGTACTCAGCTAGACTTAACCGTCTAACTGAAAATAAATACTCCAAGGGGTATGCAAGGCTATATATGTGGATCTGGGTAAACTTGCTTTTGCGGAAAAGCGAACAAGATGAAACTAAAGATTAAAGAACAACCATTTTCCATCCTATTATTATCTCTAGGTTTGCACCTGTACTAGAGCACTCACTTGAACTACTCAAATAATATAATAACATATATCCAGTTCCTTCATCAAAATTTTAGTAGAACCATTTCGATGTCACATGGAGTTGTACCATGGTGAAGCTCAGCATAATCCCCCATATCCAGTGGGGGCGGCAATTCGAATCGATATACAACCAGCTGGCAAGATTACTTTTAACCCACGCCCACACTTTCCCTGTCGGGTCCATGCATTGGGTCACCGCTCAACAAAGTCTAGGTGGTAACCGCCGCCATCTCAGAGTAGTCCACCCAATTGTAGAAATCAGTTGGCCACCACGGGGCAGGTCGTATCTACAAACTAGAGGGTGCTCACAGTAGGCTGAGAGTCGGCCCGGACAGTGTTTACTCGGCTTCGGGGTCGACACTCCCGACGGCCCCTATATGAAAAGGCGCATTCAAAGATGTAAGAGGGCCACCATCGTGTACAAACCTATATGATCCAACGGACGGACTGCCCCCAAGTCTTGACCACTTGGTGCACTTGCCTTCCAGTTGACCGTATTTCATTACTACCATTGGTTCTTTCCACGATAGCAAATATAGCCAACCGTGATAGTATTACCCCCATGGGATAACACGAAACATAAAATAAAAGTAACCATTTATTCTAAGCAGGCTAAGCGGTTGCTTTTACTTTTATTAACAGGGTAACAAGGTAGGTAAAACAATAATCAAGGAAGGTAATGCATCAATTTGGGATTCAAACAACTCCTGTCACCTAATGCATCACAGTATAAAATACTCAAGTAGATTAAATTGTAAATATTGGGAGGCTTAAGAATGCTCCGGGGCTTGCCTTGAGTGAGGGTGGAGGGCTGGTGGTCAGGGCACTCGGGGAGGTTAGTGTCGAGCTCGTGGTACTCCTCGTTTAGCTCCTGTACCTCCTGGACTTCTGTCTCTGGGGGTGACTCTTGATGTTCCTCCACGGATCCTAAATGATTGCAATGCATATATAAATAAATTGATGGTGCAGGGATGATGCTTGAACAAGATTTAGTAGAAACTATACTTAAAAACATATTTATCAGGAAAGTTCCATGATTTATACAGGCACATATATATCACAGGAAGTATTCTAAGAAAACAGCAGAAACACATTTTAAAAGGTGATAAACAAAACTTAGACAGAAACATGGCAAACATGGCATGATATACTTTTCCTAGCTTCTACACAGGATGACAAAGCTAATCATAAAAACTTTACATATTTATTTAGTCATTTTAAGAAGGAACTCAAATAACTTTGATATAGGCAGAAAACAACTAATTAAACATTAGCACTGAAGACATTCTCCAAAAATCATTTATATATATATAACAGACAGATCATAACATAAAGAGTCTAACAAAACTGATTTCACCATTTAGGATTTACCAAACTCTAGATATAAATTAAACAAGCATGACACATTACTGAAAATAGGAAAAGAATTTCATTTCGGAAACTGGCTCGATACACGCAGAGGCGTGCGGGGCGACTGACAGGCAGGACCCTTGGTTACTCGAGGTCTGTCTGTCGACGTGCAAGGAACAGAGGACGGTGCTGACATGCGCGTTCTCTGCCGGCGGTGAGGTCTCCGGCGGGGGTTTGGGTGTGCTAGGCTCGGGATGGTGACGCGCATCCACTGGTGGTGTTGGTTGAACCGATGCGACTGTGAAAGTGGTCGGCGGCGTGCGGTGGCGGTGCAGCACGACGATGCGACACGGCGAGGTAATCGCCGGCGATGTGAGACTCGGCGCTGGATTGCGTGAGCATCGTGGTGATGTGGTGAGTGCGGTTCGAGGGTTGGTTGAGCCGGAGGGGCTATGTGGAAACCTGACCACGTGCAAGCTCCTCGGCGGCGGCAATGGCGCACGGCCAACGGTGATGTGCTGATACAGGTCGAACTAGAGCCAGGGAAAGGCGTTCTCACCTCTGCTAGCTCTGGTGAAGCTCTCACGGAGATGGAGGCGTTGGAGACGAGACGGTGAAGAGGTGAACACTGGTTGGTCGGTGCGGTGGCGACTCGAGACCGAGGAACAGCGGAGGCGTTCCGGCGACTAGAATGCTCGGCTGGTGAAAGCGAGGCGAGCAGCGTGTGTGCGGGACAAAGGCGAAAGCTAGAGCGAGAAGGATTGAGCAGAGAAGCTCGGGTGGTGGTGGATTTGAGAAGGAGGCGCTTACGATGCTCGGAGCTCTCGGCGCGATGAGAACAAAGGCAACGCGAGCGAGTGAGCGAGTGAGGATGAGTGCGGATGAGTGTGGGAAGTGGAGGAGGTATAGGCGCTCCTCTTTGCACGGTCATGGCCGACCGGCGCGGCCAGTGGGGCCGTGATGCGACGGTGCGGCGGTCGCAGCGGCGCTGGCGTGTTTGCGGCGAGCGGGAGCAGAGCAGGACTTGGTCGTCTCGCCGTTAGCGCGGATTCGCGTTCGATTGCGAGAGGGACGAGGCGGGGGGCTGATCAGACGCGGCACTGTGGCGGCGTTACTGTCGAGGGGAGGGGTCGATCGGCTGATCGAGCCTCAGGCCCGGGGTCGTTCGTTCGACCCTCGGTCCGTCCCTTCATCGAGCGGCAGTCGAGGCCGAGCGGGCCGAAAGTGGTACTCGACCTGATCCGGTTCTGATCTCCTTTTCCCATTTTCTTTTATTTGATAAAACTAAGCAGGGTAAGCAAACATAAAGCAAACCATACTTTACTCTAAGCATAGCAAGGTTTAGCTAAACAGGTTAAACACAAGATTGAGCACAAAACACCTATTTAATTCTAGTTTCAAAACATATAAACACACACATGAAATGATAGCATAAGCAAACATGAATGCAATGAAATGCTCGTGTTTAGTGGCTAATGATGATCCTAATGCAAGCTTGACACAGGGTGTCACACTTCCAAGCCCAGGGTTACGACACGGATTCTATTGAACAAATGGTGATGAGAGTGAGAGTAGTATCAGAGGCGGAGGCATTACGAGGAACAGGAGTTCATGGAGGAGCATCGGAGGTACAAGGAAGAGATGTACCGGAGAGAACAAGAATATATGAAAGAGCAAGAGCAGTCTCATTGGGAATGCCCGTTTCTCAAGCATTGTTGGAATGAAGGCCTAAAGCTGCCTGCTAAGAACAATTGCCCCAAATGCAGTGATCAGTATTCAGGGTACAGGCAGTCCCGGGTCAAACACCGTCCGGTCCATGAAAGAATTGGAGCATAGTTTCCTGAGGACGATCGGCGTTTAAAAATAGGCAGCTCTGAAGATCGGCGAGGCAAGAGATTTGCCGATCAGGAGTGGATCCATTATGAAAAAGGCGCCGAGGAGGAAGAGCACCATGAATATGTGCGGCAGAAAGGACAGTGGTGCCCACCAGGGTTGAGGAAGGGCCAGAAGAGGAGAGTACAGCGCTTGAGAAACAGGGAGCTGGCACAAACAGCCGTCGAGAAGAAACAGATATGGCGTCCTAAGAGAAAACCCGACAAGCACGACCATTCGGCTGATACATGCATGGCTTTCTTTCTTCCATCAGAGTTCATGGATCCCGAAGGCCAAGACATACAAGAGGAGGTGTATTCAGATTTCGATGAAAGCGAATATTAAGATCTGATGGCCCAGCTTGTCCTGACTCAGCGGGCAGTTTTCGATAAGCTGGCCAAGCATTGACATTTGAAACCGCTTTACTTGAAGGGATACGTCAACGGCAAGGCTTTGACCAAGATGTTTGTTGATGGAGGGGTTGTCATCAATATTATGCCTTATACCACCTTTAGGAAGCTTGGGATGACTAATGAGGAACTGTTGAAGACTGACATGGTGCTCAGGGACTTTGCTGGCAATCCTTCTGACACCCGAGGAGCTGTACATGTCGAATTGATGATTGGGTCAAAAACTTTGATTACTACCTTCTTTGTCATTGATGGCAAGGGGGCATACAACTTACTCTTAGGAAGATATTGGATCCATGCTAACTGTTGCATACCTTCAACCATACATCAGATTCCCGTTCAGTGGATTGGAGATGATGTTGAGGTTGTTCATGCTGATGATTCAGTAAGTGTTGCTGCTATGAAGCCTACCTACTAGGAGTATGATGGCGTCGATTGCTTCTCTGGAAGAGTATGAGAAGAAGGTCCTGTGAACGTATTCAACAAGGACCAACAGTCGATCCAAGCAGTCGGCTCTCAAAGCAATTTTTAATGGGGAACCCAATCGATGGCAACAGAGGAAAGCTGGGACGTGGCTTTATGTCAGCCAATAAGCTAGAAGAAATAAATGTTGGTGATGATGTTAAGCCAAGGCCGATGTATATCAGTGCAAATTTAGACCCGGAGTATAGATTAAAATTTTCAAAGAAGAGGTACTGGCCGATATGAAAAAAGAAGTTGAAAGATTGTTAGAAGCAAATTTCATTCGGCCATGCAGGTATGCAGAATGGATTTCAAGCATAGTTCCGGTGTACAAGAAGAATGGAAAAATGAGGGTCTGCATTGACTTTAGAGATCTCAATAAAGCCACTCCAATGGATGGTTACCCAATGCCGGTTGCCAATTTGCTTGTTGATGCAGCGGCTGGTTATGAAGTCATCAGCTTTATGGATGGTAATGTTGGTTATAACCAAATCTTTATGGCAATAGAAGATATTTCAAAGACAGCCTTCAGATGCCCTGGTCATATTGGTTTGTTTGAGTGGATCGTCATGACTTTTGGTTTAAAGAATGTCAGTGCAACTTATCAAAGGGCCATGAACTATATTTTTCATGAGTTGATCGGCAAAATCGTGGAGATCTATATTGATGACGTGGTGGTCAAGTATAGAAATCACGAGGGACATTTAGCCGATTTAAAGAAGACTTTGGAATGCTAGGAGGCATGGTTTGAGGATGAACCCAAACAAGTGTGCCTTTGGGGTCTCGGCTGGTGAATTTTTAGGATTTCTAGTCCATAAAGGAGGAATCAAAGTCGGTAAGAAGAGCATGGAAGCAATAGACAAAGTTATCCCTCCACTTAATCTTACAGAGTTGCAATCACTACTCGGCAAGATAAATTTTGTAAGAAGATTCATATCTAATTTGTCAGAAAGAGTTTTGCCTTTCTCTCCGCTGTTAAAGCTTAAAAAGATCAAGAGTTTGTATGGGGTGACGTACAACAGAAGGATTTTGATGAGATCAAAGAATACATGAAGGCGCCACCTGTGTTGGTACCTCCACGACTTGACAAGCCTTTTAAGTTGTACGTGGTGGCTGATAACCTGACAATAGGATCGACCCTCATGCAGGAGTTTGAGGGAAAAGAAAGAGTAATAGCTTACCTTAGCCGAAAGTTGCTAGATCCAGAGACAAAGTATTCGGCTACGAAAAAGCTTTGCTTATGCATGTATTACTCATGTACCAAGTTTCGGCACTACTTGTTAAATGTCGAATGTGTGGTAGTTTCTGAGTTTGATGTAATAAAACATATGTTATTGATGCCAATTTTAAATGGAAGGATTGACAAGTGGATTTTAGCTTTGTCGGAATTTAATTTAAGGTACGAGTCGGCAAAAGCAGTAAAGGGTCAAATTATTGCCGATTTTGTTACCCAACATCGTGATTCTTTTGCTAACATGATAGGTATTGCACCTTGGACTTTGTTTTTTGATGGTTCATCTTGTAACAAAGGTGGTGGTGCTGGTATTCTCTTGATTTCTCCACGAGGGGTGATTTTTAAGTATGTCATCCCTATTGAATTTTATGTTACTAACAATCAAGCAGAGTATGAAGCACTGCTTAGAGGACTTCGGCTTCTTGCTGAAATAAAGGCCGTTGCTGTTGAGATCTTCGGGGATTCTGAGTTGGTAATTAACCAACTGATCGACCAATATGAGTGCAAGAGTGATGTATTAAGGGAATATTATAAAGAATGTCGAGAGCTTTTGAAGAATTTCCAGGTAGCAACCTTGCATAATATCCCTAGGGGCATAATGAAGAGGCAAATAAATTGGCTCAAACTGCTTCAGGATACCGAGAGGATCGAGAGATTAACGCTTTGGATGAGAATCGAGTAGTTGATGACTGGAGAAAGGAAGTTGCTGATTACTTAAAAAATCCATCACAAAAGGTTTCCCGAAAACTCAGATATAAAGCTCTCAAGTTTGTGCTCCTTGATGACCAGTTGTACTATAAATCCATAGATGGGGTACTCCTCAAATGTTTGAGTCAAGAAGAAACCAGAAAGCTGATGTATGAAGTGCATGAAGGGATATGTGGTGCACATCAATCGGCTTACCGAATGAAGTGGATAATTAGTAGAACTGGTTATTTTTGGCCGACCATGCTTGAAGATTGTTTTAAATATTACAAGGGGTGTCAAGATTGTCAGAAATTCGGCAACATTCAAAGAGCTCCAGCATCGGTTATGAACCCGATTATCAAGCCTTGGCCATTTAGAGGATGGGGCATAGATTTGATTGGTCAGATTCATCCTCCTTCTAGCAAAGGACATAAGTTTGTGCTGTTAGCTACAGATTATTTTACAAAGTGGGTTGAAGCTATCCCTTTGAAGAAGGTTACATCAGAAAACATGGTCAATTTTGTTAAGGAGCATATAATTCACAGGTTTGGGATTCCTCAGACCATAACAATAGATCAAGGAACTCAGTTCACTTCATCTAAATTTTGTGATTTTGCTGAAGAAATGGGAATCAAGTTATACAATTCTTCTCCTTATTATGCACAAGCTAATGGTCAGGCCGAAGCATCAAATAAGACCATGATCAAAATTATTTAGAAGAAGATGGATGAGAAGCCGAAGAAGTGGCATTCGATTCTTAATGAGGCTTTATGGGCTTACCAAATGGCTTGTCATGGGTCTACTCAAGCGTCTCCCTACGAGTTGGTTTATGGGCATCATGTTGTGCTACCATGGGAGTTGCAATCGGGTTCAAGACGAGTTACATTGCAAAACGATTTGAGGAAAGAAGATTATAAGGATCTGATGATGGACAAATTGGAGGATTTGCATTTAGTTTGTCTCAAAGCATTGGAAAATATTGAGAAGAACAAATTACGTGTTGCCAAATATTATAACAGGAAGGTCAGAGAAAAGCAGTTCGTAGAAGGAGATTTGGTTTGGAAGGTCATATTGCCAATTCGAACAAAAGATAAAGCGTTCGGCAAATGGTCTCCGAATTGGGAAGGACCTTTTCGGATAGTAAGGTGTGCGCCTGGCAATGCGTATATTTTAAATACTCTACTGGGAGAAGAGTTCACTAGAGCTATTAATGGAAGATTTCTTAAGAGATTTCATCCCAGTGTTGAGGTTGGTGCATAAACAGACTTAAGGAGTTTTGTGCAGAAAATAGCCGATGTAGAAGCATCGCTTTTAGCCGAAAAAATACTCTAAGAGCTTGGAGAATAGACGACGCGGTATGTGTCGCCTTTAGGGCAAAAGTTAAACGTAATCGACTAAGGACGACGTCATACAAGTTCAAGCAGCATTCCTCAAATTTGTCATTCTCAGAAAGATTCATGAAGGAAAAGACAAGTAGAAGTCACAGATAATATTTCACGAGAAAAGTAGTCTTTACATAAGGTTCCTAAGTACAAACTACTCCTCAAACAGCTTGTTGAGGACAGACTGGGCATCTGTGGATTGGGCGAGGATGGTTGCATGGTCCTCATAGCTCTCTAGGAGTTCGTCGATGTTTTCAACGTCTTCCGGAGGCCCGCCGCCGAGGAAGCCGACTGGCATGAAGGAGAGGTCTTCACGAGTCTGGGTGGACATTGCCGCTAGCCCCAGAGCTACGCCGTGGTGTACGTCTTGGATGACGGCCTGATCTATATGACCATCCGTATCATCAAGGCGTGCCTCAGCAGTTTCTCCTGGACGTTCACCTTATCGGCAATCTTGTTCGCCGCAATCTTCAGGCGCTCAACCTCCGCAGAGAGCGCTGAACAGAAGAACACCAATCGGGTGAACAGATGGATCAGAGAAGGGGGAAATAGAGTGGGTTTATTTGTACTAACCGGTGATGGCATCGCAGAACTGCTTCCGCTGGTTCTCCCACTCGAGTTGCTCGATGCCATATTGTTTGGAGATCTTCTCCAGTTCTCCTCGGGCTTCGTTCCTTTCCTTGAGGAAGATGACCGCCTCTCCATTCGTGTAAGGGGCGTCCATGGAACCCGAATCCAAATCCCAAAGATTGGAATGGTAGGAGCTTGAAGAGCCGGAGGAGCCGGATGATGGGGTCCCCGGTTGAGCTGCTGTCGCCGAAGGGAAAGGAATGCTCTGGCTGGTGGAGATAACCCTTATCTTGAATAAGTAAGAGCAAAAGTCAGAGCTAGAAAGATGAACAAGGAGTAGAACAGCAAGGGGGCAAGGAATCAGTTCTCACCCACGTTGTTGACAACGTTGTGCTCGGCTCCCCTCAGCTTCTCCCTCGGCAGGGCACTTGCCGCGATCGTCGCCTCCCGCCATTGCTACTGTAGAGGTTAGGGTTTCCCTTTGGATTGGCTTGAGCAGAGAGAGTAAGAATGCGGAGATGAGAATGCTTGACTAGATAGAAGCCGAGAAGGAGGTGTTTATTTATAATAGAAGGTAGTGGCGTGTATCTCGGAGTAGTGGAATGAGAATGTCAAACGACGAGCTAGGGTTTTTCCCTCTCGGATGGGCTGTTGCTAGACTGGGCCAGGCTTGGCTAAGACAAGAGTCGCTCGGCTATATCCCTGAACTGAAAGGACGGGAACAATCGGCTATATCTCTGATCGGAAAGCTAAAGGCAATTGGCTATGTTCTAATCGAGAAGATAAAAGAGTTGATTATTTTTCATACAAACAGGAGTGTATAAAGATGAAAAGCAAAAACATCCGATTGTTCAGAGACAAAATGAGTCGTGGTTAAACTATTACAAGCTGTGTTGATATTCGTTCAGAAGCTAATTAATGGCATCTAGGGCCTCGGTCCTGATTCGGCTAACATTGTCCAGCACTTTCTGGTCTTCATTTTCAGAGCTCTGGATGCTAGACAGGTTTGCTTTGAGATGTTGGTCTTTTTTCAAGATAATTGACATCTTTGATGAAGTTGCTTCTATAGAATTCGGCAAATATATCATCTTGGCTTTATGAGACTGGATTCTAGTATTCAGTTCAGATAGTTGAGCCTCTAGCCTGATCTTCTCGTCATTCATGACTTTCAGCTCAGATTCCAAAGTTACCAGGGAGTTCTTGGCAGTTTGAATTTGGGAGTGCAAGGCTTTAGCTTCTTTCTTCTTTAAGGACCTGTTGTTCTACAAAACCATCCTGGAAGCTATGTTTTTGTTTGCCCTCTTCACCACAGCAAAATAATCATCAAGGTGGGCTACAGATTCTAGAGAAGCCTTAAGGTCAGGTGGAAGGTCTTGGTTAATGAACTCGAGGAGATCTTTTATCTGATCTGAATCTTGGACCAGAGTATTGATGTCCTTGTTCAGTAGATTGGCTATATCCTTCAGGCGATCTTGATTTTCCACTGACAGAGTCTTCTGAGAGGTGGCTTCTTCACCCTTCTCACTGATGTAATCCTCAACAGCAAAAGAGTAACTGGTAGTCGGTTTGGTATTGTTCTTGAAAAAGGAGAAGTGTTAGCCGACTGGATAAGAGTGTTAAAGGAATATTTCAAGGCAAGATGTTACCTGCTGTGTTGATTGGTCATCAAAATGGGTGGTATCCTGTTCTGGCTGAGGGCTTGACTGGGTATTCAAGGGTGGTGAGCCAAGAGCTGAACCAGAGGAAGGATCTTCTGCTAGATCTTTTATGATTTTATCTGTTTCCAATAATGCAGATGATAAAGTATAAGAGCAGGAAGTAGATATCATATAAAGAGAAGGGAGCAGTTAGCCGAATGATGTTACCAATGTGTTCGGCAGTTTCCTGGGCGTCTGTGCTTTCAGCTTCATGAGTTTCTGGACCTTCAGTTTCCTAGACCTCTGCATTTTCAGTAGGAGCTTGACGAGGGATATCCATCGTTGTTGAGACGTCGCTTGGTCCTGGAATTTCAACATGTGGCTGCAATGGAGATGATTGGTGTGAAGATGGTCAGAGTTGTTGCCGAATGAGATTTATTATCGAATGGAAGACTCATACCTAGGGAGACCGCTTGACTATCTTGGACCTTATTTTTCTGGCCACATAGACATTCTCGAGTGCCTTTCTTTTACCTTCTCCTCCTGAAGGTGCAGTGGTCGAAACTGCAGGGGTCTTATTGAAGGTTGCTAAAGTTGGAGCATCAAAACCCGGGACAGGGTTGGGCCCAGCTAAGTAGTACTGGATTGCTTTGGTAGGAGGAATGGGCTCAAAATCCTGTGCATAACCAGATGTTGAAGTGAGAAATAAATTCAAAGTGGAAAATGATAAGTACAATGAAAATTACCTCACTGTCAGAGGCAAATTGAGGTTGCAGGTCCTGGCATAGAGAGTGCACTGGTGTGTTGAAGATGTGATTGTGCCATTCTTGCCACCAGGAAGCAAAAAGAGGATGAGCAGCATCTACTAGCCCAAATGGAGATGGTTCACATGTTGGTAATTCCCATCCAATCTCAAAGACTTTTTTGGCTTCTATTGCATTTGTGATCAACTCCCTGAATCTTATGGTTGTTGAGAAGAAAGGCCTTGGGGGCAGCTGTTCACATCCTAATTGCCTGGCTGCCATGTTTGGAAAGTAAAATTCATAGGTAGATTGCACTAATCTCCCATGATCAAATTCGGCTGGCAAGATGCATGGTTTGATAAAGGAATTGAAGACCTCTGTAGACACCTTGTCAGAGCAGCCAGATTCATAGCTGAATTTGCAAGGGAGAGTTACGTACTTTATGTTTGTTTTAGTCGAATGATCTATAAGACTTGTTGGCAGACAACTTCTATAGCTGTATGTCGTCGTAAGTGACTTCAGGGCCATATATATGGAACTGTCTGGTCTCACCCGGCATGTTCTAGTTTTGTGTCTAATGATTTTATCCCTTGTTAGTTTCAGGTCAAACTGACTGGCACGTCTCCGGATTTCGAAACACCCGAGCACCCGATTGAAGCCACGCTTTCCGGCTTGCTGTGTGTTAGGCACAATGCGCCACATTTTGTGTCAACAGCGTCAGCGAAGATGATATTGAGGACACTGCCGCCATCGACCAGCACCTTCCTGAAGCGGCACGTAGCAATGGTTGTGTTGACACAAAAAGCGTTAGGATCTGCGAACACCTTGGGCTATTACCCGAAATTCCATATCCAAGGTGTGCCAGTCGATTTGACCAATTAATCGACAAGGACGATAACTAGAACAAGATCTGAACAGGACAACGGCGATATGCCCAGATGTCAAGATTCAGACTTGATCAGGATAACTAGAGCAGAGCTGAACGAGAGAACAGCGATGCGCCCGAATGTCAAAGCTCAGAGGTACTCCCACGCGGAACTTGCAAGGGTTTGACGGAGATCAAAGTGATGCAGCCCGTCGAAGCTTGAAGAACTCGTAGATAAACTAAGACTAATGCAAAAAGGATAAATTGCGGTAAAGGTAAATAAGAGTAAATTGATTTGATTTTGATTGGATTGATTTTTTATCCTATACGTAGCCCTTGGGCACATATTTATACTCCCGCATGGAGAGTTGTACAGAGACACGACTCGTACCTTCCCTAAACAATACTCCTAACTTTAAGGAAATAACGGACTCGCGCAAGAGCCGGACCCAAATAACAATATTATTTTCCTAAACAGACACCCCTATCTTTAAGGAAACAAACGACTCGTGCAAGAGTCGGACTCAAACTACTATAATAATACTGGTATAAAATCACCAGTTTCCTTATATCTTCTCTTCGATGAAAACTTTCCATCGGCAGACCTCTTCAATCCGCGACTTCCTTCTTTTGCCATCAGCAATCCCCTGCTGACATCAACCGATGTTACCCTGTGCCCATCGGCACTCCATGCCCATCGGCAATCGGCATCGGCAACATCTCCTCATCGGCAATCGGCATCGCTAACACCCAATCGGCAACCTTGTAGTTCTGATGACTTGTCTTCATCAATTAACCCTTATCGGCAAGAATCATCCAGTTTCCATCGGCAACAAACTTATCCCTTTCACAACTTTTACTTTCATCGGCAACACTGACCGATGACTTCCCGATGCCGATGGAAAACGGTTGCCGATCAATACAAGTCTTAGCTCATTTGACACATGCCGAAAAACGGTGTCAACAGGTTGGATCAACGATGAGTGGGAAGCGGCCTGGGTATTTGTAGTCCATCCACTCATCCTCGGCGGAAAAGCTGATGGGTTGTTCTGACCAGTTGAGGTAGCGAGCGTTAGCTGAATCATCTCCTGTTGCTGCGACTGAGTAGATGTCCTTGCGAACTTGACGACGTTTCCTCTCTCCTTCAACAACCACACTGCCCCCGAAGATGGAGTACGTCGTTGAAGGTGGTCGAAACTCTGGTGCTGGTGGTTCTTGGTCTTTACCCTTGTCGGAGTCATCTTTCTTTGCTCTCTTGTCACTTCTTCCCCGCACTGCTAACTCGAGCAACTCAGAATCGCGCATGGAATGTTTGGAGTTTTTGTGTATGGGGCACGCGCCGTCGAGGACCTTCTCGTAGCTAACGTCGTAGTTCTTCCTTGGTCGGGCGTTCGCGTTGGCGACGTAGCGGTTGTCACCCCTGTAATTGTACCTTGTGGGTAGCGCTCGGAGTTGCCCGACCGGTAGTCCCGGTGGTCGCTGGCCCTTCCTTCGCTATGGTAATCTGGTCAGCGGTCGCTATCCTTTGCGCATTCTAGAGAGCGGGAATGGCGCCGCCTGTTCTCCCTGCTGCGGTTGGCGTAGTCTTGATTGGCGTAAGGATTCGCGATCGTCATGAGCTCTTCTATGGTTGTTATGCTCTTTCGCACCAACTTGTTCCGGAGATCGTCCGTCCGCAGGCCGTTGGAGAAGATGGCGATGGCCTCTGGGTCGGAGATCTCTACCGATGCTCAGCTGCTTGTCGGAGAAGCGCTTGATGTACTCACGGAGGCTCTCGTTGCTCCTTTGACGAACGCTCTCCAAGTCGTACCTCGTCCCAGGCTAGACACATGTAGCCTTGTACGTCTTGATGAAGATTTCCTTCAGTTGCTCCCAGGTGTCGATGGTGCCTTCTGGGATCTTCTGGAGCCAGCTGTTGGTGGAGGTTGACAACATTACTGGCAGGTAATTAGCCATCACGTCTTGGTTCCCTCCAGCGGCGTATACGGCGATTTCATAGGTGGGCCCCATTGCTCTGGGTTTGCATTGCCATCATACTTCTCCACCGACGTAACTCTGAAATTCTGGGGCCACCAGATGGCGCATAGACGAGTGGAGAAAGGGCGCAGACCCCCAATGGCTCAAGGCGCTAGCGGTGTGTGACCACGTCATGGGTTGTCATCATCGTACCGTGGGGATCTACGTCGATGTTCCATTGGAGGGCTTCAGCGCATCGGTGCCGGTGTTCAATCACGTCGGGGTCTTCCGTACTCGTCGTCTTTATGAGGTGGGGATCCTCGCCTTTGCTCCCTCGGAGGACTTCGGCGCGGTGGTGCAGGTGCTCGATCGCGCCAGGGCCCGTCAAGCTCTTCATCGTTGTAAGGTGGGGACCCTCACCTCGGCTCCCTCGGTGGGCTTCGGGGGTGGTTTCTGCTATGGGACTGGGCGGAGAATTCGGGCAGAGGGCCCGCTTTGTTGACCTGGACCACAGCCGCCAAGATGTGGGCCTCTATCTTCTCGATCTCGGGTGTGGAGGGGAGTTTGGAGAGCTCACCGACGGCTACTGCTAGATTGGCACTGGGGGTCGGGTACACTGGAATGTTACCCACCTTGTCGAAGTCTTGCTGGAGGTTGCGTCGTGGTGGGCGCTCATGATTCCTCTGATCTTGCTCACGCTGTTCTCGTGCGATTCGCTCCTGCTCGCGCCGCTCCTCGTCGCATTTCTCCTGGTCGCGGCGTTCGATGTCGTGCCTCTGTGCGCGTTCGGCGTTGTGCTATTCTCTCGTGACGCGTTCGGCATCTAACTTGAAAAATTATTCCTCCGAAACCCGGAGGGAACTCCGGCAAGCTGTTGGTCGATCCAGAGGAGTCGGCGATTTCGGTCCTCGTGCTGGTAGCCGAGCCCGATGAGAGCATGTCATCAAGGGATACCGCCTGGTCGGAGTCGCTGGGTATTGCGGAGATGATGACCGAATTCATGATAGGCGCCACCGGGATCTGGTCGAAGGTTCCTCGGAGCGTTTGGCATTGGAAGATCGTTTCCTGGTTACTAGTCCATAAGGCATTGCCAGAGAAGGGTGGGTTCCCCTGGTCATCACCGTTGTTGTTTTCATCGGGGTTCGATGACGGCGTGATCGGCGGCCGTGATGGCCGGAAAGTCGTCATCGTGCCGTCTGCGCGAGGTTGATGCAGTTGATGATAGAGGCGTTGGAGAGATCGATGGCATCGACCAGGTCGCCGATGCTGATCTTCTTTCGTGGGTGGTACATTGGCATGATGGGACGACGTGCGGGCAGCGACGCGTCTGCCCCACGCGGAGTAGATCCGATGGTCCAGGACATGGATCCAATCTGGAGCACGATGCCACCCGTCGGGAGGAACATCGAATCCGGGAACGTAACCGCTTGACGAGCCATGAAGTCGATGCACACACCCCTACCTGGCGCGTCAACTGTCGACAAAAGATGCGTTGCAGTCTACCTAGGGGGTACCCCATGGTAGTAGATTGTAGGCGGAGGTGTGGCGACGGCGATCAAGCATAACACAGAGAGCATAGACACGACGATTTATATAGGTTCAGCCCGGCAAATCACCGTTATACCCTACGTCATGTGTTCTGGTGGTTGGATTCATATGAGTATTAGGTTACATGAGGTGTATATGTGATCTAAGGGATTGTGGGAGATATGTTTTCGAGGGGGTCCCTGCTCGCCTTATATAGCCGGGGAGCAGGGTTACAGTTTCCATATCCTAACAGATTGCGATCGGTCCCTTAAGGAAAGGAATCCAAGCCTATCTATCTAGATCTTCCTTGGCGAGCAAGGCTTCTTCGGAGTCCTTGGCGAGCACGACGGGCTGGTCCTGTGCCACAAGGCCTCGCGAGCTGGACTGTCTTCTGGTCGGTAGGCCCATAAGGCCCCTGGGGATATGCCGAGGTAATATCCCTGACAGGGGTGACCTGAAGGAATCCTTCGTTGGGAACTTTCAGGGGACCTACATCCGCCCCGGCAACTCCTGGGACCTCAAGAACTGTAAGAAAAAGCGGAGCGAGACTCTCTGAGAGTACATCCGCCGCTTCTCCCAGCAGTGCAACGAGCTCCTGGACGTGGCCGATGGCGATGTCGTCACAACATTCTTATCAGGGACGACATGCAAATCCCTGGTGCACAAACTGGGGCGCAAGAAGCCTAAGACGACGAGAGAGCTACTCGACATCGCCACAAACCACGCCTCGGGCGAGGAAGCGGTCGGTGCCGTCTTTTAGGGCACGAATAGCAGAGTCAAACGCGACGACATGGAGGCAGAAGGGCCCTCAAACCGCCCCTACAAGAAGGGCCGGAACCGAGCACGGTACAAACCGTCACTCGTCGTAGCGGCCGAAAAGAGAGACGGGTAGCCAAACGAGCAAGTCAATGACCACTTCGAGAAAATGCTAGAACGGCCATGTCCAAACCATGCATCCCCTGTCATCTCCTCAAGGATTGCAACCTCATGAAAAAGCTTCTCGGCGGTGGGCTGAAGAAGAAGAGCTGGGCGAAGAAGAAGGAGGACGATGGGGAAAACAGCAGAGGAAAGGACGACAGCTATGTTCCTGCAGACGAGACGTTGATGATCTTCGGCGGACCAACCTCGTGCGGCTCCAAGCGTCAACAAAAGGTCGCCCAATGAGAGGTATACGCAACCAGCCCTGTTGTTCCCACCTTTCTCAAGTGGTCGGAGTCTCCTATTACATTCAATCGTAACGATCATCCTGACTATCCACCATACCCCGGATGATATCCGTTAGTTGTTGAACCTATTATCGGCACTAAACACCTTACTAAAGTCCTCATGGACGGCGGGAGTGGGCTCAACATCCTCTATGCTGAGACTCTCGACGCAATGAAAATATCACGTACCCGGCTATGGCCTTCTGGGGCTCCATTCTTCGGGGTAATCCCAGGGAAATAAGCGGATCCCATCAGACAAATCGACTTGCCTGTCACCTTTGGCAGGCCAGGCAACTTCCGCAAGTTGATTTTAACCTTTGAAGTTGTCGGATTCAGGGGGACTTACCACGCGATCCTTGGGCGACCATGCTACGCGAAATTCATGGTCGTTCCAATCTACACCTACCTGAAGCTAAAGATGCCTGGCCCAAAGGGCGTGATCACCGTGGGCGCCGCGTACCGACGCGCGTACGAGTGCGACGTCGAATGTTGCACGTACGCATCCGCACTCGTGGCTTCCAAGCAGCTCGAAGCAGAGATGGCTACGGAAGCCAGCGCATCACGAGAAGAGGCTACCAACGCCAAGAAGGTCAGGTCGTTCAAGCCAACGGAAGCCACGAAGACCGTCGTCCTCGACACCCACGATGGCGAGGAGAGCGGTGCGTGTCAGCACCTCCCTCTCCCCTAAGTAGGAAAGCGAGCTCGTCGACTACCTCCGCGCGAACATCGACGTATTCGCGTGGAGGCCCTCAGATATGCCGGGCATACCCAGGGACGTCGCCGAGCATTTCCGTCGCATCAAACCAGGCTCCAGGCCCGTCAAGCACCGACTACGTTGTTTCGACGATAAGAAACGCGCCGCGATCGGAGAAGAAATCAAAAAGCTCCTAGTCACGGGTTTTATCAAAGAGGTATACCACCCCGAGTGGCTCGCCAACCCTGTACTAGTACGCAAGAAGAACGGAAAATGGAGATTGTGCGTCGACTATACCAGTCTAAACATAGTCTGTCTTAAAGATCCGTACCCACTTCCCCGCATAGATCAGATAGTCGGCGAAACTTCTGGCTGCGAACTCCTGTGCTTCCTTGATGCGTACTTAGGGTACCATCAGATCAAGATGAACGAGTCAGACCAGCTCGCCACATCATTCATCAACCCCTTCAGATCTTACTGCTATGTCACCATGCCCTTCGGGCTCCGAAACGCGGGGGCAACCTTTTAGTGAACCATGATCCGGTGTTTCGACGAGCTTGTGAGCCATACGGTGGAGGTTTATGTCGACGACATCGTTGTCAAAACTCACCACGCTTGTGAGCTCATAACCGACCTCACCCTCACATTCGCAAAGCTCAAAAAGAATAACAACAAGCTCAACCCAGAAAAATGCGTTTTCGGGGTTCCTAAAGGAATGTTGTTAGGTTTCGTCGTCTCCGAAAGGGGAATCGAAGAAAATCCCGAAAAGATCTCCGCCATCCAAAAAATGGGTCCGATCCATAACGTGAAAGGAGTGAAGAGGATCATGGGATGCCTCGCCTCGCTCAGCCATTTATTTCCCGCCTCGGCGAGAAGAGTCTGCCGCTATACAGGCTTCTGAAAAAGTTCGAACGGTTCGCTTGGACGACCGAAGCCCAAGTGGCCCTCGATCACATTAAGCAGAGGCTGACCAGCGCGCCCATCCTGGTCTCGCCCTACAATGAGAAGAAACTCCTACTTTACATCTCCGCCACGAGGCAGGTGGTCAGTACTGTTCTCATCATAGAAAGATAGGAGGAGGGGCACATGCTCAGAGTACAGAGGCACGTCTACTTAGTAAGAGAACTGCTAAGCGATTCCAAAACCCGGTACTCCCACTTGCAGAAACTAGTGTATGCCTGTTACACTATTTCGGATCCCACAAAATAACAGTTGTAAGCAACGCCCCGTTAGGGGAGGTCATCCTGAATAAAGACGCTGCGCACCGGATAGCTAAGTGGGCGCTGAAGCTAATGGATAAGAACATCGACTATGCCCCCCGGAGCGCCATAAAGTCACAAGTCCTGTCCGACTTCATCGCAGAATGGACTGATGCGACCCTCCCCGCTCCAGCTGTCGAGCAGGAATACTGGACCTTACACTTCGATGGATCCCTCATGAAAACTGACGCAGGAGCAGGGATCGTCTTGACGTCACCCCGAGGGGTGACGATGAAGTACATAGTACGCCTGTTGTTTCCAGCATCCAACAATGAGACTGAGTATGAAGCCCTACTCAACGGACTATGGATCACGGTCGACCTAGACATCCGGCGCCTCGACGCCCGCGGCGACTCTCAATTGGAGGTTAACCAGGTGATGAAGCAGTCAAATTGCGTTGACCCCCATATGAAGGCCTATTGCCAAGAGGTACGAAAGCTCGAGTCCAAATTCAATGGTCTCGAACTCAATTAGGTACCGCGGCGGTTAAACGACGAAGCTGACGCGTTGGCCAAGGCTGCCTCAGGGCGAGAACCCGCACCTCTAGGAGTGTTTGCGAGCGAGCAGCAGAAGCCATCCATCAGCGTCGGGAAGTCAGAAGCCTCTAGGCCCCCCCCTCCCCCAATGCGAACTCTTCAGCAGCCACGGGAACCACCAAGGCCTCCGCGACCCACGACGATGAGACAACCGAAGCGATGAACGTAGAACAAGGGGACGCGACACCTGAGCAAGACGATTGGAGAAGGTCGTACGTGAATCGCCTAGCGAAAGGCGAGCTCCCGGCAGACCAAGTGGAAGCCAAAAGACTCGCCCGGCGAACGAAGGCCTTCACTCTTGTCAACAATGAGCTCTACAAACGAAGCGCGACAGGTATCTTACAATGCTGCATCCCGGCCGAACAGGGAAAAAGACTGTTGCATGATATCCATCAGGGGATCTACGGGCACCACGCTGGGTCAAAAACCCTTGTAGGAAGTGCGTTCCAACAAGGTTTCTACTGGGCGACGGCTATGGCCGACGCACAAGACCTGGTCCGCACCTGCAAGGGTTGCTAGTTCTTCGCTAGGCAGATCCACACGCCCGCTCAAGCGCTCCAAACCATCCCCCTCACATGGCCATTTGCGGTCTGGGGACTCGACATGGTCGGACAGTTTGAAAAAGCACCCGGGGGCTACACGCACCTACTGGTCGCCATAGACAAATTCACCAAATGGATCGAGCTACGCCCGATCACCAACATTAGGGCCGAGGAGACCGTCAGTTTTTTCACCAATATCATCCAGCGCTTCGGAGTCCCCAACACTATCATCACCGACAACGGAACAAACATCACTGCTAGTGAGTTCTTAGAATGGTGCGACGAGCATCACATACGAGTGAGCTGGGCCTCCGTCGCACACCCAGAATCCAATGGGCAATTGGAGCACGCCAACGGGCTCATCCTACAGGGGATAAAGTTGAGGATTTTTAACCGACTACGTAAATACAACCAAAAGTGGCTTTAGGAGCTCCCCTCTGTCCTCTGGAGCATCAGAACAACACGAAGCAGGGCTACCGGTTTCTCTCCATTCTTCTTGGTCTATGGCTCAGAGGTCGTCTTACCCACCAACCTCGAATACGGTTCCCCAAGGGTAGAAGCTTATGACCCAGGGAAGGCAGAAACCTTCCTAGAAGATGTTATAGATCAAATCGATGAAGCCAAAGACGCCGCCCTCCTACATTCGGCCAAGTACCAGCAGACGCTATGGCAATACCACGACCAGCGCGTTCGACCAAGGAGTTTCCAACCAGGGGACCTAGTACTTTGAAGAATCCAAAGCAACAAGGAGCGGCGGAAACTAACGTCGCCCTGGGAGGGGCCATACATCATCCACGAAGTGATAAGACCAGGGGCGTATCGGCTCAAGACCTTCGCCGGCGAGATCTTCACCAACGCCTGGAAAATACAATAGCTACGTCGCTTCTACCCTTAAGTTTCCCCTTCGCATCATTAAATCAACTAAGTTCCCATGTATCAAGCGGGTACAATGCCTCGTTTTTCTTCTGAAGAAAAGCTAAAACCAATCCTAGGCAAGAGCCTCCTTTCCAAGAACAACATGCAAGGAAATCTCTTACCCGGGGGCTACACAGCACGTATGAAACAGAGAAGAAAAGAAAAAAACATATATATATATATATATTATATATATATACATATATCGGAACAAACACTACAACCTCATCCTACCAAGGCGATAGGCAGCCACATTGCGAACACATGGTGGATAAGTACCCATGTTGTTCAGTTTTGTGATGAGTGATCGTCCAACACTTGAGTGGTTCAGTTTGAGTGGCTTACACTAACCCTCTTGCGAAAGCAAATGTGTGCCTGTCTATCGGCTTGTGGTGTGCAGGTGCTACGCCTAGTGACAGTGGTCAATGGCGTGGAGAAGGTCGAGTAGAGGCTTGTTATGCCGATGGACTGAGAGCGGTGAAGGGCGAAGCCGGGCTCGGACTAAGGGACCCTAGGCGCCGGCGGACTAGCTGTGGTGGCTAGTACTTGGCACCGGCGAGTGCGAGAAGACATGGAGGTACACCGAGTTGACCAAGTCAAGACGGCGGACGAGCGGGTCGAGCGGAGGCTCATTGGACTCGGAGTCCGACCGAGCCAGGACAAGGTGGCTCGAGTCAAGCGGTTTGGTGGTTTGGGCCGCAAAACCACCGGACGACGGTTTCCGAGTTTGGGCCTCAAAACTCGGGGTTTTGTAGTTGAGCCGAAAGCTACCGGTGGTGGGTTTCGCGGGTTTGGGCCTCAAAACCCGGGCGGAGCTTCCGAGGAAGCGGGGATGGCACGTGGCGGAATCCTAGAGGTTGCGTCGAGGCAACGGCAACTCCTAGCAGGAAGCGGGGCCGTCCATTCAAACGAGTGGCTCAGAGTTACCTGACTTGGATTACAATGTCTTAGGGCTAGGTAATTCGGTCTTGTATCTAGGGGGTCTTTGGGAAATAGCCAAAGCCCATTAAGTAGGGGATGAATGGGTATCCCTCATCTCACCTCTTGAACACCTTTCATTTGCAACTACTCTCTCTCTCTAACCTCTCTCTAGTTCATGAGGGCCTTAGGTTGATCTCTCCAACCTTTGTAAGCACTCGCGAATCTTTTGGTGGGAATCGGAGGCCTTACCCTCCGTAAGCCACGGTTGGTTCGATTTCTTGATCGTGTCCCGAGTTTGCTTGTGTTCTTCGCGTTTTGCTTTTCGCTCTCCTTTGATTCTGAGTTGAGATCTCTTTGTATGAAGTAGCTCTTGCAAATCCGTTTGTACCAAGTTGTTCGTAATCGTGAGGAGCATCTTTGCACTGAAGGATTCCTCTTCAAACCTCACAAGTACGTAGATCGAGCAATTTCTTTGCGGTCTTCTTCATTCTTGAGTTTTTCCCAAATCTCTTCTCTCCCTATTGATCTAAGCCAAATTGAGCGATGATTTCTTCACGATAGCTGCCCAACTATACTAGGATCATTCCTACAAAATTTGGTTGTAGTTGGTGATCATTTGGTTGAGTTTTGGGAAGATTTGGCTGAGTGAAAACCGTTTTCTGCTCGGGAGCTCCGGACTACCCTGTCATAGGCTCCGGACCATAGTGGTCGTTGACCAGGCAGACAACAGAACAGACTTTCTTCTCGGAAGCTCCGGATGAGGCTCTGGACTACTCGGTTTTAGGCTCCGGACCATTGTCTATTGGTCCGGTGGTCTTGACCAAGGAGTCAGCCGAGCAGCCCAAAGCGTCGGACCAGAAGTGGTTGTCTGAAGGTGGGCGTTGGACCAAGGTCCGGAGCTAGGGTGCTCCCTGCATGGTTTTTGGGGGAGTGGGTGAAGGCTCCGGACTAGTCTGGAGGTCTGCTGAGAAGCTCCGGACAAGAGGCTCTGGACAAGAGGCTCCGGACCTTGTGCTATGGTCCGGAGGTCTTGACTAAGTGGTCCAAAGGTTGTTGTTTTCACATGTTTGGCTTAGGTTTTTGCCTCTTTTTCGTACGTGTTGAGAACTTGGTTTTTGGGGTTTCCGATGAGTTTTCCTCCACTGCCGGTGAGCTCTCATTTCTCCGATTTCGTCCCATCAACTGGGTTTGGTTTTTGGGAAGAGTGGCCCGAATATTTCGAGAGAAATTTGAGGCTCCCATTCACCCCCCCCCTCTGGTCGCCGTTCTCGGTCCTTCACACATCGCAAACCTCCCTAGTCCAGAGCTCGAACTCATGGCAGAGTCGGCACCCCGGGCTACAGTACACAATGATCCCAGCTAGGCTGCTGCCCGGCGGCCCAAAGCGCTTGCACCTCTCCCAAACACAAACATGGGGGTCATCAACAACTAATGCCGGCACGTCCTCCGGGCAGGGGATCCACCTTCATCACGCAATGACGCGAAGGTCGTCGCGGAAGTAGAAGCGAAGCCGACCCAAGCCACGGTTGCACCACCTGCCGCCCGACAATGCGCTGCCGCTAATCCGATAGATAAGGACAAGAGCTTCAGAGTCCGCCGGATCTGCGCGGTACAACATCATGGCCCTGAAGTACATAGCGCCGGCGTCTCCAGCCGCAATCGCCTGCCCGATGAGCGCCCATCCGGTGAGATCTTCTCCCCACAACATCAATCTCTCCACGCTATAAAAGCATAAGGCCTCCCGGTGATTGACTTCGAAGAAGCGCCGCTCAAGGTTGACCCCCAGCAGTCGATAAGTAGATCGACAGTAACACTGGATCTCTCGGAGGCTTAGGAGCCGGATCACCACGCCGTCGTTACAAAGCCTTCGAAAAGCACCGCAGACCTGGCGAAGACGAAGGTACGCAAGAAAACTGCCACCGTGGTCGATGGCGCGAAGAAGAATCTAGAAGAGAAGCTCTTCCGGCAGCATCAGCAGAGCACCAAACGCATGAAGAGGCGGGCACCGCCAGGGTCCATCTCCCAAACGAAGAGAGCACACCCTCTGGAATCCTTCCCGGCGACGGCAACGAGACCCTCTCACTCTCTGATTTCAAAGGGGATGAAAAATGGGAGAGAGTAGTGGAGAGCCGTTCCGGCTCACCGAGGTATATAATGCAGAGCCGCCACCTCTTCGCATCCCGCGCACGCACGTGCACGCGCCCTTTCGGCCACAAAAACACAACTCTTCGTATCCCGCACACACTCCCTGGGTCACAAAAGCATGACCCTTCGCATTCCAAGCATGAACCACACGAACAACCGCTACTAACGTAGGAGTCGCCCGAACCAAAACGCTGGCCACCACGACATACATCCATAGGCCACGAACGACAGGCGACAACCTTCTCAAAAAACAAGACGGATCAGCCCGCAACAGTCAACTAAAGAGGAAAGAACGGCCGGTAAGTATTTGTCAATTCCTCTATGTTGTCCCCATTCAAGGTGCAGGAACAACGACGGCGGCGGCCGAAGTGCCAAACTAACAGACAGCAGAGGCCGCGGGATCGTGGGCTGGACCAACCTCCTAGGTTTGATAGCCTCCCCGGCCAAAAACCGCAGAGTGAGGGACATCACCAAGCGGGCCCCAGCGGCCGGAACGTAGACGTCTTCACGTCGAACGCGCTTGGAAGATGTGTTTAGGCTTCAACAGATAACAAAATACGTGGTAAACCCCTCGAGGGGTGTCATCGGGCCCTCGGCTCCCAACGAACGGAGCCGGGTACTAAACGTATCGACTGTTGGGAACAGAGATCAGTCCCCAGCGGACCTATGCCGGCGCAAGCCTCCACGGATGAGGACCCGGGGTCTCCCCTAAACTACCCGATTGCAACTCGCCGAGCGCTCGATCTCGTCCATCGAGGAAAGATACGAGGCCGCTCACTTCCACATCCTAGATCATGGGGAATGCGAGGAAGAAAACGGGAGCCACACGAAGGCAGCCCCCAACGCATGATGAACTATTATAAATGAAAAAATGAAAGACCAGAATACGAAAGAAATAACTAAAACAACGGCGTCTTAAAACCAAAAGGAGCACAGCAGGCCCAGTCCTTACAAGCCAAAATGAAGCACCTAGTGCAACACGATGCATCTAGCTTAAAGAGGAACTAACAAAGGGTCATGGGGCCCTCGCCCTCGGTTGCTCCGCCAAGACCTCCTCCGCAGGTACGACGTCGACGAAAGCCTCCGCGGCACCAGAGAGCCGTTCGATGAGGCCGGCGTACTGGTCAACGCTCTGCCCATGCGGAAACTCGGCGGCAACCACCATGTTCGTCCCAGAACGGACCTCGGCTATGGCAAACGCAACCCCAGCCCCACGGGAGACAGCGCGCGAGACAACATCGTGGACACATGTGGGAGCGGCTTGGAGACGTTCGACCACGGTGTCCCTGGGCGCACAGAGGAGGTCGGTGACATCGTTCGCAGCAGAACGAAGAGCCTGCAGTTCCCCCTCCAGCACTACGAGAAAGAAACAATATGACACGCCGCAAGCAGACCACAATAAAACAAATCCCAGAGAGAAGCAGCGCCGCTCATCCATGACGCGTCCGTCGGCCTCGGTCAGCTAATCACGAAGTTGGTAGCCCGCCTGCACGGACTCCAACAAACTCTGGCAAAATCCCTCGAGCATCCGCTAGAGCAGCTCCGTGTCCTGAACCTAGCCAAGGTTTGGCATCGGACGGCTGAGCTGCTCCTCTAACACGCTGCGGCGCCCACGCATAGGAGGCACCGCCACGGGCCACAGCACGACCGGGGTCACGTTTAGACGAGGAGAAGCCTCCAAACCCACACCAGACGCCGGGCGAGTCGGCGTGAGCGCATGAGGCGGGGCCACCCACGCCCGAAAACCGGGTGGAAGGGAGGCGTTGTGGGACGGCGAGATCGTCCTGGTCAACAGACAAGACCCAATAAGTACGTGGACCAAAGAAGAAAGAAAAATTAGTAGAGACGACACAGCTACCATCCCATCTCAATCATCCGGCGGCGAAGGCTCCGAGGGTCGAACGCGCGCTCCCCATCAGAACCACCCTTCATGGGGCGTTTGCCACGATCCATGACTCAACGGACGGTGGTCTAGGCGAAAGGAGGCTTAAGCAATGTTGACACAAAAAGCGTCAGATCTGTGAACACCTCGGGCTATTACCCAAAGCTCGATGTCGAGGGCGTGCCAGTCGATTTGACCAATCAATCGACAAGGATGATAACTATGACAAACTGAACGAGACGACGGCGATGCGCCCGGATGTCAAAGCTCAGATTGATCACGGATAACTAGAGCAGAGCTAGACGAGGCAAACAGCGATGCGCCCGGATTGCCAAAGCCTAGAGGTACTCCCACGCGGAACTAGCAAGGATTTTGACGGAGATCAAGGTGATGCAGCCCGTCGAAAGCTTGAAGAACTCGTTGATAGCTATGACTAATGCATAAAAGGGTAAATTGCGGTAAAAATAGGATAAAAAGTAGAATTGGTTTGTTTTGAATTGGATTGATTGTTTATTCCATAGCCCTCGGGCACATATTTATACTCCCGTATGGGGAGTTGTACAATGATACAACACATATCTTTCCTAAAACAAACTCCTACTTTAAAGGAAACTGACTCGCGCAGGAGTCGGATAACAATATTTATTTCCTAAACAAACACACCTATTTTAAAGGAAAATAAGCGACCCATGCAAGAGCCGGACTCAAACTACTATGATAATACTGGCACAGAACACCAGTTTCCTTATACTTCTTCTCGATGGAAGCTTTCCATCGGCAGATCCCTTCAATCCGCACCTTCCTTCTTTGGCCACTTGTAATCTTCTGCTGCCACCAAGTGCTAAGTCACGCCCATCGGCATCGGCAATATTTTCCCGATCAGCAATCGGCAGCATCTCTTCGTCGGCAATCGGCAATGAGCCTTATCGGTAATCGGCAACCATCTTCCATCGGTAATCGGCAACGAGCCTTTATCGGTAATTGGCAAGGCCCCTTTATCGGCAATCGGCAATAGCAGCTCATCGGCAATCACTTGGCCTTTTGCAGCATCCTTCCATCGGCAATATTGGTTCATACTTTACTGATGCCGATGGAGAACGGTCATTGACCAGTCAAGCTTCAACCCATTTAACACTTGTCGAAAAACGGTGTCAACAAGCAGGAAGAAGGAGTGAAAGAGTGAAGTGGAGCGTGTCAACCCAGTCGCCGCCCCGCCTTAAACAGGCCAAAGAAGGAGCGGAGCCGGCAAGGCCGGACTGCTTCGCATTCAAAAGGGTCCACCACTATCATCTCTCGACTTATGAAGTGGTCAGGGAAGCGTAAGGAACGCAATGCCCTATCCTATCACAGCGAGTCGGCCGAAGTGCCACATATGCTAGGAGCAGGACACATAGAGTGCCGACAAAAGCCATAGGGGTAGGGAACGACGCGAGTTGCCCTAAACACATAGTCCTATCGCAGCCGCGTCCTGGTCGCTAACAACGCACTACCATGACCCCGACCATGGCCCGGGCACATTTAGATCCGTGTGGCTCAACCGGATGGCATCAATAACAAAAGAGCAATGAGTCGGCTCATGCTCAGGGGCTACACGCCGCAGAAGATCACCGTACAACCAGGGGGTAGAGAGCTTGTTAATGGATACATGGGGAAGCGCAACGGCCGCTTCGTTGCATCTAATCATGACGGGCAGGCCAAGGCGCCGACGACAGAAGAGTTCGGTGCGTGGCAGGCGGTAAGAGGCGGACGAGTCACGAGACTCAGTCGCAAGTGGCACACGACATCATGACTAAATAGTGTTATCAACGACGGCGACGAGCCGTCAGAGCGAGAACCGAATCCACTCCCAAACTAGGCCGGATACGCGACCAAAAGATTGTGATTCTAGGAAATCAAAGCGTATCCACCGTCCGCGACCAAAACGTGAAGACAAAGACGACAAGATTACACGACAAAGCCTGCGCAAGGGCAACGCCCTCACCCAGGTTCGGGGGCTACACCCGGCGGGTGCGCTCGCGCGCACCCTCCCGATGAAAAATGGGAACCATAGCAACGTAACAAGGTAAAAGAGCCTCGGCAAGGCAAACGAAAAACCTTCCCAAGGCTCGGGGGCTACTGTCGGATACCTAATTTAATGGCAGAATTTCAAAAAATAACCAACGACCTTGAACCTAGTAAAACATCGCCTGAAGGAAAACAAACGGCCCATTATGGGTAAACATCGCAGCAACAACGAAAGGCCCACGAAGGAAGAGGTGCACGGTCCGGCCAGCCCGGGGCGACAGATGTGTCCCGGGAAGACGTGACTCCGCCTCGCCTGATGTCAGAAGCGGGATGGCCTCGCAGACATGCCCAGTCTCGGCCCATATCAACATCCCGCCACCTCGAGACCGGCTCGAATCTTCACGACAAAGCCATGGCTACAAGGGACGAGGTCCCTGAGGCAGAAAAAGACCCATTCACCCCTACGAGAGAGGGAGAGGTCGCTAGCTTCTAACCGCCGACGACGCGTCCTCCACAAGATAAGAACGGATCCCAGAGGGCGTGATGGATCGTACGCCCCGCGTAATCCGGGGCCCAGGATAACGCTCTGCTCACTGCCCGAATTGGGACAGGTCATGTTCCCAATCAGAAGACGAGACGGAGCAGAGTCCCTGGATGGAACGGAATCCTACTCCTCTCTGAACAAATTCAGTCTCAGGTTACCCCGTTCCCCATACCGACTCACCAGACGGGAAGTACGTCGGGTATGGGAGGGTTCAGAAGAGCATGATGCTCGTTAACCAAGAAGGAGGGAATCCCGCTGGAAACGGAACGTAAAGAATTGGAATATAGTACAACGGAGTACCTCCGGGCAAGTGGCCGCGAACCGGCCCCTACACCACCGGTACAGACCATGTCTCTCCCGGGTAGCCGGCTTAACCCCCCCCCCCCCCCCCCCCCGCGTCCGGCACTATAACGAGGGATCGACACGATATCCCGTACCCGATCAAGTACAGAGGTAATAGGAATATGTTATTGTGAAGCAGCCATCACTCTTCTTCGAGAAGGAAAGGATAAGACGCGGCCTTCTAGGTAGATCCTTCTCAGCCTTCAATTGTAACCTCTCTTGCCCTCCTTGCGACTATAAAAGAAGGATGGGAGGGGGCGATGAGGGACATCCGAATGACGAATATAGAACGCACTCACTCACCGCAACATCCAGAGACCTGGGGACTCACTGCCCCTCTCTCGACCAGCTTGTAAACCCCCTCCAAGCAGAGATAAGGAACACGAGCAGCTCCACACTGGATGTAGGGATTTCTTGCCCGAACCAGTATAAACCTCTTATCTCTTTGTCTCGCCATTCGAAACCCGACACGCGTACAAATTTATTTGTTGGTAGTTTCTAAACACCGACAAGTTGGGTTCATCCCGGCCTAGAGGGAATATTCTTCCTCATACCAAATTGGAGAAATCGGTTGAACCCACTTTTGTGTGTCCGTGTGCTAGTAGAGGTAGGCTGTGCAGACCAATCTGACCATGTAGGTCAGCGGGCCATGAGCTATGACCAACCCCGGCTGCGACCACACTCGCTGGCTGCTGGTTCGCGAGCATGGAGGAGCTAAGGCCAGGGCTTCGCTGCGCTGAGGATTGGCGACGTTGTCTGTGAGAACGCAGAGCCGCAGCCTTGACCATTTTTACATTCAATTAGAGTGTGTTTGGTTGGTTAGGTAAGGACCTAGTCAGTCTTCGGTAATGCAGTTTTCTCATGTTTGGTTGCCTGGCTGAGGCTTTAAGCCTGACCTAACTAATACAAAAGAGGGGAGCTGATCTGGCTTGCTGAAAACGCTCCATCCCACCGTTTCCAGCAAGCCTGGCTTGTGCTAGCAATGCTGGTCCACATCCAATGACTCAGGTCACCTCTAGGAGTGATTGTATTCAATTTAGTCAGGCAACCAAACAAGATCTAGGCAATGCAGACTTAGATAGTACCGTGAACCAAACACTAACCTCTTGCATCACATACATCAGGCTTAGTTCTTCTAGCCAGACACCAGCAAGCCAAGCAACCAATCACACTCTTACAGAGTATTGCAAGACTTATTCATGTAAAGTAAGTACAGCTTGCTCTATGATCACGCAAAGACTTATACGAGCAAATATAGTAATTTGTAATAGTATTATATTCTTTTTTGTAAGTAAGAAAGAATGGTCTGATTTCAGTTCAGACTCAAGAAAAACGAAATCGCGTGATGGCAAGAAGCAGAGCTGGTTGGTTATTATGATCAAGTATTGTTAAAACTGGGCAGGACTATATACATAGATTAATTTGAAGTTCCATTAAAGCTGTAGTTCACGAAATTACACCCCATAGCAACAGCTGAGTATGGAAATGAACTGTACATACAGAGAGGACTACAGAGAGGAGTATATATCTAATAGTGCAGTCAGCAGCCATGCGCTCTGCGAGGCGCTGAGCCGAACATGTCTGCATGCAATGCACGCTTTGTTCGTTCGTTTCTTTGTCTGCCCGCCGCCGGCCTTATTTGCGCTGCCGTGTCGTCCAATGCCTTGCTCTCAGATCCTGGACGGGATGAGCGGCGTGGAATTCGACAGGTACGCCGCGGCGGCCGCCACGCCGCTGCCGAGCTTCACCGCGTACCCTACGTCCTTGAGCACCATCTCCACGCCGCTCAGGCATCCCAGAAGTTGCAGCTGCAAACAATTTGGTTTGTACGTAGTTACATACAGTGATTATTAACAACTAAAACAAACTGCAAATACTACAACGACCTGCAGCGCACACACAACAGCTAGGATCGTATTCATAGTACCTCGTTGAGATTACCAAGATGGCCGATCCTGAAGACCTTCCCAGCGACCTTGTTGAGGCCAAGCCCAAGACTAAGGTTGTACCGCTTCCACGCGTGCTTCACGATCTCAGCACTGTCGATTTCCGGCGGCACGACGATGGCGGTGACCGTGTCACTGAAACACTCCGCCTTCTGGCAGCAGTTCTTGAGCCCCCACGCCTCCACAGCAAGCCTACATGCATTTCACATCCATGAGTCGATCGAACACCTGGTGGGCACGCATGCAATGCAAGAAACCACCACCGTAGCATACCATACCTAGTGGCTGTGCCAAGGCGGTTGTGCCTCTTGATGACATTCTCAAGCCCTTCCTCAAAGATGAGATCAAGCGCAGCACGAAGTCCATACAGCAACTGAATCGACGGCGTGTACGGCCAATACGTGCCCATATCATAGAACCTAAGGTAATCCTTCCAATCAAAGAAGACACGAACAGACTTCGCCGTCTCACTAGCCTGCAACGCCTTAGGGCTAGCGCACACAATCCCCAACCCCGTCGGCATCGACAGCGCCTTCTGCGACCCAGTGAGCGCGACATCGACGCCCCACTCATCCATACGAAAATCCAGGGCACAGATAGACGAGACGCCGTCGACAAGCAACAGCGCGGGGTGGTTATACTTGTCCAACAACCTACGCACGGCGGCGAGGTCGTTGGTGACGCCGGTAGCCGTCTCGTTATGCACGATAGCAACAGCCTTGATGCTCCGGACGTCCGCGTCTTGCCGGAGCTTCCGGTCTAGGACGACGAGGTCGGCGCCACGGCCCCAGTCGCTGTCGACGACGTCGACGTCGAACCCCAGACGCTGTTGCTGGTCGATCCAGAGAAGACTGAACTGCCCGATGAGGAAGGAGACGATGCGGTCACCTGGGGAGAGTGTGTTGGTTAGCGCGCTCTCCCACGCGCCTGTACCTGTTGTTGGGATCAGGAACGGCGTGCCGGTTGTTGTCTTGAAGATCTTCTTCACGTCCTCCAGGAGGTGTTTAGTTAGTGCGGGGATTGCTGGTGAGCGGTAGTCCTCGTTTTGACGACTCATTGCCCGGATCACTGGGTCTGGGATGTTTACGGGTCCTGGTACGAATAGGTGGTTTCGCCCTGGGCCGTACACGTAGTCCGCCATCTTTGCCTGGTTCGTGGCTTTGCTGCAGAGGTTTTAGCATGGAGAGGGAGTAGTCAGATAAAAGCAGTCAGGCTCAAGCAGAGTTCGCTGTCGTATGTGTGTGTGTATTTTTTTTTTTTTTTGAATTTGACTAATTTTTTGCAATTGCAAGCTTGTGTGGGCTTGCTAATGGGCCTGGATCGACACAGGCCAGCCTATGCTTTTGCAAAACTGGTTAATTTTCTTTTCTCTAAAACTGCTAGTATGTAGCAGTCCATTTTTTTTTTCTGTTTACCCTTCTGAATTGTGCTTGCGTGTACAGCTTGCTAGCTACTTGTTTCCTATTTTACTTGTGGAATGGCAATGACTTAAACACTGACATAATATGCACTATAATACTTGTTTATCCAAGGCAAGCAAAGCAACAGATAAGATCTTTTCTGTCAGTAAATTAAGTGCACTGAATGAACTTGGCAACCAAACCTATACTTATCCTTATGCGCCTTGAGCCTACATGTCAGTGAATCACGCAAACACTTGTCTGGTAGGAGTAGGACAAATATTCAGATACATACAAGTTCGTTCGTTCAACATATATATAAGTAGTAAATACGTAATAAAGACAATATTCAGAGATATATAGGCTAGTTGGCTAGTTGCCAGCGCAACCATCTTCTAATAATAAAAACAACGAGAACAATTTCCACAGTAATCCTTTCGATCGCACAATTCACTTCATGCTAGCTAGCTAGCTAGTACGTACGCACATCATCATGGTCGATCAAAAATCGAGAAACGAAAACAAGATTGCAGTGGATCGGAGACGAAGACAAGCGTACGTACCTGTGCTGCTGCCGGACAGCTGTTCCTCTGACTGGATCACTGGAGGAGGAAGGAGGATTGGAGAGGAAGCCGATCGAGGCGGCTCACGTATGTGAAATACGGGAGGCTGGCGGAGGGATAGGATAGCAACGACGGCTATATAGGATAGGAGCCAGCCATGGCATCCAAAGGAAACGACGGTCCCGTCACCGTCCCACGTGGCGGATAAGCCGTCCTGGAGCGAGAGGCCCTCAGTCCTCAGAGCCTTGGCGTGAAGGGAGAGTGAGAGTGGCTTGCGTTTGCGGTGCTCCTCCAGGCTCCAGCTAGTAGCTTTGTGGACGATGACGACGACGCCGCAGCTGCTGCTGCCAATTCCGGCCCTACCTACCTTAGCTCCGATCCAAATCCAACACTCACTCACTGACGGCTACCAGTGGAGACTGCAGAGATAATCGGCATGTTCGTTTAGCCGAATTATACACTGTTCCGGTAGGATTATTCACTGCTGGTTGATTTTTTATGAGAGAAAAACACTATTCCAGCTGGATTTAAGCCGGCTGAAAAGCCAAACGAACAGGCTGAATTTTGACAGAGCTCGGTCCGACTTCAGAGTTCAGAGTAATACTGCTTTACAGTACGTACACTAGATCCGGTTCTCGTATAATGATTCAGTTCACTTTTTTTTTATCTGGAGTTCACTTTTTTTTTAACAACAAGCATTTTATTTCAGCAGCATGAAGCATGAAAATGCTCGATCAGGTCACAATCTGCAGGTCAGGGGCGCCGACGCGGCCACGTCACGTCTGACGTCCCCCGCGCGGGAAGGGTTATCCCTTCCGCTTGGCTCTCCGGTGTCCGTGGAAATCCAGCACGATTTTTTTTTTTTGTTCTTCCTTCTAGTGCGTCCCCCCAGTTCCTCATCGTCTTCCATGAAACGCTAGTGGAGAAAACAAGCCCAATGCAAGAGAGAGAAAGAGAGAGGGACCATGCATGGTGAAGGTGAAGGCCAGACATCACATTCGGCAGCCAGCAACAATGATGCACATTGGCAGAAGCAATGGGGACGTGTGGTTTCAGTGTTTTCCGGTGGAGATCTGAGTCTACCATGATTTCATTCCATGCCAAGCAAACCTCCACCGCATACATATAGAGCCAATACAATAGGGACGACGTGTGGTTTCGGTGGGATTCCAAGGCTGAAGACGAACGAATTCGGAGCGAAATCGAAACAGAAAAATTGACGGGGGGAGGTGATAGCTAGTGCGGGCGAGCTAGCTGATCAGGTGAAGAGCAGCAAGGGGTTGGAAGTATCCCACGCTGCCTCTTTGTCTGCTCTGCCACAGTCTGCCTCAGCTCCAATCAAGCCAAATATACTCTCTACACTACATGCTGCGTACACTTGGGTGATCGTCTTTCTTGTACCAAGTGACCGTGATGTTTCCGAGCTTGTACTCGATCAGGAATCACGAGTCACGCATCTCTTTCGGTCTTTACAAATATCTCGTCTCAATACTCATCAATATATGGGACGCAGTGACCCGGGAGATCGATTAAGGAGCCGTTTGGAATATCCCCAGCGTGAGTCCAAAGAGAATCACTTTCATCTAGCCAAACATTCAAAATATCAACCGATTCTGATGAGGTTCGCGATAGAAATCACATCTCCATTTATACTAAAAGCTTAGAGATAAAAAATCTCTTTCATCCTGCTGCCTGACCTACTCCCTCGTAGAAATCCAATGAAATCACTCCATCGAAGAATCAATAAGTAGAGCTGAAAAATCAGGAGAGAAACTCTCCCTCCCAAACGGGCTTCTAACCCGCATTACCGTAAAATGTTATAGCCTACAACAGTCTATATCACTTCCATTTTTAAGGTTTGTCTCCAATAAAAAGTCAATTTTACCTTTTTTTTAGCTTCCTCACCATCGCTATAATCTGATTTTCTTCGTAGAAACATTTTACCCTTAAACTCTCAACCCTTATTCCTCACGTTCAATCTTTATTGAGCATCTCCAAGAGTTTGCTATATTTTACTTGGCAAATCTTGTGTTTTGTCAACTCCCAAAATAATATACCAAGTAAAAAACCCGTACCTCTCCAATAGTTTGTTATTTTATATTTGGCAAAATAATAATAATAATAAAGTCCACAAATTTTGCGCGTGTGGAGGCACCAGATAGCAAGTTGCTATCTTTGCCAACTTAATTTACCAAACCATTGGAGGACAATTTTTCTTGTTTATTTGCTCTCCTGTAACCTTACTCGCTAAACATCAGCCGCTATGGGCAATCTAAAAAAGTTCAGGTGGGAAGCGACTCCCCCCGTTGACACTGAAAAAAAACATTTTTTCTTGTTTTGCTAAAAAAGATGAATGCCAAGTTGATTTGAGGAACTCTTGGAGATGCTTTATGCAAGACCTGCACCAAGTTGATGTTTAGTTGGGATTTGGGAATCCTTTTGTCTTGATTTTATTTCTTTTGCTGATTGGGCTCTTTTCAGTAATTAGTCTAACATGAAAATTTCTGTTGTCCTGATACTGCAAGATAGCTTAGTCATCTGCTTACTACTTGTAATGTTTCACAAGAGTCCTATGTGGCAACCATGTTAGCTGGGATAAAAAGAGCTTGTTTGAAGACTTAAAATACATAAACAACTTTTTGTATGCACAAAAACAACTTACATGTTACACAAACCCTTTTCTCAAGCAAACTTAACTTTTTTTTTGACAATATCTGTAAGGTCCACAGACCACAATATACAACAACGATAATAATTGCGTACAGTAACAATCACAATGGATCATGGTGGATGGATGCTGGATTGATAATTCCATCTAGAAACCATGTCTTATTTATTTGTAAAACACGCAAATGGTGCCTCTGCCTAATTTTCATGACATAAAGGACACCACCACCAACACTTGATTTACTTCATTTGTGGACACATATATCTGTCGAAGTGATTATTTAGGTTTCCACTTCAGACAAATGCAGCTGTTTGCCATGGCACTACTTTTCTTGAGCAGATCCATTTTCAAATATCACCGTACCAGAACCTGTAAATAATGAAACAAGGATTAAGAAATTGATGTATATATGCATATAGTCCACATGCCGTTTTATGGTTCCTTAGATCACTTAGAATAGAAAGGTAAAAGACAAGGTTGTGAACTGAAGTTTGTCCAAAAAAAAGCTGTAGGATATGAGTAATAGAAAATGTATGGTTAAGCCTGGACTGTTGGGCAACGGTTATAAAATAAGAGGGCTGAAAAGAACTTACAGTTGACTGAGTTGTTCGCATAGAACGCATGAATATCCACCTGTCGGAAATTGGTGTTAGGTGCGGTTGCAGCTATTTTGTGCTTGATAGTACCACGTGCCAAAGCCAGTTCTCCTGTCCCTCCGACAATAGCCCATTCTCCTGCTGGTGGAAGAACTCCCATAACTTGGAGTGTAGACCCGCTAAACCTATTTCACAAATACCAAAATGTATGTTATATATAATTGATCATCGACGCACCATACAATGTTTGAAGGTATGAACCTAAGATACACAAATGACAGCAGATAGCATATTTAGATGCCATGAACAGAAAGAAGTAATGGAATCATTGTCACACATGCAGGAAGGAAAATTGTTACCTGTCACCTTGAAACACTAGGTTGAGGGAAGAGTACCAGCCCACATTGGCTAGATCAGACAAGACATGCACGCCTTGTGCATGTCCTACAACCTTTGCATTTGGAACAGGTGTGTCTACTATTGTCCAATCTTGAACAACAGTCTCTCCGAACCGACTAGGACGCCCAGTGGTAGCGAAAATTGTTTCCTGGTTGTGGTCTGGTCCATTACCACCAACTTGTTTCAAATACAGGCGCCAGTTTATCTCATTTTCACAAGTACAGGGGCATCCAAGTGAAGCAGTAGGCATGGCTAAGATCAGAGATGACATGAAAAGGATAGTGGTCAGAGCATGGCTTGGATGGGCCATTGGCAAGGATTGGTTGGCTCTGAAAGAATGAAAAGAAAGTATCTAGTTTGCTTTGTTTGTGACAGGAGAGAGTAAGAGGGGCTGTATTTATAGGCACGAATAGGTCCGTCGATATGCTATTCAAGGACACCAGAAGGAGGTTCGTCAATTTATTTTCATTTTCCCAAGCTGGGCATATACATGGAACCATATACCACCTCACCAACTCAGTTTTTTTGTTATTTAATAAAGTACAAGTGGATCAGAGAGTGTACCCAAAACAAGCGTGGCACAGTTGCTATAGAAGTTTTATGCTTAGTTTTCAACTTGTTATGATAATACCAAAATTTTATCGACAGATAGATAGATTTCACATATACCTGAATGTCAATGAAGGCATGTCATAGATTAGTCTTACAATCTTGGCCATTGGAAGATCCATGCTCATGGAAACCGGCTACACCGATTTCCAAAAACTGTCTGTGCCAATTTTATCAGCCTAGTCCGAGTTAAAGCTACATTTTGATATGAAATTTGTAAGATTTCAACTTCTGTCAAGGCAAGACCTCTCCGCCCTATAAATATAGCTCAGTTTGTTAGGTTTCTTGTGGTGTAACTTGACCATTCGGGTTTAAGTCTTCGATTTGGCACATGTGTCGTATTTTTTTCTGGATTTTATTTCAGGATTTAACAGCGTTGTGCTTTTAGTGGTAGGCAACATTTCATCGATAGTGATGCGCGTGTTGGAGTTGCTCATATATGTAGGATTTGTACCTATATTCACAAAGGTGAGTGTATGCACATATTAAGTGTCTGCATTTGTAATTGTGTAATTAGGAAAAAAGGAGAGAAACAACCTTTTTTTTTAGATAATGGAAACAAAAGTTCCGGCTTCATCTTTCCTCTAGGAGGAAGAATCAGTCCAATTATTACAGACAAAAGAAAAAAACCATGAACCAGTCCTAATATCCAAGACGACAAGAAAAACTCCATCCATGAGAAGCAAACAGAAACGTGACGGTAGACTCTAAAAGTCTGTATGCCTCCACAATAGAAGTCTTGTGCTCATCCAAGAGCTGTAATTGAGTCCAGAATCGGAGCCAATATGTTCCCCGGAACAGTACCTGTAAAAAAGTTTGTTTTTGGCATTTGTTAAAAACAAAATCATTCCTTGTGAGCCATATAGCCCAACACAAGGCTGAGGCTCCTGTCAAAACAAGTAAATTGTATTTACGGTTACCCAATTTGGACCACCCTCCAAACAAGTGAGTTACGGTTGTCGGAGGAGTAATACCAAACACCCAATGAACCGCACGCCAGAGAAAACGAGCATAATGACAATCAAAGAAAAGATGCTAGATGGTTTCAAATTTATTAAAAAATAACAAACTTTACTACCATTCCAATTCCGTCTTGCTAGATTATCCTTTGTTAAAATGATCCCCTTTTTGAGGAACCACATGAATATTTTATTTTTTAAGGGTATTTTCATATGTCAGATCTCTTGCATGACTTTCAAACCATTATTGACAAGGAACTTATACATAGAATTCACAGAAAATGACCCATTTTTATGCAAACCCCAAATGAACCTATCCGACATATTGTTTAGCGTAACATGCATAATACTAGCAACTAGGTTATGCCATTCTGTTAGTTTTGTTCCCACTAGAGCCCTCCTAAAAGACACATTTAGAGGAGCAGTTTGCAGAACCTCAGCAACCATAGCTTGTTTTTTACGCACCACATTATAAAGGTTTGGATATCTGGTTTTAAAAGCTTGATGTCCCAACCATTTATCTTCCCAAAATCTAATTTGAGAGCCATTATTTACTCTAAACCAACCGAGGTTTAAGAACTGGTCTTTGACACCCATAAGGCTTGCCCAAAAATGGAATCCCCTGCTTTCTTCTGGACCTGGCGCAGAGTTATGTTTCATTTGAAATAAAGCCTCCCTAACCTCTTCTTCTGAAAACTATGCAACTAGCAGCTCATTTTCCTCATTAGAAACTTGAGGTATATCATCACGGTAAGATTCATCCATCATCACAGTTGGGCTAGATGTTGGGCCAAACAAGTTCTTATAATATTTTGTGATATACTTTTTAAGCTCTGCTTCACCATGAATAATTCCCTCTTCCTGATCTAACTGGAAAATTCACGTTTTCCTATGCGTGCCATTAGCTACCAAGTGGAAATATTTCGTATTCGCATCCCCTTCTAATAAGTTCCTTACTTTAGCCCGCTGGTACCATTTTATTTTACTTTAGCCCGCTGGTACCATTTTATTTCCTCCTCCCTTAACAGGGATGCAAGTCTATCGTTCATAACATGTTTTAGGTCTAATTCACTCTGATTCAAAGGAGTTGATTCTGCCTTCTTATCCAACTCATCTAATTTAAAAAGTAGTTCTTTTTTCTCTTTTTTATATGCCCCGCTTACATTTTTTGCCCACCCCCGAAGGAATTGCCTTAGGCGTCTAATTTTGGCCTGCCATATTTTCATTGGGGTAGAGTCTATTTGCACCTCCTGCCAAACTTCCTTAACCATGTCAAGAAAACCCTCCCGTAGTAACCATCCTAGTTCAAACTTGAACATAGGAGTAGTTGCTATTTCAGAGATGTCTGCTGTATTCAGGAAAAGGGGTGTATGGTTGGAAATTTCTTTAGAAAGAGCATGCACTGTTGTATGCGGAAACTTTAATTCCCACTCAATATCAATCAGAAACATTAGCATTTACTTTTTATCATGTTTGGTCTTTTGCCTTGCGTTTTTAAACTCTATTTGTTGTTTATCTCTTGATCTGACGATAGAGTTGGAGTCATGGGCTTGTGGCCAACCTTGGGCAACATGACGACATTAACGCCTTCCTCGGGTCTCTCTTATCAGGCGACAAATTTGATGGTTCTTTCCTAGTTTGCTAGGTAACTAATCATCCGCCATCTTATAAGCATGATTGGTATCCTGCGCTGGTTTGCTCAGAAATGTAGTTGTACTTCACCACATAAGCAAGATACTTATCCTTCCCATCAGGCAAAACTCGAGAACTTCAGCTAGGTCGGTTTTTTCAAATCGGCTAGTCCGGTTTGTGCTGGTTAATTAATGATGTCCTTCTTAGACAGTTGCTAGGTAATTTAAGATTAGTATACTGATAGTGAAATTTTAGCAATATAAGTTTCGTTTCACAAGATTGTAACTGTAAAATATGATCAAATTAATCACATTAGTTTTTTTATGATTCTTTGATCACATTAGTTTAGAGCCAATGATGTACGCTTCTTTGACTATTCATATGTTTTGTTTGCACATAGTAGTCAGTCGTTTCATTACATTTTTTTCAAGATCACGTTTCAAGGTAAATGGTTGTGTTCTCCTGTACTCCCAAGCACTTCGAATAAGAAAATCATTGAAAGGTTCACAACGTGCCTGTGGTCCGTGGAGCTAGAGTATCAGTTGAGCATTTCCCAAATTTTGACTTACTTAGGTACTGTTTAGTTCCCCATACAATTCAAAATATTTTGGGTTTTGACTCTTTATTTTACAAAATGGAATTAAACACCACCCAAAATATTTAGCAAAAAGTGGTTCATTCTCCATTTTAGATTTTAAACTTAAGAGACCAAAATAAGGGAATCTTTGCATTGGTTTGTGTGTCATCCTCACAATCCCTATCATTAGAATTCAAAATAAGCCAAATTTTGGTAGGAACTAAACAGTCCACTGAAATATTTTGCATTTTGAATTTTGGAATCCAAAATAGTTGAGATTTTGGATTTTGGATTTTGGTTGGAACTTTTGGTTGAAACTAAACAGTGTCTTGACGCTGGTGATCTTATTCTAGTGGAGTTGTCATTACGTTGGTGATCTTATTCTAGTGGAGTTGTCATCACAGAGCAAGTCTATTTGTCGCGTAGGACTACTCGAGCTCCTTGTTGGGGATGTAATTTTTTCCGTCAGTTTTTTTATTTTTAATTTTTTTTGTTGTAATAATTTGAACTAATTCTACCTATGGGTAGATGAAGCCGAATAGTTTCTATCTTTTATCTTAAAAAACAATATGGAGAAGCCAAAAAGATCGTGTGCATTATCTTTTCCCAATCACCCGCCCATTTTTTTCTATTTTGTCTTCACATCAATCAGTTTTGTTTTGAGTTAAAACTAAGTACTTATTGTACATAACTGGGCCTCTCCTTAGATTTTTTTTCTTTTTCTATTTTTAACGGTGAAATTTAAATTTCTAGAAAAATGATTTTTACAGAAAGACCATATTATGTACCAACCGTCTTATAGATTTCTAAAGACGGCGGTGTGTACTTGTTCCAAAAATTCTTCATTTCTAGATGCTTGTTGATAGAGCCGGTTTCGACAATTGTCTACAAATTTATTTATTTTGACGTCTCTATAAATATGTGTAGCAGGTGAGTTTCCGCAACCATGTCAGTTGGCCGTTCTTCTAGAGCCGATAAAAAACTGTGGGTTTATTTAGGACGGCTTCTATTGATGAGCATTTTTTTTTTCAAAAAAAAAAACTAAAGTTTCTCTCAAAACTCCATTTATTTTTTAGAGCTGAGTTTGTGGAGGTACACGTATTTGGCTAAAAAATATGAAACGGAGCTGAAAAACACGAAGCAGAGTGGTTCTACACAGGCCCTATGAACAACCTTGCAGCCACATAGGCCATCAAGCGAATTTATAGTGATCAAATGTCTACAACTTGACAACTTGGCTAGCTAGTCTCAGAAATGGTGTCAAAAACAACTGCTTGATAATTTTGTGCACGTAATAAGCCAGAAGAAAATGGCGCCTTAATGTGTCCAGGGGCACCCTGGCCTTCAAATATGCTGGATCAGACGCTCTTGTTTTGTAGTTCATCCTCTTTATCAAATGATGTGGACGTGGATTGCTTGTTTTGGATAGCGTTCTGCACCAACCATCCAGCAGACCATCAGAAGTGAAAATTTACTCCTTTTTTTTTGGAAACACAGTATGTACTTATGTCTGATCTGACCCCATATTTCTACCATGAACGCCTACTCTTTTCCTTCTGAGTTCTATTCCTCAACTATTGTCATGAACTTATGACAAATTTGTACTTACGCTGTATGAAAAAAATAATAAAATGCAACCATTTTGTAGCTTTCACAAAATTTAGATAAAGAACAACATAGAAATTGGCGATGTTGAGATATGATGCCATTACTATTTATTTCATCATGCATGAAAAATGGCCATACACAGTTCTTGACTTTTGAATTTACTAGATTTCAAACAGAGAAAAAACATTCATAAATAGTCATTCTTTAATTTAAATATTTAGCATATCGTGTGTTCTATGAGAGTCAATAGTCAAAATTTCAGACTTTCGTGGATATCTAAAATGACTTTACAATATTCTTATCAAAGGGTCAAGCATTGGTGTGTACGTAACGAAAAATAAATAAATTATTTATTTGCAGGCCAACATCCTTGTGATAATCAAATAAAGAGGTTTGGTTGAACCAATCAGCTAAGAAAAATACGCACACCATAATTAGGTGTGGAGATAAGGAAGAATACCCATAACTTTGAAGATTAGGTACCCAAATCATAGAAATTGAACGTCGTCGCTCCAGTCTTGTTTTAGCATGATGAGAAGACGCCGACGTGGAGCCCAACTTCACGTTAGGATACATAGCCACCCGAAGAAAGAAATTCTAGTTATGAGAGTTTATATATGGCTATCCAAGATGACACACGGAGTTCACGATAGTAAAAACAATTTCAACTGTATGATACTAAGACCCTGTTTAGTTCCCTTCAAAATTCTAAAACTTTACCAGATTCTCTGTCACATCGAATGTTTATACATATGCATTTCACACTAAAGATAAGTAAAAAAAGAAACTAATTATGTAGTTTATCTGTAATTGTGTGTGAGACGAATTTTTTAAGTCTAGTTACTTCTATGATTAGACAATAATAAGTACTAAGGTGTCTGTTTTCCAAATTCCTTTGGATCTAAGCAAGTCATAAGAATGTACGCCGTACGCGCAGAATACAAGTGTTCTTCTGCGAGACTTCCACTTGCAACCACTGGTCCATTTCTTTCAGCTTTATCCTCCGGTCGGGCCTGCCATCTCGCGATCTGGAGCAATCATTTCATTTCCTTACTCAAGCATGGACATGGGCCAAGACGCCCGGAGCAGCGGTTTGGGCTGCTAATCCGGCCCGTACCACGGTGAGTCTGACGAGGACTCTTCTGTTGGTAGAGAAATTGTGGGCCAGCCAAGCCCACGATAATAATCCTAGGCGTGGTTGGAAGCCAACAACAACAACCGAGGAACGTTTTTTTTTTTGGGGGCAAACGACAAAAGAAAAGAAAACAAATGTTTGCACGCGGACCGGCGGCACAGGACCGATTGACGCGACGCGGCGAGAGAGCCTTTGTAGGAAGACCAGCACAGCACAGAAAAAGCGCGAGATCCTTTGCAGGCAATCCCTACAGACTGCTGGCAGCGTGTTGGGCAACCAGGGAAACCCAATTGTCCCAGTCGTCGCTGCTCATCCATCCGCGGACTCCACGTCCCCACCTCCAACCTTCATCACTGGGATGGAATGGAAACGGCCAAACGGCGCTGTGGATTGGGGCGACGGCAATGATTGCGTGGAACCTGTCCGTCCGTCCGTCTCCGTTCCCCTCGGAACACGCGAAAAGAGGCGCTCCCTCCCCCTCCTCCCGAGGTGGGGAAAGGACGAGAAAGCAGCAGCAAAAGGCCCGGGGAGGGGGAGCGTGGAGCACACAGACAGACAGCAGCAGAGGCACAAGGCACAGCAGTCCAGTTGGCAGGCGAAGACCGTGGACCGAGACACGAGACCCCCAAACCCCGTGTTCCCGCTGTTCGTCGGCACGCGCGAGTCGAGTGCCCGCCGTGGCAGGCCAGGGCCAGCAGCCTCACACTCCTCCGTACGGTAGGGCTACACAGAAAAAACGAATATCTCAGCATGCTAGTAGTATCACCGGAGAATAAAAAAAAAAACTGGGGTGGGGGACCCGGCGGGCATTGGCAATGGCGGCCAATGGCAAGCAAGGTCGCCTGCCTGTCCGCCCAGTCGTCACCACCACCGGCCACCGCCGTCAGCTTGGCTCAGGCTGGACTGCGTGGGAGGGATGCCAGTAGTACGAGCACTACTCTGCGCTAGCGTGCTTCGCTTACGTACTAGTAAACCGTTCTCACCCAGGACCCAGCAGCGAAAACGAAAAGCGCCACCCGCGCGTGCTGCTGCCACTGCCCACTGTCAGAGAGCGGAGGCCAAGCCCATGCGATCCCAGCAGGTGAGCGGCCAGCACCAACCCCAGCCAGGTCGCACGGCGCGTGTTGGGCGGCTCGTTTGGCACGGGTCGGGCAACCACCACCGCGTGCAGGATGAGGAGGAGGCGGGGGTTGCGGACTTGCGGTTGCGTCCGGCGGAGGCGACCGCGAGGCCCGTGGCGGCGGTCGTACGGTACGTGTCATCCATCGGCCATCTCCATCTGGACGGGTGCGGGCGGGCGGGTTTCGCTCGGTGCGGCTCTGCCGACTCCGGAGCAGGCGGCGGCACACATGCGCGGTGGTGGTGGTGGTGGCCTGCGCTTTATGCCCTGTCCGTCCGTGGTTTTCCGGTTTCCACCTTGGGACTTGGCCGGCTATATTCTTTAAAATGCACCACGCCGCATGCTGCGTTGTCTATGGGTATTACACCACAGAAGAGGAAGTCCATGGTTGTTCTAGTACCTTTCTAACCATAGGATGTAAACTGATAATTAATGTTAAGTTTTAGTGTCATATACTAGTACTTTTTTTAAAAGTTTATATGTCAATCTATGTCGCACGATTCTTTTTCTAATAATATGGTATAATTCAACTAGTAGTAGTAATAGTAGCGTTCCTGATGCCCAACCAACGATATTGACATCAATAGTTATATCCACTTCTGTCTCGACAAGACACGCGTTAGTCTACTTCTTCTTGAGAAATCCGAACCATCATTTTTACCATTTCGTCGTCTCAAAGCTTAATTGATTATTATCTTCTAAAGTAGCCATCTTTAAATATTAGATGATCATGCAAGGTAACCCGACTAATCCTTTTTTTAAAAAAAAAAAGAAGTCTTTTTTTCTGCTAGTGCAAGTATGGTGCCTTTACGTGCATCGTTAGCGTTACTTTGTGCATGACAACCGTTTCTTCATGGCTTACGAGCCATGCAACGTCCCCCGCCGCCTTCCTATCATCTTTATATATCCACCCTCCTTCCTCGACCGCATACTCGCATTCAAAATCACATTTCTATCTCTATATTGCCGATGTCTAACCCTCCAAGCGGCACATATACTTCTTAGACTCATTATGAATCTAATCATGAGTTAACTTACCATGAACAAGACACAACCCCACTAACATAAAACCAGATTAGTGGATACACACCGGAGTCTCATTGACTTGTCATCTGTGGTCATACGCATGTTCACTCCTACTAAGTTATTCCAAACCAGTAGATACACACAAGAGTCGAGTCTTGTTGTTTTTCATTTGAGGCTATAATACTCAACTCCAATCCTAGATTGTTGTTATTATTATTCTAAACAAGTCGATACCCAAAATTTCCAACAGGTACGTACACGGGCACCCAATCTTGAAGCCATAAAAGATCCGAGGTGCTGGATCGCAAAAGCAAGCGCCCTCGTCCCCATCCGCATCCGCATCCCCCACGCAAGCCCAGCGGCGGAAGGAAACCACAAAACCACCAAGCCGAGCGCGTGAAGGCGCCCGAACCACCGCGAGCGCCCCCCTCCCCCTCCCCCGCCCACCACCACCCCACGAAACCCAAACGCGCCTCCCTCCCCTCCCCTTCCCTTCCCTTCTCTCCGCAGCGAGGGATCCCGCATCCCCCCGAACCCGTTTCAATTTTCAAAAGGGCCGCCGCCGCACCCGCACCGAAGAGGGAGGAAACGCCAACCAAGCCATCCCCCCGTCACCACCTCCCCTCCCCGAGCCAGCCAGCCAGCCCCGATGTTGTCCGACCAGGAGCTGGCCCAGTACGTGGAATCGCTAGTCCAGCACACCGCCGCACAAGGCGGTACCGGGATATCGGCGGATGCAGTGGTGCGCCAGCTCGGGGCGCAGCTCGGCGTCGACCTCTCACCCAAGGCGCACCTCATCCGCAGCGTCCTCGTCGCGCTCCTCGGCCCCGCCGCCTCCGCGCCTCCTCCGGACCCCGCTGCCTTGCGGAAGGACCCTTTCGACCCCGCAACCGCCGCCGCCACCGGCGGCGGCGGACCCCCCCGCGCTGAGGCTCTGCCCTTCTCCACCTCCGCCGCAACCGCGTCGTCGGCGCCCGCCGTTCCCCACTTCTTCCCGCAGCAGCACCAGCAGCACCAGCCTCAGATGCAGTCGTTCCTCTCCGCCCCGCAGCAGTACCAGCACCAGCACCAGCAACGCTCCGGCGGCGGCGGGCCTCCCTCGCCGTTCGACGCCGTCCCCGCGTCGTACCGCTACGGACACCACCAGCCCTTCCCGCAGTCCGACCAGGCGCAGCTGCAGAGGCTCGTCCAGCTACAGCATCAGCAGCAGCAGCAGCAGCTGGCCGCCGCCGCGCGAGCGGCGGCTGCTGCGGCACCACCCACTCCGGGCGAGAGTCCCCGTGCGCCCGCGCCGGCACCGGCACCGGCTGCCTCCAAGAAGGAGAAGGACAGGTGACACTTCCTGCACTCCTCCTTAGTTCCTCTTCATCCCCACTTCGAGTTAGGGTTTCGAGTATCCACTTAGGTGCTAGATGCGCGTGCTCGTGCTCCTGCGGTTACATTTAGTTTGGTAGAGTAGCTTCTACGCGAAGATAAACCTCTAGGATTGAAAATTTCCCCCTTTCCAGATTTGTTTGGTGATTTGAGGTGGGATTAACCGGAAAAGCATACATTTTTTTTCTGGTCTCACGGGTTTTAGTGGTACGGATTTGTGCTTTGATTGTTTCTGGTGGACAGAAATATTTTATACTCCCGTGGATATGATTTAGTATCAGGATATGATTAGTGGAGTTGGGTGAAGTGAAAGGAACTTGTTTTCAAGCGCTCCAGTTGGTCATTTGAGGAATTTTGTGGTGTCATTTCTACTTGTACTAGACATTTAATGCCCCTGTGGTTCCAAGCATAGAGGAAGGCAATCGTCTTGGGAGTAGTGTACCTGTGAAAACCTTTGAATGCTCCCGTAGTCATGTCAACCATTCATCATTCATGCAGAATTAAATTCCCTGAGGTCATTAACGTAGAAATGGATTCCCTCAACCCCATCAACATGTTTGCTTTTCAAGCAACCGGCTTCAAACAAAGAAGCTTAGCCATTACTGCAATTGGACTTGCAGAGTGGGCTCTACGCTTAGGTGCTATAACCTAGCTGGAACTAGAAAGGAACCTTTCTGTTTGCTATGTTGATTCACTTGAAAGAAATTTATGTCAACTTTTTATGTACTAAATCCGTACTGCTATTTTGCAAACATCAAACTGTCTGCATGTGACAATGTTCCTGATATAAATCTCCACCCACTTCACTCCCTTGGAACAAGATATGGATACTCCTATGTCCCCTGTTCTCAGTTGTCACCGTCGGCTGTCATTTGTTGATGTTCAGCCTGTTCACTGAACTCACTGTTCTTGTTGTGGCAATGTAGCAGTGCTAGTGCTGGAGCAAAACGAAGAGGTGGCCCTGGAGGGTTAAACAAAGCCTGTGGTGTGTCTCCCGAGCTGCAAGCTATCGTTGGTGAACCAGCCATGGCTAGAACTGAGGTCCAATCTTTCTGGCACATCTTTCTAATGCCTTTTCTATATGTATGTTTACATCATGACAGGAAACCTGACCACTGTTAATCAATGCAGATTGTTAAGCAGCTTTGGGCGTACATTCGCAGGAACAATTTGCAGGATCCTAACAATAAGAGAAAGATTATATGCAATGATGAGCTCCGATTAGTTTTTGAGACTGATAGCACGGATATGTTCCAGATGAATAAGCTTCTATCTAAGCATATACGTCCTTTGGAGAATAAAAGTAGATGTTTCTCCTGACACACCATATCTACTTTTTTTATACAAAACAATCATATCTTGTTTACTGAACATGTGGTCCAAATTCTTGCAGATGATTCGAAACGAGAAGCAAAGAAATTGAAGCCAGAGGGTGGTGAACCAATTCCTTCGGTTGAAACTGATGTTAACCAACTTCCCCTTACAGTTTCTGATGCTCTTGCTACCTTTTTTGGTACGGGAGAAAGAGAAATGGTCCATTCTGAGGCTGTTAAGCGTGTCTGGGATCACATTAAAAGCAATAATTTAGAGGTTTGGATGATTACTATCAGAACTGTTATGTGCTACTGTTTCTTTTTAAATGTTGGGTCCAATGTTTAGTATTAAACTCCTAGTGGGCTTTGCAAGTAATTGTCTTCAACCTTGGGAAACTACAGAAGGTCAAATGAAATGTCTCTCTGTTTTATAGTACCAGAATATCTGTGTAGAAAAAAAGGGGGCATGATGTTTTATTTCATTAAGTTGGATTACTATTACTTTTGGGATGAAAAATGTAAATGCATCAATATTGGTAACTTGTAACTGCATTCTCTGTGCTATAAACTGATGTCATACATGAAAACTTGTCTAATTCATGAATTTTTTTGTTAGTTGAACCGTTGGACACCCTGCTTGGTCAATATCTGTTTCCTTACTTGGCAGATCTCTTGCTTTCTATTTTCTATCAGATTTGAGTTTGGTTGGTGGCATGGTAGTTGTTGGTTGATCAACTAGATGCACACAATCTGTTTCTAGATACATGTTACCGAGTGTATATATTTCCCATGTGATTTAAGTTTTGAACTTGAACTATTAAATGGGGTCAGTGTACTTTTCAATATATTATAACACCATGACGATATATGGGAATCATTATTTTGCAAGTTGGTTTTGTGCCTACCCTTTTGACCTATGACTAAGAGTGAAGCATAAGCAAAGCATGTTCCATATAAGCCTATCTTTTCCTTTGGCGTTTTCATACGTAATTTACCAGTAATGATTTTGCCACCTAACATTTCAGTAATGATAAATCTGAACATAAGCAATAGGTGACTTGTATTATTGTCTACCGTTCTGCAGAAATCTACTTTTGTCTATGGTGTAGTATGATGCACCCTTCCTTCTATTTTCCCGCCCTTTCTGTTTTCCTTTTTTGTTTTTCTGCCATGTGAATTGCCTCTGTTTTATATTTATGGTTTGCTTCATTAGTTAACTATATTTTTCTGTGGTGTATTTTCTGTAAAAAACAGATTATAGATCCTTGTATAACCATTTGGTGTCTGCATAAGCACAAACAGATTTGTAGTCTGATCTGTTTTCTTCTCATGTTATGGTTACAGGATCCAGAGAATCCTACAGTGATACTATGCGACTCGAAACTTAAACAACTCTTTGGATGTGATAATTTTACTGCTCATGGTGTCTCAGAGTTGCTTTCAGACCACCTTTACAAGCAATCTACCAAGATCTGACTGGTTAGTTATCAGACATTCTTTTAATAGCATGCTTATGTAATATTATTATTAAGTCAAATATGTTTCCCTGCCTAGTAGTACTTGTTGGAGAACATCCATCCTCTTTCAGTTGTTTGCTTTTGGGTCATGCTTTGCCCCCTTTTAATATGTTGCACTAGTAAAAGGAGTCTACTGACAACAGTCAAATTGGTACTGTAAAGGTTGGACTTAACAAAATTTAGTCATTTTATTTTCACTTTGTAGATTTCTTACATTGTGCAGTTTCGATGTCATATGGTAATGCAGGAATATGTGATTATTTAGCTGTTGGCCGCAGGTGATACATTTTCTGGATTCAGTTGGGCTAACATCCTGGTAGTAGGCACTGATGAAAGGACAAGAAATCCGCTCAAAGTGTTATATCTTCCATATTGGTCAAGGCTGATTTACAGTAGCAAGGAAAAAAGAATGGCAGTTGTGGCATATTATCTAGTCGGACATAGTAGTCCATCTGACTTTCTAGTAGTTTGTTAAATAGGGAACAGCTTGGATGCGAAGTTAAAAAAGGACAGCGAGAGCTGATGTACTTTGCCTGATGTAAATTCAGCAACCGTAGGTGCGTTTTCTGGTAAGAAGTCGCTTTCTCGTTAGCTAACCTGGAAGCCTCTTACATTGCTAGTGTCCTAAGTTGACTCAAGACATCTGTACCCCCTCGAATGTTTATGTTGTAGGTGATACCTAACTTATACAGTTTAGATTGTTATCCTGAATGTTCATCCTTTTCGTCAACCCTGTATCATCATATATCCATCTTATGGACAGTAGTTGTTTGCAACAAACAACTACTGTGTATCGTGGTGGCTGCGGCCATGTTCCAGAATTTGGTATTTCTGTTTCTGCAATGATGCAGACCATTTACAAGATCCTGCAACTGTACAAGGCTAGATGATGCTTGTTTCTTGTTCTCCTGGTGATGCTGATGGTGGAACTTACAAGTTCTTGAACAGTGCGTAGAACAGTATCATGACCAGGAGGCCGATGATGGCGCAGAAAACGATCGTGCTCCTCTTGTTCTCGTCAAGGGTACCTTCTGGCAGCAGCTTGTGCACGATGGTCAAAATTACCGTGTCCAGATTCTGCAGTCATGATAAAAATAAGAAAAACTGTTTAGCCTTTTGGGAACAAGTTTATCATTGCTACTCCCTGGGTCTGAAAATAGTCGACACTTTAGTTATGGATCTGGACAGACATTTGTTCAGATTTATCATAGCTAAAGTATCACCTACTTTTAGAACAGAGGGAGTACATTAGTGGTAACTTTTGTTTCAGAATCTGTTTATCTGCTTGTCATGCATAAGGATGCTTGCCTGCTGGATGGTCCCAAGAATCCTCTGAAGCAGTGGCACGCAGGTCTTGTTCACTTGGCTGCAACGACAGGAAAACAACGCGATTCAGTGGATTCTGTAGCCCTGCATGCAATCCCTAAACGTGACATTGCTGCAGATGCAAGTATTCGAAACTGGTCTTTATTACGGGGCAAAAATAGACGGTAAAACACCAACACATTTACCCAAGGTTTCAGTAAAACACCAACACATTTACCCACGGTTGAGAACTTGTTACCTGAAGAGCAGGAGGCCCCGGTAGACGTGGCTAGTGGAGACGTTGCAGTCGAGGTCCCAAGGCAGCTTCTTCCCCTTCCATTCTGCAGAGAGCAAACGGCCGTTTCAGTTTGCTAGCCCATCAGCCCACGATGAAACTGATGATAACTGACCAAAGAATTGTTCGCACTATTTATTTGGCTTATCAGATATCGAAACAGTATTTTTCTCTCAAACAAAATAGCCAACATGTTTATCAGCCACCGAATCGATCATGCGAACATGGCGAGTTTTAACTGACCTAGAGACCACTTTACGCCCAGGTCGAATCCTGCTTCGTCCGGCGAGGGTTTGAGCACGAACGACACATGGTGCCGGACCATCAGCGCGTGGAGAAGCAAGAACATGTCCTGCAATGCAACAACGTCGTCGTCACACGGCCGGCAGAGTGGTAAAAAAAAAAAATTGCAGGATTGCAGGCATGCTGTATCGTTGAGGATTGCATTGCAAAGCAACAATGTCGTCACGGCCGGACCATGATCAGCTCGTTTTAGTGTTTTACTACCTTGCTCAGCTGCGGAACGTCGACGGACCGGAGGTTACCGAAGAAGTAGAGGCACTCGTCGCCGAGCAGCTCCAGAAGCTCCTTGACGCTCCGGTTCTGGATGGCCGAGTTGAGCTTCACCATCCTCATCACGGTCCGGAGCCCGTCTCCACCGCCGTCGCCGAACAGCCCTTGGGCGCGGAACTTGCCGGCGGCGTCTCGTCCTACTCGCCCCGGCGTCTTGACACGAGCTGCCGGCGGCATCATCCTGCCATCGCTATGTCTTGGGATGGTTTTGGGACGGTAATGATGGTGATGAAGCAGCGACGGGAGAGGAGGAAGAAGACGCGGCAGCTGCAGGGTCGTCGAGTCCATGGAGATGGCCGGAGCCAGCAGGTGAGCTCAGATTCAGAGGGGTGTCGTCTGAATGCGAAAAAGGACGTGCTTCAGGCGTCTTATACGTGCTCGAGTTGTACACGTCTTGGAGTTTTGTGGAGCAGGCGATGCATGTCCAGCTCGCAAGGAAAGGATTGTTATGTGTGAGAGGAGAGAATAAGCCATGCAAGGGTACACATATATATGCTCTGACGTGTGACATGCATACGGCTGCAAGTGCAAGCTAGGTTGGGTAATTGGGTTTGCCAAGGAAAGTAAGGAAGGAATGCTTCTTCCAAACTTGGGTTAGCTAGGGTCCATGCATGTCCCCCCATAGTCTGTCGGTAGGATACCCTACATCAATCAAGCTTATATTCACGGAGTTGTTTTGTGAGCTTCAGGGAGTTTCTGTGCTTTCTCCTTATGGTCGCTTCAAATCAAACTAATATATATGGCCGCTGACCGCTGGCGATACCCCCCTTTGGACAATGTGATGTCTTCTCATCCTGGTGGCTAGGGTTTGAAAGCTCGCAATGGCTCTTTTGGCGAGTTGTGTACACGTGAATTGGTTATTTGTGGAGCACCTTAGACATATATTAGTAGAGGGAAGTGGCTACTCAAAAATCGGCTGATTTCTGTTTGTGTATCAGTCCATTTTTTTCCCAACCAGTCTGTTGACACAAAAAGCGTCAGGTCTACGAACACCTCGGGCTTATACCCAAATTCAATATTTAAGGTGTGCCAGTCGATTTAACCAGTTAATCGACAAGGACGATAACTAGAACAACGTTGAACGAGACAACGACGATGCGCCCGGATGTCAAGGCTCAAACTTGATCAGGATAACTAGAGTAGAGCTGAACGAGACGACAGCGATGCGTCCGGACGTCAAGGCTCAGGTTGCTCAAACGCGGAACTTGCAAGGGTTGACGGAGATCGAGGAGATGCAGCCCGTCGAAACTTGAAGAACTCGTAGATAAACTAGAACTAATGCGATAAAAGGGTAAATTGCTGGAAAAATAGATAAAAATAATAGATTTGTTTGATATGATTGTATATATTTTTACAGCATCCCTGGGTACCTATTTATACTCTGGTAAAGGGAATTGTAGATAGATACGAGTCAAACCTACCTAAACAAAACTCCTATTTTTAAGGAAATAAAATGACTCGTGCAAGAGTCAGACTCAAACTTATAAAATATTGGCGTAAAACCACCAGTTTCCATATCTATCTTCTCTTCGATGAAACTTTTCATCGGCAGACTTCTCCCAATCTATAGCCTTCCCCTAATGCCATCGACAACTGTATGCTGACATCAGCTACGTCATCCTGCGCCCATCGACAATATTTCCTTATCGGCAACATCCTCCAATCGGCAACACTTCATTTCCATTGGCAATTTTCTTTCATCAATCAACCCTTATCGGCAATAACTCTATGCTTCATCATTGACGCCCTAGTTTTACTTTCATCGACAATCTTGACCGATGACTTTCCGATACCGATAGAACACGACTACCGATTAGAATGAGTCTTAACTCATTTGACACATGCTAAAAAACGATGTCAACACATGCTCCCCAATTTCGGAGTGTGAAATACCTCGCGCGCCGAAATTTTCTCTACTGCAATATTTCCCTCCAAGATACTTGCGCAACCTCTTCGATTACCGCGCGCAAAAACCGTAAGTTACCAACAGAACCCCGCAACTGTAGTGTGAACAGCCACAAATCCAATCATAACTCCTCGATCAGCGTGCGAATCCACTACCATACCCTTCCATACCTCTGGTCAGTGAAAAGAAAATTCCAAAATATCCTTGGCCAGGCCTATAAAAATTACCACCACCTGAATCCTTCTTCACCCTGAGCTCATTCACTTTCACCTTTAATCTCGGCGGCGCCTCCGAAGAACATCCAGCGACAACCGGAGGTTCCTTCCACCAGCAGAGCACAAGCCGCAAGGACCCCTAGATCCAATGGCGATCAATTTCAACATTCCCAAGGTAAATTTCTTCCCTTCTTGCTTCACCTTCCGCGATTTCTCCTTTCTGCATCATTTCTATAACCCTCTTTCCCTTTCCTTCTTTGATTTTTCGAAACCTAGGAAATGCGCAATAAGATAGTGATCCCTACCGACCAGCCGCACTTCCACTGTCTGGGTCCAATGGGGAATACCGATCCTACAGATCTTATCAATGCAGAAACCAACCGCATCCTTTAGATCTGAATGCTTCGATCTAGGGTTATGGATAGACACCTTCCGCTCATGGCCCAAACCCACCAAGGGGTGGAAGAACTTGTACCTTAGGATGGCCAGAACACAGCAAGTTCACTGGGCAGAGCGCAATCTGGATCAATGCATTAAGCTTTCCATTGCCGATATGGCAAAGAATGAAAACATGATGATGGCTGCTTCTCATTTTTGGTCCGATACAATGAACACATTCCTATTCAGACACGGACCAGCCACACCCATCCTTGCCGATGTGCACATGCTTACCGGTCTCGACGTCTTCTCTGCTGATCCTTCCAGCCTTTTCCGCAGGAAGCCTGATCATCGGGTAATCACGCGTAACATCGGCGGTTGGACTGGATACATCCAAGAAAACCAGAAAATTGGATCGGTAGACCAGCGGGAACATGCCATCTTCCTAAACATGTGGCTAGAAAAGTTTATCTTTTGTGGCAGAACAGTTGGACCCACCATTATGTACCTTCCTGTAGCAGAGTCATTGGCTAATGGATCAAGGCTTCCTCTTGGCTGGTACCTCCTTGGTTCAGTTATCACCTCCTGCACCAGGTATCCAGAAAACTTCTGCTAGGTGAGCCCATCGGCAACCTCGGGGGCCCTTGGTGGTTTGTAAATATGTGGTTGAATGCACATATGTACAAGGTCCTTCAATTTGACCTGTTTAGTCAGCAATTCCTAAGAGATATGCCTGAGGATCATGAATTCGCTGAAGATGAATCGGCAACCCGTCCTCCACTCAATTTCGGGGAGGCTATAATAGTGCTACCAGGAACCGATGCCAATGTAGGTCAATTTGGCATGTTCTTTCAGAGGCTCTACTGTGGAATCCCTGCTGCGGAACGGCTCTGGTGGTCTTATGTCGATGAGGACAATCGATTCCCCCTATCCTTCAACCTCACCGATGGGAACGTACCACAGAATGAGATGATCATGAAGGCCACCATTATTCCCCGGGCCATCCTAGTTAACATCTTTGGGACCGGGAAGAATGCTTCTCCAACCTATGAGTTTTATTATCCATCGGCAGCGGCAAGACAATTAGCATTTGGTCAATTACCGATCAAATTCAGCTATGCCAATGTAATAAAGCCAAGAGAAGTCATCTCCAGCGCCATGGATTGGAACAGGATCATCACTCTTCCTGCTCATGCCGATGCATCAAACATTGACTTATCCTCTTGGGCACCAACACCTTCATTACTGAATCATATAAATCCTGGTGGCAAGAGTGAAAAAGTCAACTGTTTGCCATATCATCCCACTACTATCGGCATCTGATTGACGATGACTACATTATTCCCGATGATGCAGTAAGTTTTATTTTCTGTATTCATTGGCTGTTACTTCCTCCCGGATATATTGGCACTAACTTTTCTTGTCAATAGGTCAATGACCCAATCCCCCAAAAGAGTAAGAGCGGTAAGTATTTCAACCTACGACCGATGAATCCTACATCGGTAATCGGCAACAAGGCTCCTTCATTGGCCGCCTTCACACCTCAAATGGCGTCCAAGATTACCCTCAAATCCAAGCCGACACCGACCAGGACTACCGCCACTCCATCGGTTGCTGCCGCCGTCTTGGCGCAAGCTTTCACAGTAATAATCTCTCGGGTCAATTACAAACCCTCATCGGTAATGCTCATTTCGTTTAACTTGCACCAAATGTCCTTTACAGGCAACAAGCTCATCGGCAGCTGCTCCAAATATACAAGCTTCTCCAACTCACGTTGTCGATGCCCCCCAAGCTTCTCAGTCAAAACGCGCTGGTTCACCAAGCGCCGCCCCAAAGAAAAAGAAGCGCTTGAGGCGAACTACCCCAACTGTATCACCAACTCCCATTGCATCGCCAACTCCTGTCAATGCAACACCAGAGCCAACATCGGTGCCCATCCCCGATCAACCATCGGATGAGATCCCCGACCAAAGAACAGTACCATCACCGCAGGAGTTAGATGCAACAGCAGGAACAACATCAACATGGCACCAGCATCAGCACCAGATGAAATTCCCAACCAGGGGACAGTACCGTCGCCACAGGGGTTAGCCACAATGGCGGAAGCAGCACCGGCAACAGCATCACCAGCACCAACTGTTCCTCCCACAGAGGCAAGCTCATCGGCAACTGTTGCCGATCCTCAAGATGATGCCACACCAGCTGCCTTTCTGAGTCCGAGGCAAGAGATCCGTTTTAAAATGGTAAGCTGACTTATAAAACTTGCAACACAAACTTATGATTGGCAAGCCCTAATATTTTTCTTTTTCAGGCCCAAGACTCCCCAAACAGCCTATTCTCTTTCTCTATCAACCTTCCAGAAGAAGATGATGAAGAAGAAAACTCTGCCCAGCCAGCAAACACTATATCAGCAGAAGTGAAGGTCAAACTTGAAGCATTGTTGTTTTTACTGCAACAAAACACATCCGACCTAGTCCAAGACTCCAACGCAGTAAGGATAACCTTCAAGGAAATTCAAAGTCAGCTGTCTGCCGATGTTGAGGAGATACTTTTCCAAGCGGCATTTCTCGAGAGCAGATAGCTTCAATACCGAAAGGCTTCACGCCGTATTGCCGATAGAGCTGCCCAGGTGGAACTCGGAGAGGAAATACTCAAGTTCAAACAAGTTGCAGACGAGAAGCACAAGGACATAGGTCGTCTAGAAGCTTCCGGCGTCGAGCTTGAACAAGAGGTCATTCGTCTATCGGCACAAAAGGAAAAGCTGCTAGCCGAGTTGAAAGAAGTCGATGAAGCTTTAAACTCGGCCAACCAGAAAAAACTTCAACTTCCCAATGTTACCAAAGCCCTGCAACAAGAGAGGGATACTGCTGCCCGCGAGGCCCTGATGCTGAGGAAGAATACCAAGCCAATTGAAGTCTCCACCGATGACGATGCTAGGGAAATAGAGGAAGCAAACCAGATTCGCCCGCGTGCGATTTCATCTATTCAATCCCTATTGTAATTTGTTGTATTTTGCTATGTCGGCAGTCGTGAACCTAATACTTGATTCTGCTTGTAATATAACGTTAATATGCTTCTTGCCGATGTTTTGCATGACTCTTATCCATCGGCACTTATATTTTGTATTGTTTCATGCATCTACCCAAATACTAGGATAATACTTCTTTAAATACTTACCGTTGATCGCTCTGGGAAATGCAACCCCTTCGAGGGTTTCCAAAAGATATGCATTGCCAGGAATTGACTGACTTATCCGAAATGGACCCTCCCAATTAGGGGACCACTTACCAAATTTCGAACTCTTAGTTCCAATCGGTAAAATCATCTTCCATACCAGATCACCATTGGCAAATTCTTTCACCTTCACTTTCTTGTCATACCATCTGGCAACCCTCTTCTTATTTTCTTCTATGCTAATCAGAGCTCTCAACCGATGACTTGCTAGATCCTCTAACTCATCCTTCATAAGAGTATCATAGTCATCGGCTATTAATTGGTTCTGGAAGTTAAACGTCTAGAACCAGTTTTAATCTCCCACGGTAAAACAACATCATGTCCATAAACCAATTGATACGGCGAAACTTTAGTTGCACCATGACATGCCATCCGATATGACCATAAAGCTTCATTTAGCGCTATATGCCACCGCTTAGGATTTTCCTCAATCTTGCGCTTGATAAGTTTAATTACTCCTTTATTGGTCGCTTCAGCTTGACCATTAGCTTGAGCATAATAAGGAGAAGAGTTCAAAACCTTAAACCCCATACTAACAGCAAACTCATCAAATTCTCCCGATGTAAACATCATTCCTTGATCAGTTGTAATGGTTTGAGGAATACCAAATCGGTAAACAATATGCTCTTTCACAAAGTCTATCATGTTTGCCGATGTCACCTTTTTTAAAGGGATAGCCTCAACCCACTTCGTGAAATAATCGGTAGCAACAAGTATAAATTTATGCCCCTTACTGGATAGCGGATAAATCTGGCCGATGAGATCAATAGCCCATCCCCTAAACGACCACGGCTTGACTATAGGATTCATTGCCGATGCAGGTGCTCTCTGAATATTTCCAAATTTCTGACAATCTTGGCACCCTTTAAAGTAGCTGAAGCAATCTTCAAGAATCGTCGGCCAATAATATCCATTCAGTCTAATCATCCACTTCATCTTAAATGCCGATTGATGTGCTCCACACACTCCTTCATGGATCTCACCCATCATTTCTTTCGATTCCTCTTTGCTAAGGCATCTGAGCAAAACTCCATCAATTGTACGGTAATACAATTCATTATCAAGGAGCACATACTTGGTGGCCTGAAACCTTAGATGCCTTTCAACCTTCCTAGATGGACCTCTTAAGTAATCGGCAATTTCTTTTCTCCAATCATCGGCAACCATTACCGATGTCATTATTTCCTGAATCGGCTGATACCCTGAAGCGTACTGTGCTAACCGATTAGCCTCTTGGTTATGCAATCTGGGAATGTGTTCAAGGCAGTATTCTTTAAATTCCCTCAACAATTGCAAACACTTTTCATGGTGCGCAATCAAAACCTCACTTCGGCATTCATAAATTCCAATCAACTGATTGATCACCAACATGGAATCACCAAAGATCTCAACAGCATCGGCATGCACCTCCCTGAGTAATTCCAACCCCTTTAGCAAAGCTTGGTATTTAGCCTGATTGTTTGTTGAAGTAGCAACAATCTGCAATGAAATTTCATACTTTTGTCCTTTGGGTGAAATTAAAACAATACCGATACCTGCTCCTTCCTTGCATGTGGATCCATCAAAGAACAAAGTCCAAGGAGCAATCTCCACGGAATTTACCGCACCGCAATGTTGTGTAACAAAATCGACCATCACTTGACCTTTAACCGCTTTAACCGATTCATACCTTAAATCAAATTCTGACAGTGCCAAAATCCACTTACCGATTCTTTCATTTAATATCGGCATCGACAACATGTACTTAACCACGTCATCTTTGCATATGATAGTACATTCGGCCGATAACAAATAATGCCTTAACTTAGTACAAGAGAAGTACAAACATAGACACAATTTCTCGACGACCGAATATCTGGTTTCAGCATCCACCAATCTTCTACTCAAATAATAAATCACACATTCCTTCCCTTCAAATTTTTGGATTAAGGCTGATCCGATAACGCTGTCATCGACAGACAAATACAATCTGAAAGGCTTCCCGTGTTGAGGTGGAACCAAGACTGGAGGATTTACCAAATATTTCTTAATCTCTTCTAAGGCTGATTGATGTTCCTCTTTCCATGCAAATTCCTAATCGGCTTTCAACTTCAGCAATGGGTTAAAAGATTTAATCTTCCCAGACATGTTAGAGATAAATCTTCTAATAAATTAATCTCGCCGATCAATGATTGCAACTCAGTCTTGTTTGTAGGAGCAACCACCTTATTGATGGCTTCAATAGACTTTCTGCCAATTTCGATGCCCCTTTGATGCACCATGAAACCCAAAAACTGACCTGCCAATACGCCAAACGCACACTTATTAGGATTCATCTTCAACCCATGTTCCCTTGTGTACTCTAAAATTTTCCTTAGATCGGTGAGATATTTCCCAAAATCCTTGGATTTGACCACCACATCATCAATATAGATTTCAACTATCGTGCCAATGTACTTGTGAAAAATGAAGTTCATTACTCTTTGGTAGGTAGCACCAGCGTTCTTCAAACCAAAAGTCATCACGACCCACTCGAACAAACCAACATGACCTGGACATCTGAAAGTAGTCTTGGATATATCTTCTTCAGCCATGAATATCTGATTATATCCAGCACTACCATCCATAAAACTAATGATTTGATGTCCAGCAGCAGCATCAATTAATAGATCGGCAACTGGCATCGGATAACCATCCATCGTCGTGGCCTTGTTGAGATTCCTAAAATCAATGCAAACACGAAGTTTCCCATTTTTCTTATATACAAGAACCACATTAGAAATCCATTCGGCATACCGACATTGTCGAATAAACCCAGCCTCAATTAACTTTGTAATCTCAGCCTTAATATCAGGTAATACCATAGGATTGCATCGGCGCGCAAGTTGCCGATGTGGTTGGAAACCAGACTTAATAGGCAACCGATGTTCGACTATTGATCGGTCTAAGCCAGGCATCTCTGTATAATCCCAAGCAAAACAATCTTTATATTCTTTCAATAAGTCAATCAATTGTTGCTTACATTGGGAATCTAACTTAGCACTAATAAAAGTTGGCCGGGGCCTACTGCCATCGCCGATATCTACTTCTAATAAATCATCGGCCGACGTGAACCCTTGCCCAAGTTTTCCATCATCGGCGAACTGATCCATTAAAACTCTTTTTCAGGACCGACTGCTTGGATCGGTGTAATTCTGTAGTCGGCAACCTTGAGGAACTCAGTATCCCAGGCTTCTCCTGATATGCACCTGGTTTGCTTATAGGTTTCTGATTCTGCCGACGCAACAATTGACGGGGTTTCACTTCGGACGACCTCAATCTTGTCTCCAACCCACTGCACAAGGCTTTGGTGCATTGTGGAAGGAATGCAGCAATTAGCATGGATCCAATCCCTTCCTAGGAGCAAGTTGTAGGTGCCTTTGCCACTGATCACGAAAAACGTTGTTGGCAAAGTTTTGCTGCCGATGGTTAATTCAACGCATACGGCTCCCATAGCTGGTGACACATTGCCTTCAAAATCCTTAAGCTTCATGTATGTCTTGACTAAGTCTTGGTCACCTTTCCCAAGCTTCCTGAACATGACATATGGCATTATATTGATTGACGCCCCACCATCTACCAGCATTTTTGACACAGGTTGCCCATCTACTTTGCCTTTGACAAACAAAGCCCTCAAATGCTGCCTTTCATCATCGACAACCTTTTCAAAGACAGCTGTCATCGGATCCAACACTAACTGTGTCATTTCAGCAGCCTCTTCTTCAGCATCAACAGGTGCCATGAATTCCATCGGCAATATAACAACCATATTGACATCTGCCGATGGATCTCTATCTTTGCGCTTTGGCTTCCATTGCCTAACCGGAGATCTCTCCCTTGCAGAGTTTTCACTGTAACACAGATCACTTTGGCGCTCGAGTTGAATCCTCCTTCTCTGAGTCTTTGTCAGACCCTTAGGGAACCATTGAGGAAGCTTAGTTTTCTAAACAGGTTGATACAGCTTTTCACCACTTGTATCTGCAACACTCCTTACGTTTGGATCCCTGGATAATATTTCTTCATCGGGCACTCTTGCATTGGCCATCTCTTCAAGCCCTTCTTGATCAACACGCCTGCCAAGCCTGTCATGCGCGCTGAGTTTGCCCCCCAGCCGATCATGTGCTGATCCCTTCTCTCTAATCGGCCTGCCATAGCTTGATGTTCGATCGTCAAAACAAGACTTCTTTTCCAACCGATCGACAGGATAGTAACCATTACATTCCGGGCAATTATCAGCAGTTGGCAGCTTGATGCCTTCTTCCCAGCAATGAACAAAGAAGGGGCACCTCCAATGATCCTTATGTCGATGCCACTCCTGGCGTTTTTCCTCTTCCTGTTGCTGATATTGCTCTTCCTGCGTTCACCGATAATTTTGCCGTGGCCGTCTATGCGTTATTATGATGCCCTGAGATCTCCTAGTATTGCCTCTTTCATCGGCAACTCTCTTGCCCTTTCTGCCATCGTCAGATCCTCTTCCCTTCACTTCATGCGCAGCTATTTGATGTTTCGGATCTACCGATGCGCTTTTCTTGGCAGCTTCTGACGTCAACACTTTAGTCTTTCCACTAGTTTCCACCATGTTGTTTGGGAACGGGTGCTGGTCGATCTTCATTGGTTTCTGGGCTTTAGAATTTTCAAACTTAATCCGCCCAGACTCAATTTCTGACTGCAACTGCTGCCTAAAGACTTTGCAGTCATTGGTACTGTGTGAAGTTGCATTGTGCCACTTACAATACCTAATCCTTTTGAGCTTTTCGGCTGATGGAATTACTTGATTAGACGCCAACTTAATCCGCCCTTCTTGAAGTAATAGATCAAACATCCTATCGGCCTTGGTAGTATCAAAGGTGAACCTTTCAGCTTCTTTCTGGCCAAACAGACAGGATACCGATTTCTTGTCTTTCACCCATTCGGCAGCGGCGACATTTAGCTCTTCATCTGAATCGGAATCTTCCTCTTACCCAAGGTAGGACACTTTTTTATTCCAAGTTTTCCTTGGTTCGAAAGTTTTAACGTCCTGATCGGCAATCCTCTGCACGAGATGGCTCAAACTTTCAAACTCTTGAGACACATACTTGTCCTTGATGTGCGGCAATAATCCCTGGAAGGCTAAATCTGTCAATTGCCGATCATCAAGCACCAAGCTATAGCACTTATTCTTCATGTCTCGCAGCCTCTGGACAAAGCTTTCTACCGATTCGTCATTACGCTGCCTCAATTTGACTAAATCGGTAATCTTCTTCTCACGTACACCAGCGAAGAAGTACTTGTGAAACTGTTTCTCTAAATCGGCCCACGTAATCACAAAATTTGGAGGTAGTGATATAAACCACGTGAATGTCGATCCTGGTAAGGATGACGAGAACAATCTTACCCTTAACTCGTCCCTGCCGGCTGCTTCTCCACATTGGATAATGAAGCGGTTGATGTGCTCCATTATTGAAGTGTCATCTTGGCCAAAAAACTTAGTAAAATCTGGCACTTTGTACCGATTTGGAAAAGTAATCAAATCATAAGCCGGAGGGTACGACGTCCGATAAGAATATATATTAACCTTAGGTTTGATACCGAACTGCTCTTTCATCACTTCGGCAATCTTATCGGTCCAGTATGCATCTTGATGTTGTCGATGCACTTGCGGAATGTTGATCGGCTGCACTGGATGATATACCTCCTCATATCTTTGTGGCAGATAGGCCGGAGCAGCTGGTGCATGTGCAGCATTAGCCCGCTGAATATTGTACATCGGCTGATTTGCCGATGGACCACTTTGAACGCCCATTGGGAAAGACTGAGGCATTACATTCATCGGTTGATGTACCGATGCCCCACTCTGAGGGTTTTACAGGTACTGATACCCAGGTTGTACCACCTGTTGTTAGATTGGTGTTGGTCCAGTCCATCCAGGATTATAAGTCAACGACATGTAATTTGCCGATGGTTGATAGCTAGCTGGTGCCTGTTGCTCTTGCATTCTAGATTAGTCAACAAATTGGCCACCTTGATGTGCGGATACTCCAGCTTGAGGATTTACCACTGCCATGGGTTGACTTGCAGCTGTGTGGCCCTGTTGCATCTGTAAAGAACTTGTTGATGGTGGCATAAGAGGTACTTTGGGTATTACCATTTGAAGATCTTCCGACGGCAATTGCACAGTTGGGGAAGATGTAGCATATTGCATCATAGGGATCATCGGCTGCGAAGGCATTGCCGATGCCATGGGACCCTTCCATGTTGTATTGTTACTTTGGATCAGATTAGAATCAACAGATGGATTTGGAGGCATACCGTATCCCCACCAGTTAGCGGGAGTTGGCTGACTCTTAGTTGCGGGTTCTGACATTGCCGATGCCACCAGATCTATATTCAATCGAGTGACACTTGCAAATGGGCCCACTGGTTGGGAAGATGCTGTTGGAGCCGCCGATGGGTTTGCAATAGATGCCGATCCAGGTTGATGATACACTGGACCAACATACTGGGGTGTTTGTCCTTCCTTGAAAGATTGCATAACATCATTGTATACAGTATTGGACAACACACTGGAGTGGGTAATTAATGCCTGATTTAGTGCAGAATTAACCATCTCCTGTAATTTACCCGGATTGGCGTCGAAAGTGACCTGCCGTGACAACGGCGGATCTTGCTTCTGGATAGCTTCGTCACTCCTGTTTAGGCTAAAGGATTTCAGATACAAGTGCTTGTACTCCTCCATAGCCTGCTCCATAGCCTGCTTTTGATCATCTTTCAGATTCGCTTCGGAGACTTCGATGACATTGCTTATTGATCCCAGTGTTCTCCATGAGATTGAATCTGTCCCACCGGGTGTGCCAAAAGAGGTGTTGACACAAAAAGTGTCAGGTCTGCGAACACCTCGGGCTTATACCCAAATTCGATATCCAAGGTGTGTCAGTCGATTTGACCAGTTAATCGACAAGGACGATAACTAGAACAACGTTGAACGAGACAACGGCGATGCGCCCGGATGTCAAGGCTCAAACTTGATCAGGATAACTAGAGTAGAGCTGAACGAGACGACAGCGATGCGCCCGGACGTCAAGGCTCAAGTTGCTCAAACGCGGAACTTGCAAGGATTGACGGAGATCGAGGAGATGCAGCTCGTCGAAACTTGAAGAACTCGTAGATAAACTAGAACTAATGCGATAAAAGGGTAAATTGCTGGAAAAATAGATAAAAATAATAGATTTGTTTGATATGATTGTATATATTTTTACAGCATCCCTGGGTATCTATTTATACTCTGGTAAAGGGAATTGTAGATAGATACGACTCAAACCTACCTAAACAAAACTCCTATTTTTAAGGAAATAAAATGACTCGTGCAAGAGTCAGACTCAAACTTATAAAATATTGGCGTAAAACCACCAGTTTCCATATCTATCTTCTCTTCGATGAAACTTTCCATCGGCAGACTTCTCCCAATCTGCAGCCTTCCCCTAACGCCATCGACAACTGTATGCTGACATCAGCTACGTCATCCTGCGCCCATCGGCAATATTTCCTTATCGGCAACATCCTCCAATCGGCAACACTTCATTCCCATTGGCAATTTTCTTTCATCAATCAACCATTATCGGCAATAACTCTATGCTTCATCATTGACGCCCTAGTTTTACTTTCATCGGCAATCTTGACCGATGACTTTCCGATACCGATAGAACACGACTACCGATTAGAATGAGTCTTAACCCATTTGACACATGCTAAAAACGATGTCAACACAATCAAATAGGACACGTGGGGAGCTAATATATATGTATTGACTAAAGATCTAAAAAGCCAACAATAGAACATTTTTGAAGGACCAAAATGACAAAAAATTGGGTACACCAAAATAAACAATAACATCCAAAATATCTGTCGTTACAGATCGCAAGAACAGAAGGCAAAGATGTGCACGAAAAGAAAGGGAAAATCAACTCAAAGAAGAAAAACAGATAAAGATGCATATCAAGATGACAATACACATCAAAATCAGGTACTACTTAAACCCCAAATTTATCAATATGCTTCTCCAATATTTGGACTTGCAATTTGGAATGATGCTGCATCTTCATCTTTGCCTTATGTTCTTGCAATTTGGATAGACGTAATCAACCATGACTACAAACTTGAAACAAAAGCGACGCGGATTCAAGATTAACCAAATTTCGTGCTTCTCATGTACAAGGCAAAAAATATTATTTTGGGGCCAAGTAGAAACCCAGGCGATCACCCTAGTGAATCACGTGTTCCACCAACAATGTTTTGGCAACCGATCACTAACATCCAAAGGGCAAGGAAATAATGAGTCATGATGCTGGACAGCAATACCATCATGCAAGCATTTGCAAAATGAGATAATACTCGTAAAGACAATCATAATAAAAGACTAGTAATCCTCATTGATTTCATAATAAAAATAACATTTCATATATGTCCTGTAGTAGCAACTAATATCCTCTGAAATGTCACCGGTGAAACTTTTGAGGGTGCAACACATGTCTAGAACTATTAATGTCCATGGTGTAGTTGGAAAGAAGCTGTCACTGTGAAAGGAGGCAAGTTGACACACCAAACTGTATAATGTCCATGGTCGCCAAGATCAGCTTCGGTTTCTTTTCCTCTTCCTTAGTCTGAGTGCCAAGTTCATAGATGTGCACACGGAACAGACACGAGATACCACAACCAGCTTGAAGTAGGCACAATTCACCGCAATGGTTGCGGAATCTTGCAGTGTGAGTAGCTCGCCTCAATTTGGATAGGATGACTAGCTACCACCATTAACCAAAGACAAAATGGAAAAAAAATGAAATTAATATACAATGGAAATACATTCGATATATCTATTGAACAAACTTAGAGTGGATAATATAAGCATTCTCTGTACTACGACCTATATTACCCGCTTTCATATAATCGACAAACACCAAAAAACCATTACGGAAGTAAGAATAGGTGGAGTAAACACAGTTCAGCTCAGCTCACTACAATAAAGAGAAGTAGCATGCAGAGTTTAAAAGTTACAGAGACTGAGATAAGATTGTTGTGCTTAACGCGTTGAAAAGCCTGACAACTGATTGACCAGTGGCCGAAACATCCATGTAAAAGAAAACATTTTTGTCAAAAAATCACATTCAATTTAGTAAATCTGCAATATGAGAGATGCAAAATGACGTGGTATTTAAAACAGAACATTACCCCCCCCCCCCTCCCACACACACAATGCTACCTTGATAAACTCCTTCTCTTTGTTGTCCAAATGGTCTGTAGGTATGTCATGGCCCTTCTCTGCTGCCTAAGTTTGTCCTTTCCACCAAACAAGAGGAAATTAATTAATGGCTTAAAGTAACCAAATTTCAAGGAGAATGCAAGGGGTATGAGAGACATACGCCTCACGAGCCTCCACCTTGAGCTTGTGCTCCTCAACCTCCTCGGCTAACTTGGCAGCCACCAATGGCTTGTGCGCTGAAAGGATTGGACACTATCGAGGGAAACATGTTAGCAGTGTAGCTGAGACAACCCACATTTTCCTTCCTTTGTTTCGTCTCAACTAATTACTCGTCATACGCCAACCAAAAAGTACTGAACTAAACTAAAAACAGATTCTACTAAAGTGAACTAAAACTGAAAATAGAATCTACTGAACTGAACTTGGATTTACTACTGAATCACAAGAAAATTGAAATACATAACACCATACTCTATTGTAGTAACCAAACTCTAAAACTTATATTGCATATATAATTAAGAAAAATATAAACATAAAAGTAGTTGAACTAAAAAAAATGAATCTGAAACTAAAATCTATGAAACATGAATTAAAATTGAAAAAAAAACTAAATAAAACCAAGCGATCAAGCAAAAATATTTAAGATAAACAACTAATATTAAAATACACAAGCCCTCATGACCAGCAAGACAACACACGCATACAGATAAAAAATCACCAGTACACACGTCAACAAGTTAAGGCACCATTTGCACAGTCATAAAATAATTGAAATTAAAAGCATGGTTTACTGTAACTAAATTTTCAGGAGCTCTAAAATTTATTTATTGCAACATGCAAACCATGAGAGACTGAAAATGAAATTCAAAATGTTTGCTTATATGGTGGGAGATATGTGCAGTCATAATAAGATTGAAACTGAAAGCACTAAACTGATGTGATGCTGAAATAAATTCCAAGCTCGAACTGGTAATTAGCAAAGAAGAAACCAGGCATCTGGCCAATAGGAAAAGCAAAACGACATGCTACTATGACCTGCCAAAATACTGAACATAGGAGTAGCACAGGTATTATGGAGAAACCAAGTCTGAACCTCACAAAAACTAAATAACTGAAGTTCTAAAACTGAAAGCACTAAACAGACATATTATAACTAAAAACTGAAACTGGATGTACCGAAGCTAAAACAACTTTAATACTAAAAATCTCACAAAACTAATGTCTCGTGATAATAAAAAACTGAATTTATAACTAAAACTGTACCAAAAAAATATATGAATTCAATTCTTCTGTTGTAGCAACATACATACTAATAGACCAAAATATCAAAACTTAAGACCTGGTATCCTTGTTCTACTGTTGACCACTCTAATCAAGACACTACGACCAGCAAACTCCTATACCGGACTGCTGATGAAACTCCAATATTGAATAACTAAAAAGCAACACCTAGTTGATGTAAAATAATTCAGATTAAAGCCAACATAATATATATTTAAGTTGAGCAAAGCAAACTATTATAAACTGATAATGAGTTGTTGTTGCTCAAAAACAGAAACACACAGTACAAATACAAATGAACAAAAAGCCCTGAAATTGGATTACTGAAAAACTGAGAAATACAATAAAGAGATGCTGCACGAATATAACGAAACTAAAAGTTTCATAATAGCTTTGATGCTTCCAACAGTACAGAACTAAATTAACTTAAAGCAAAACAATCCATGGGGGAGAGTAAGAAGGCATAAGATACAGTCAAAAGTAACTTCACACTCTGACGAATGATAAAGGATTAGAGTAAGGGAAGAATACCTTCACGAACGCAAACAAAAAACAAACGAGTACTTCCACATGACGATTTGGAGGAAGCACTACAGCAGTATCGAAATAATTTTAGAATGTGGTGAATCAAATAAAAAAATCTGTAGTATCAAGAGAGCGATTGATAGATGACTCAAAAAAATGAAGAAAATGCTGCCTGTAGATGGGGAAAACATTAAGAAAAACAAAAAAAACAACTGAGGCAAATGATCTGGACATAGGATTCAGCTAATGGGAAGAGTACTTGTGCCACGTCTCTCCCACCGGACGGGTTGGGGGATGAGAACGAGTTCTACCACCGGACAGTTTTAGGGGAGGAGATGAATCAACATCGACCAATACACAAACACAAAAAATGAAAACATCAGATTAGGGTAAGGGAAAAGTACCTTCGCTGCGACCCGTGATAACAGCAATACGAACGAGCTCTCCCACCAGACGGTTTGGGGAAGACGATGAATCAACAACGAGCACAACACATGGGGTTGTGTCCGTCCAGACGACGAGCGAGCGGTTTCTGGGTGAGCGAGCAGCATAGGGCCGGAGCCGGCGGAGCAGGGGGCTCGGGGAGAGGCGCTATACCATAGGGCTCCCGCAGCTACGGCGGCTAGCAGCGGCTCCAGCACTTCTGGAAGATGGACAGGGGAAGGAGTATTGGAGTAGGACGGACATTTGAAGAGAGGAAGAGAGACTGAGAGAAACGAATTCAGAACAAGTCACGACGGTAGAGGGCTCCTGATAACGCATAAAGCCAAGGAGGAGCGAGCCCACGTTACAAAAAAAAGCCCACAACGACCCAGGCCACACAAAAAAGAATCGACTGATGACGAAGAAATAATCAGTCGACTGATGATTAGAAATTTCGTTAGTGGAGATATGATTTTGAACATGGGCCGTATGTGGGAACCCCAAAATTTCTCCCTTTCAAAACTACAAAGCCCAGCCGTAACTTGGCTTTTTTTGTGTGCTTGGTCTAACACACCTTGGGCCTTAGGGGCTGTCGGCCCACAATAAATTGGACTCAAATGGCTGTAGTGACAATGAAAAATTGTAGATCTTCCTAAGTTGAGAAATTTGCATACCAAATTCATCCAATCCTTGGATTCCTGTGGGACTTTGGGCCGGAACGACTTCATGTTTCTCATTGTTTCTTATTGGGTCATCTTAAACCTATGCCCATGTATACCATTTCCAAGATTGTTCCATTATTGGCCTCAAATTTTTTTTTCAATACACTCCAAAATACCGAATGTGGAATTATTTCGTTTCAAGAGGTGTATGAATATGGTCAATAATGCCACCAAAATGAGTTGTAAATATATATGAATAGGCAGCACCAATAGTATGTAGCTGTGTCTCAGCTGTGTGATGGGAGAGACTATGCCAAATTGGTATGGACAAGTAAGAAATACTGTATGTGTGTGATTGTTTGTGATGTGATGAACTTCGTGTGGTGGTGGTGCAAAGTTAGATATGAAATTTTAAAAATTATGTACGTATACGTGATGCTAGTACTTGGACATTGCCATGTTGCAATGTTTTTTTTATCTTATTGTGTGATGTTCTTGACATATACTCCCTCCGTCCCAAAAAGAACGCTGCGTACATGTTAAATATTTTTAACTTTGACTAAGTTTGAAGAAAATATGTGCAACACTTGTGTCTCCAAATAAATTTATTAAAAAACTAGACTTAAAGATTTTTCCAATGATATTAATTACTTAGCATAATTATTTATATATTTTAATACATAATTATCGTTATTTTAAAAATATTGACTTCTCGGGAAACGAGAATGACATCTATTTAGACATAGAGGGAGCATATTGTGTATTATTATTATAAAATTTAGCGAGTAGTATGAATTAGGAAAAGAAAACTATTATATCACTGTAAGCATTTTCAGTTTCCCACCCGGGCCCTACCGGCGTGCCGGAGCCGGAGCCGGACGGCGGACGCCACCTCGGCGTGCCTGAAATTCCGTGCCATCCACTGTTTGAGGAAAGGACGGGTGGCGGGTCCCACGGCCACCGCCCAAGATCTGGCGCCACATCAGCGTTGCTGGCGGCTACGGCTCCCATGAAAGCGACTCCCGGATCTCTGCGGCAGCCGGCTCCATGGCCAACCCTGTTGGCGCCTGCTTGCCGTCCGTCTTGCCGATGCCACACGAACGAACGAACGAACGAACGAACGATCGAGCACAACTGCACAGAGCATATGGATTGTTGGACGAGGCATGGCAGGTCGGATCCGTGGCGACGATGGCGATGGGACCCGTCGTCCTCGTCAGCGTCACCGGCCACGCCGGCCCGATTCGCAGCGATTTGGCACCGAACTCGATCAGAGCCCAACACAGGCTGCAGGACGGGTAGGTCTGGACTCTGTCTGTCCCGTCCCGTCCCGTCCCGTCCCGTCCCGTACGTGCTTTAAATTTTTGGTTTTGTTTCGTTTCGGCGCAGCAATATATGCTGACCGTCCGTGTAGTCCGTCGTCCTCCATTGCCTCATGGTGGAGTAGTGCGTGCGTCGTTCCAAACTCGCCGTAGCAAAAAAGTTGTTCTAGCTAGCTAGCTAGGTGCACATGTATTACCACATTGACACTCTGTGTTGTTAGTACTGCATGCTACATTGCTACTGCGAGGTGCTAGTAGTAGCTGAAAGGCTAGCTGAATTAAACTGAAACAGCGATAATAATATATGGTCTCGATGAAGAACAATGTGTGGGGGGTTTCTGTCAAACAATGGAGGCCAAAGCGAAGATGAACTTAATTTGCTCTCGACGTGGAGGAGGATCGAGGAGTACACAAAACGAAAGCTAGGTCTGTACAGTGTACTAGACGACGTACTGCAACGTCCATTTCACCTGGCACAGGAAGGAAAAGGGTGACTGAAAGTCTGAAACCGATGGATGATCGGAAGTGCGGCGGCGACGGCGGGTTTTGGGAATGAAATAAAAGGCGCTGGCGACCCCCCACCCCGCATTTTTAAGTTATCCAACAGTGGAGGAGGCCGTGCCGCCGCGCTGGATCCGACGACGCAATCCCTCCACCTACCGGAATCATTGTTAGCCCAGCGAACCAAGCGGAGAGAGGCTGATCTGCCCGCCACTGCTTGCATTGCATTGCATGCCAGATGATCGAGCTGCCGCTTCCGTGTCAGCGTGTGTTAGCTAGCTGTACCTAAAAATACTCGTAGCAACAACTAAAACTAGTAGTAGTATATATGTACATCTCCTACAAGTCGTACTAGCTCGGATCTATCTGATATAGCTCGGTTTCACTGTTTTTTTTAAAAAAAAATAGCTTTTAACCGGCCCCTCTGAACATATCGTTCCGGCAGAGCCTAGCTACGCCATAGACGCATTCGATCATTCAAGTGTTTCTTTGTTTCTAAAAGTCAGTAATCCTACATCAGCAATATATATTCGCCCGTCAACACACACAGTATTTAATTTGTTTCTGTGTGTTTGCTTGCTTATTTTATTTTATTTTATTTTATTTTATTTATTATTATAGCTGATCGATGTGAGCCTAGGAACTCCATCGATCAGCCCTATTAATTGCTGCTATCCTGTCGAGTGTCGATCTCTAATTAGTTTATGTTTTGACAATGTTTGTGCTATAGTAAAAATCATAGATTAACTTAGCTTAATAGAATCGCTTGTTAATTCCCGCATAGTCATGTAATTAGTTTTATAATTAATCTATTTTTAATAGACTAAACTAGTGCCGAAAGATTTGATGTGGCAGGGTAAATAAATTTCCCACGGAACCAAACATGCCCTAAGCTCTGTTGGACATGGAAAAGTGATGCAGTACTGATTAGTAGTTTAAGCGAATATAGCCCTATTATTAGTACTGCCTCCATCCCAAATTATAAGTCATTCCAAGAATCTTGGAGAGTCAAAGTTTATAAAGTTTGACTAAATTCATATAATATGATAATAACATATTTAATACCACCTAAGTATTATTAGATTCTTTATTAGTTATATTTTCATACTATATCTATTTGGTGTCATAAATTTTTATGTTTCTCTCTATAATTTTTGGTTAAATTTAAAATATTTTGATTCTCCAAGATTTTTAAAATGACTTGCAATTTGGAACGGAGGGAGTACTCTGTATCTATGAATGAATGAAGTTGACCCTAGCTAGCTAACTAACTAGCCAGGAGTCGTAGCTCTAGCTGGTTCGATCCATGCATGAATGCTCGATTGGTGGATGTATGTATGTACACGTACGCCGCGCCATCGGAGCTAGCGAGCGCACATTCTATCTAGCTAGTTTGCATTGCTCTATGTGCATGTCTCCACAAACTTAACGCCAGGCCAGACGTACGTACGCCACCATCATCCATCGTATCTCTTGGCCGTACAAAACAATTCTCTACCACATGATCTGCTAGAGAGCAGGTACTCCTACATGCAGTAGTAGTTTATTTTTCTCGAGCAATGCAAAGTTTTGCAAACCAAGGTGCGTAGATCGATGTGGAGGCGATCTAGATCCATCCATGCATCGTCCAAATATATATATATATATATATATATATATATATACAACAAACTAGCACGCACGTACGCAGGGAGGGAGATCGATCATATATATCTCGGATCTATCGAGATCAATCTATGGTGATGATCGACGATGTGGATCCAGGAGAGAACATCGATCTCATATACAGTATATCTGAACATGCATATGCATGTGAGCATGTCGTTCGTCGGTCCGTCCAGATCATCGAGCCATGTACTAGCTACATACTGCAGCAGCACGACTTACGTCATCCGTACGTAGCAAGTATAGTATTGATCTCGGATGCATTCATGCACTGACGGCCGGTGACGACACGTACACTACGGGCACGGTGACACATCGTCGTCGTCGTCCCTTACTTACAACTCAAAAGGCGTGCTCGATCGCCGTCGATCGTGGCCCCCTGCCAGCCAGCCAGCCAGCTCTGAATCTCTGGTCCCTTGTAAGTAAGGCCCCGTTTGGTTACTAGAATCGGAGAAACGCTGCCAAACGAATTTCTACTGAGTGATTCGGAGCTAAAACATTTCGTATTTCCATTTGTTGGCAGTCAAAACGGCCACAGCCTGGTTTCGCATGGATTCAGGTTCCTAACCCATGCGCCTCCCCTTCAGCTTGCTAGGAATTACAAGAATTGTCACTTTCATTTTAGCCGTTTTCTCATAGAAAAAAACAAGAAATATAATAGGAATACTATTATACGCATTTTGGCTGTTTTCTCGTTGAAAAATAAAACAAGCAATACAATAGAAGTACATGTATACATACTTCGTCCATTTTATATAGAAAAATAAAATAAGAAATACAGAAAAATAAAATAAGAAATATAGAAAATAAAATAAGAAATACAATATGAGTACAAATATACATATTTTCACCGTTTTCCTTTGAAAAATAAAAAAATACAACTGAAAAACCATATACATATTTTGCTCAAGTTTTAAATACTTTGTTTAGCTATATAGCGACTTAAAAAAACTCATCATATATATATCAAGGACAATTTAATATATTCCACCACATTCACCTCTATTCAGAAACTGAAACCAGACAAATAGCCAAACAGTTTTAATTCTGTATCTCAGATAAATGTTTCTTCATAGAATCTAAAACTAAAACGTTTCTCTTAGAATCTGGATCTCTACCAAACGGACCTAATTACGTTGGCCTCGTCTTGACAGCCGGATCGACCCATAGCTAGCACTATACTAGCAGCTTTATGTATTATAACAAGACCAAGAGACGAAAGAGAGAAACAGTGCACATGCATGCAGCTAGAGAGCTGTACTGTCGTACTACTAGCTTAGCTAGCACACCACACACCACTGAACACAGTACGTGCACACACACACACACTCATCTAACGTCGATCTGGACAATGCCTCCTTCTGAGCCATGCATGTATGCATGCATATGGGCCGGGCTCGCTCTTGCTGGCTGTGGATCATGTGGTGGCCATCAGACCAGCATGGACACATCTTTAGGAGAGAGAGAGAGATATATACTATATGATCGATCAATCCATCAGAGCATATATATACAAATGCAACTTGCCCTCCCTGAATATAATGAACGCGTACGATATATGGGGAATAATGAGATCGCATGTAATGTAGCCATGTGATGGCAGAGCTCTAAGTTTCACAATCCTTTTTTTTCCTTACATATTTACAAAAGAATATATTAACCATCCGTATATATGATATGATGACGCGCGATGATACAGTACACATGGCTGGCTGCCTTGCCCTTTTACTTTACACAATGACCATTTTGGCCTTGCAGCAGGGTCACTGCACTGGGTCGTCAGGCACTATATATACAGGCATACATCATCCCTCGATCTGCCTGCACACACACCACCGCATCATCTCGCAAATAAACACAGCCAGCAGTCCATCACACGTACTGGTAATTAAGCTAGCTCGGAGCTTCGGTGCTTTGTGCAGTGTACTTCCGGCTCGATCAATATATATAATGGCCACCGTCGAGGTAAACTAACTAATCAATTAATCGCATATATAGTCAGTCATCACAGTTACTACGTACTACTCGATCAGTTACTTAATTTCATCCATCCGAATGCATGCATGCACCAATTAATCACCATTATATATTAGTATTACGCATGCGTGATATGATGCAGCAGTACGTGGATCGTGATCGATCGTACTGAGCAGTGAGCACGCCATGGAAAATGCATGCTATGTATGCCTCCTATGCTCACCGTTCCTTGTTCGTTCCGTACGTGCAGGTCCAGGTCCCAACTGCCGCGCTCGTCGAGGAAGCTCCGGTGGTGGTAGTGGAGGATGCTGTCCAGGCGGCCGCCGCTGTCGTTGACGAGACCCCCAAGGAGGAGGTCGTTCCAGCTGAGACCCCGGCCGCCGACGAGCTAGCAGCTCCGGCGGAGACCGAGGTCGTCGTCGTCGCTAAGGAGCCGGAGGCGGTGGCAGAGGCTGAGGCTGAGGCTGTCCCTGCCGAGACCGAGACCAAGGAGGCCGAGGCGGTGGCTGAGCCGGCGACCGAGGCAGCTGAGACCAAGGAAGCAGAGGCGGAGACCAAGGAGGCTGCTGCTGCCCCGGCCGACGACGTTGAGCCGGAGGCTGCTGCTGTCCCCGTCGACGAGGCTGTCCCGGCGGCCGAAGTCGTCGAGCCGGAGGCTGCAGCAGCAGCAGCTCCAGCTGCTGAGACCGAGACCAAGGAGGCGGAGCCTGCCGCGGCGGTGATCGAGGACGAGGTCGTTGCCGTGGTCGTGCCTGCTGAGGAGGAGGCAGCCGCGCCGACCGAGGAGGTGGCCCCTGCTCTGGAGGAGGAGGCCGCCGCCGCGCCCGTGCCAGCTGCTGAGGAGGAGGAGGAGGAGGAGGCAGCCGCTCCTGAGTCCGCCGCGGCGACCGAGGCGGCGGCGCCGGAGGAGGCGGCCCCTGCTCCCGAGGCCGCCACCGCCGACAAGTCCGACGAGTGAGTCCGGCGGCGGACGTCCTCGCGCGCGGTCGATCTAGCTCTCTAGCTGCGTCGTCAGCCTGTCATTCACATGGCCAGCGTGCACGTCGCGCTGGCTGGCTCCACGGCATAGGTCGCGCTAGGAAAAGCTGCTTTTTTTCGAGGACTCGTCGTCGCCGCTGTTCGGCGGGTTCACGTCGTGTGTCGTCCTACTTTAGCTACGTGGCGCGGTGGGCCCCACTAGTACCGTTCGTTTTGTGTTTGTGTCGTGTTGCGTCGAATAATGTAGTAGTACTGTATCTGTGAGTTACTACTTCTGTGTCGGGTTAATGGGGCCCAGTGTCGGTGCTGGTGTGGCCTGGCTTTACAGCACATTGGTGGGGCTGGGCCTTGGAGCTCTATGTGTCGTTTATAAATATGTAAAATGTCGGTTAATACGTGTACCGTACCATCTAGTATGTGTTTAAGTGTGTTAATTAGTATAATATATTTGTGTTCCACCTTTTGAAGATCTCTGTGTTTGTTTGTTTGTTTTTTTCCTTTTCAAATCAGGCTCGCTCTTGAAGTCTGAACTATCTAACTTTGTGTATATATAGGAATAAATAATGGTAGTCAAGCCGAGCGGGTAGCCGAGGCATGCGAGGCCAAATCTAGACTTCCCCATACAAGCTAAGCTATGGGTTCAGTCAGAGCCTCGTGAGTTCTGATTTCTACCTGTGAGTGCCCACCAAGAACTTAAACTGTAAAGTAAATTAAGCCGATATATTATTTGATGAAGCCTAACATGGCCCATCTAATAAACCATCTCTCTTCATCTATTCAGAGCCCTCGAAATACCCCCTCTCTCCCTCCTGGTCCTGGCCGACTCAAGCCGTAGCTCATAGGCATCACCGGTAACTTCTGTTGTGGAGGGTTTTGGTGTCGAGTTTCTATAGTGTTCCACATAGCCCCAAATCCTCCCTAACTTTGTGGAGAACTTATTGTCGTTGAACTTTTATGAAAAACATGGGTCAAACTTGCAAATCGGTTGGTTTGGTGTATCAACCTGCAAAGGTGTTCCTAAAGGTAAAGTGTTTGTGTGTGTGTGTGTGTGTGTGTGTGTGTGTGTGTGTGTTTTCATAGATGCGGCATTTCTCTGTTGTAAAAAAAAGAAAAAAAGAAAAAAGAAAGACTGTGTGGCAACTGGCAAGGTGGGTGGTTTCCTTGAGTCGTATAGTAGGATGTTTGTGCAACAAACGTACGTAGAGCGCTTTTGTAAGCCGCCCAGCAGAGGATCCGCTTGACAAGCGGTTCTTGTCCGGATCCATTCTAGGAACGGCCCATGTAAAGTTTGGAGGCCTGATCCACCACCATTCCTTCATTCCGAGCTGCTGCTGCGCTACTGAAAAGTCCAATGGCGGGCGAACGAGTGACGAGGATTGACAATGCATTAATGCAAAATGTTTCAATGCTTGGTTCTTGACGAAATGAAAGTGCGTATATCTTTCGTCGAATTCAATCAATAAAGCGAGCGAAACAATCTCCCGTGGAATTATTGAAATAATCTTTGATCAGCAGCCAGGAGACGATGGTCGTGTCTCGTCAGCCGTCACGCTCCCTGTCTCGGCATGGGCACTTTAATGCGCACGATTGCCTTTCTCAGGTTTTCATGTGGTGCCCTGCATGCCGGATGGGATGAGATGAGTGCACGTACGACGACCTGGTGTGGCGCCCGCCGGTCTGGTTCTGGTCAGTCTCCGTCGCCGGCGCTCGCACGGCACGTGCACAATGCAAGCAGCTTAATTTCTTTGATGCTGCCATCCGTGACGATTTTCAATGGCTGGTCAAACTTATTCCAATACTAGTAAATGTCAGCCACATCGATCAATTTCGCAAACTATAAAAAGAGAGAGAGAGAGAGACGAAATCGACGACGACGACTTGACCGGTGACGATGGCATGGTATATTGGCATGTCGTACACCGGCGAAGCGACGAAACCATCATTGTTCATTCATATAATAATCTAATCTAATCTAATCTAATCTAATCTCCGACCAAGCTAACTGTGCGTACGTACGTTTTCTTTCTCGTCGTCTCTTCCATTGACGCGATAATCCAGGTCAACCCCGCTGTGCATGTGGTCCAGCATGCATCCGGTTGATTTGCTTTATTCTTCCTCCACTTCATGCACCCATGGATGCATACCTAGCCGTGCAATATTCGCCGTGGAGATTACAACAGGGGCCGGCCGCTTTCATTTTCTTAATTACCCTCGGCGAAATGGCACCCGGCGTCACGATCCAGCACCTTGGCCCGTTTCGTCAATGTTTCCTTCCACCATGTTTCGTCACTTTTTCCTAGCTACCTTGTACTTTCCTTGATTAATTCTCTTCTCTTTCAAGCTTCTTGCGCTATATTATTATTGGTACCCTGAATATTGTGGATCACGGACACTATTCGTTAATTTATGCCCTTCTTCGTCGCCACTGAATTTCATCAGTGACAGCAGCTAGCACTACTACTGTTGTGTCTACTAGTCAACCGACGTGTCCCGGGTGTCAACCACTTGTTTCCTTGTCTCGCTATTACTCTTTCTCCCACGCCAGCCCTTTCCTCTTCATGCCACCGGCCGGGTCATGCCATCATTTGATTTTGATTTTGATCGCACTCGCACCGCCCGCGTGGGCTGCTGCGTGCCAGTGCCACCACTTTGTAGCGAATCTGGCGCAGCTGATCGAGCGCGAGGGAATTGAACAGGTCACTTGGGTCGGGGTCGGACAGGGGAGCAAGTGCGCTGCGCTTTACAACTGCGTGGCACTCACTAATTCGGCTTCTTAATTATCTCAAGTTTCAGACTGCAAATTCAGAGTACCAAGTCAAAAAGGGAGCCAAACTGCAAAGCACTCGCATATCCAGCGAGCAGAGCTTCTGTCAAAATAATAATAATAATAATAATAATAATAATAATAATAATAATAATTAATAATAGAGGTATTTTTTTTCAGCCTGTATTTCATTAAAAAAAAGTGGTCTATCATGAGAAATCACGTGTAATCCATACATTACCAACAAAATCCTCAACACAGGGTATAAAGCAAGAGACATGAGGGGTGATGAGACTCTTCATCAGCAACTCTAACAACTGAGCCAAGGTAACTCAACATCTAGGTAGCCAGTAGTGATAGGAGTATAAATCGGTTCACAGATTGTTCATACACCGACCGACTGTACTGCCTCCGGGATTATGGTTACCTGCTGGCTGGATAATGGATAATGATACGACTATCTCTTAAGCTATGCTAATGATCATTTCGATTTCCAAGCACGTACGTACTATCAGCACTAGGAAATGGCCAAAAGACAACTGCGGAAAAAAGGCAGGAGAAGACACAAACTGTGTAGAAATTCGAAAAAGGAGCCACACGGGCCACTCCACGCTCGTTGTGTTGTGGCTGACGCAGCGCGTGCTCACTGAGCGGTGGGCCTGCTCTCAGTGCGCTACCTCCCTTGCGTACAGACAGGTGGGGCCGGTGTTTGAACACGTCAAATGCTTGCCTACCAAAACAAAAACAAGAGGTCGTTTCCATTTCGTTTCAGCCAGAGTCAGTGCTACTGCAAGCTCTGCAGCAACAGCAGCAGCGCCCGTGCGCCGCGGCAAGGTTGTGGAAGCTTCGGAGATGGGGAGGAGTAGACACCATGGAGGAGGAGGAGGAGGAGAACGGCGTGGTGGTGGTGGTGGAGGGGTGCCCACCGCCGCCGCCTCGCTGCTGCTGGGCTGCGTCGTCGTCATGGCCCTCGTCGGCGGCACCGCCGCGCAGGCCCCCCGGCTCCCCTCCGACTACGAAACCCTCAGCGGTAATAACTCACCCCAGCCTTCCTTCCTTCCTTCCTTCTCTACAGCTTCCTCGACGCGTGCCGTGCCGTCCTGCCTGCACTGCACCTGCAGCACTCCCCTGCTTCGCTCCCTGCATTCATGTTCGTAGGAGCCGTGTGCTTGCTATTATTGCTTCCGCGGGCTTGGTAGAAGCTGCTGGCAAACCCAATCGGGACCTTTTTGGGGATGCTCAGGGGTTGTAGAGTTTCATAGCTTCACTGACGAGTGTAGGGTGTTCTGTTCTCGATCTCTCTAAGACATTCGTCGTACCAACTACCAACTGGTTATTGCTTCTGGGTACATTCGTCCAGAATTCAGTTTCGATCGGTTCTTCTCTGAGGAGTGAGTGCTGCTGCCTGAATTCTAAGATGATTTCAGGCAACAGCCTAATACAATCAACTAGTACAATTAAAAGGACAACTCAATCACAAGAGACAATTTACATTTTTCCCCCTATGATCAAACAATGACAAAATTAACTATTGCCTGAATAACACTACGGTTAGACAGCCTCCGGGTATTCCGGTCAAGAAGAAATGATCGAGAAAACCCCCAAACCGCTGCTTCACCCTTACACAGAGGCTGGAAGATTAAGGACAAACTTAAAATTATTTGGGCGATGATATGATAGGGATCAATCATGAGCATTGATTCTTCCTGCAGGTGCCGCTCCACTTGTGATCGCCAAAGGCGGGTTCTCAGGGGTGTTTCCAGATTCCAGCCCAGACGCCTACTCTTTCGCCATGGCCGCCAGCGCGCCTGGCACAGCTATGTGGTGCGACGTCCAGCTGACAAAGGACGGCGTTGGGGTCTGCCTCCGGGACATCAACATGCAGAACTGCACCACCGTCAATGACCAAACGTACCCCACCAGGAAGCGCACCTACCTCATCGACGGTGTGCACAAGACTGGATGGTTTGTCTCCGACTTCACCATTGCTGAGCTTCGGTCTGCAGTTTATCGTGAGTACAGTACAGCCTTTCGTTTACAGTTACAGCTAGCGATGGTGGTGTTATATGTTACTAGTTTTACATTATCAACATCTTAAGTTGTTTGTATTGACATTAATTTTTAGTACTATTTTTATGTTTTGTTTGGTCAAATCATTTCTACGGTCATATATGTTTGCTTTTTATGGCTTACAAATTTATTTCTAATGATGCGAGCTGTTTTTCTTAACTGAATATCTGCTATATTGGGCAGTAACACAAGCAATTTGGTCTCGCACTGAGAAATTCGACGACATCTATAGTATCGTCAGTGTCACTGACTTTCAGTACCTTGTCAACACGTCTGCTGTTTGGCTGAATGTCCAGGTTGAATTGTTATTCTTGGTACTTAACCATAGAAGGGAAGATACATACTTTTAATATGAAAGCTAATTTCTTTTTTTTATATATATTGTGTAGCATCCCATCTTCTACAAGCAACATGGGTTGGACATGAGTAGATACATACTTTCAATCCGAAAGCGGGTATCCATGGATTATATCTCGTCGCCTGAACTGGGTTTCCTCAAAAATATATCTGCAAGCGTTGGTCGCAAAACCAAGCTTGTGTATAGCTTTCTTGATAAAGCCCTCTTAGATCACTCTATAAACCAAACATATGGTTCTCTGTTGAGTAACCTGACATTTATTAAGTCTGTTGCATCTGGCATCATGGTCCCTAAGGACTACATTTGGCCAGTGACAAATGATAACTATCTACTGCCGTCCACATCAATTGTCACAGAAGCCCACAAAGCAGGGCTGGAAATATATGCCTCTGATTTTGCCAATGATCGAATTATTCCCTATAACTACAGCTACGATCCTTTGGCGGAATACCTAAACTTTATCAGTGATGGTGGCTTCTCTGTCGACGGTGTACTGTCAGACTACCCTATTACTGCATCAGAGGCAATTGGTAAGCTACTAAAAGTTTTGCATTAGTACATGATAAGGATTCAACTACAGTGTAGCTATCGGTTTTGACTTTTTCCTATTATATTATCCTATGAAGTACTTCCTCTGTTCTACTATAACAATAGTTTGGACTTGCATATTTATATTAAGTAAAAGGAATATAATTGCAATCCTCCTATGGAACGTATGTTTTCTAACACGTCGGGTTAAAAATAGAATGTTTGTCCCCCTAATCCCTCATTTAGTCTAGCTTGGTGTTCAAAGCGTTCAGTGTCCAGTGATGAATATATTGAAATTGTAGAGTCTAAAATAACCTTACCACATTTTAAGATATGTTTGTGCCCACACGAAAACTTAGTATGATAGTAAGTTGTTTTTATGAAGAAATAACCAAATTCAGTTCATTGTTAATGCATTTGAATCTTCTCATCTGCAGGTTGTTTTGCTAAACAAAATTCAAGTAAGACTGGTCATGGTATGTTTCATATGGGAGTAAGGCCTACCTTAGTAACTGTACCATGATGGTTGCATATCTTCTATTTCAACTTTGTTTGATTATTTGTAGTGCTCCTTTACAGGGAAACCCTTAGTTATCTCTCATAATGGTGATAGTGGAGACTATCCGGACTGTACAGACCTGGCCTACCATAGTGCTATTGATGATGGCGCTGATGTCATTGATTGTCCTGTTCAAGTGACAAGTGATGGAGTTCTTATGTGCATGAGTTCCATTAACCTGCTTGACACCACGAATGTTCAGAGAACATCTTTCGCCTCTCTTGCTTCTGTTATTCCAGAAATTCAGACTACACCAGGAATCTTCACATTCAACCTCACTTGGGCCAACATTAATAGTAGTGATTTAAAACGTGAGTTTCTTTTGTAGCATTATTGATACAATTTTTTTACCTATGTTGCTTTACACCAAAAATAAATGGAAACTAACATTACAAGTACATGAATAACTTTTTTTTGAACGAAAATAAATAAATGAATAGCTCACAAAAGGCACAAACTCATAAGTATCCTTTTGACTGGCCCTTTATCTGCAGCCAAGATATCTTCCCCAATGAGTGAATATTTTCTTGTAAGGAACCCAAGGTACACAAATCAAGGGAAGTTTCTGAAGTTATCTGACTTCCTTGCAATCGTAATGGATAGGGATTTGTCTGGTGCCATGCTCATTATTGAGGTGATACCATCACTCGAAATTTTCCTTATTTTGATCTGATCTCAAAGAATTGAACTTTCCACCAGATTTCTATTATGACCATGTGATACAGCCTGTTTTGTTAAAAAATAAGCATGACTATGTGACGAGCAAAAAAGTTCACCAGATAGTTGACCTCTCAATTTTTTTTCTTTTTTGAACGAATAGGAGAGTTGCACATCATAATATTAAGAAGAAAAATGGTAAAGAACCCATACAATTCATAACCTCTCAATATGTTGATGAATAGTCTACATAATCCTTCTTCTGATATAATTTGCTTAACTGTTGTCATCTTGACGAGTGGTGCTACAGTATTAATAGTATAGACATCTTGAGGTTTACAAATGATATCCTTACCAAATACTCTATTACTCTTTCCACAAATCAAATATCTCAAAACTATCTTAATAAATGTAATTCTTTCTTCATTGATCAATCTATGTTTTCTACTGCAGAATGCTGCATTTATAGCAAAGTCATTAGGAATTGACATTGTTGATTCTGTAACCACTGCTCTAACTACTGCTGGCTTCAATAATGAGACTACCAAGGAAGTTTGGATCCAGTCAAAAGATAGTGCTGTTCTAGTTAAATTGAAGCAGCAGAAAACAAAATGCAAGCTAGTTTACACTCTCCCTCCAGGCATTGGGGACGCTTCTAATTCCTCAATGAAAGACATTAAGAAGTTTGCTGAGGCTGTAGTTGTTGAAAGGATATCTGTTTTCAGTGAAAGTTATAATTTTATCATAAGACAGAACAGACTTGTGCAAGATCTGCAGTCAGCAGGGCTAGCTGTGTATGCACAGGTGTTCCTGAATGAGTTTGTAGCACACCTGTGGGATTTCTTCGGAGATCCAACTGTGGAAATCAATTACTATGTTCAGTCACTTAATTTATCAGGCATCATAACTGATTTCCCGAAGACAGTCAGCAGATACAAAAGTAAGTATTATTTGCCATGTCATGTGCATATATAGTTCACTAATCATTAGCTCGCATGCAGTTGCAGTATTTATGCTCCATGTTCTGACACATACATACACATACCCTTGCATTTGCAGAAAACACTTGTACAATTCTGGGAAAAGATATGCCCTACATGCTGCCTGTTGATGCTGGCTCCCTTGTACAGTTGCTCAAATCCTACAAAATCCAGCTGCCATCTGAGACACCAATGCCGACACTGAATTCTTCAAGCGTGGTAGAGCCGCCTCTTCCTCCTGCTGCACCAAGAAATGTGTCTGGTGGTGGCTCCTCAGGGGACGCCGCCGGAACTCCTGGCGGCGCTCATCCTTCTGATGCTCATCACACGGCTAGCGTCAGTACTGGTATGCTACTTGTGGTGCTTTCCGCAGCTCTGCTGGTCTGAGCAGACACATGAAACTGTATAGTAGACAACCAAAGCAAATAGTACAATCTCCATTGGATTCAAGCAAGCTTTGACCAGCGATCCGGTGCTACCATGCACTTGATTTCTCAGCTATTTTGGTATGTGGCCGCATATTCGCGTCCACGTGTATAAATTTGTCAGCAGAAAGGTCATACTATCTGTAGTGAGCATTGTGTGTGTGGATATACCATACAGTACATTGCTGATTGATGACACAGTTCATGGTATATGCACGCCATTGTTCTGTATAGGTCGTCATTCTGAGCTGAACATGCATATATATATGCTCTGTGAATTGTCAGGCCTCACGCGTGGATTCCAGTCGTGGTTGCTGTTACTGCCTAGCGCGGATGTAGTAACACCCTGGTGTCTCTGGCTTCTCGAGTTGATTGAGCTGCCCCACTGAGAGCACAACTATCCCGTGTGTAAGCGACTGTTTGGATTCATGCCTCCACCAAGTTGAAACACGATCCACATTGGATATAACAGATTGCATTGTATGCTAAAAGAATTCAAAGCACAACTATGATGCCGTTCGCCCATACTTGACACCTTTTAGGCCTCTACTCTCAGCACAGCGCTTGATTTTTTTTCCTCGAATACACACGAGCATTACGTATCATTGTAATTAAAGAGAATGAAGAGTTTAACGTACAAGGATGCCGGTCTCCGGCCGCGTTAGTAAATGCAAACGATGGTCTCCGGCTGCGTTAGTGAATGTAAACGACTACATTTTGAAGGTAGCTATCCAATGACCTAACATCCTGTCGGCGTGGTTTTCAGTTCTTCGTGCGACTGTATTGGCAATGGGGCAGTCATTGGTTGCTGGAAACTTGGTCAGGTGGAAAATTTTCTGCAAAAAAATACGTCGAACGCCCCCTTGGCGGTAGTTAAGACTGATGCGGCCGGTGGCAGAAAGCTCAACTTCTTCATGAGCAGCACCTCGCCCCGCTTGGAAGTCAGGATATGTGCCAACCACTACTGGAAACTGGCTCTTTGCCGAGTGTCAAGTGGTTTGCTGAGTGTTTTTTTCGGGTACTCGGCAAAGGAGCTTCTTTACCGAGTGTAAAAAAAACACTCGGCAAATAGTTTTGTCGAGTGTTTTTTTTACATTAGACAAAAAAAATTCAAAACACATTTTCAAGCAATAAATTAATTCAAATGAAAAGGTTTTTCAACTACAAAGTTGTATAACTCTTCAAGATTAACAATGTTTATATTGCTCATTTCTTCATATGAAAAAATAAAATTAAATTTGTTCACAAATCTTACATCTCTCTTATAGTTTATAAAACTACGAAAGCGATATATAAAATTTGTGAACAATATTAGAACGACCATGTCGGATGAATAAATGATCAAACAATCAAAATAGATTTTGTAGATCTCGAAAAGTTATGAAACTTTGTAGTTTGCAACTTTTTGATTTGAAATCATTTGGTCATGCAAAACTACGCTTGAAATTCAAAATTTTAAAATTCAAAGTTTTCAAATGACCTTGGATGAAAAAACAATCAAAATAAACTTTGTAGGTCTCGAAAAGTTATGAAATTTTGTAGTTGGAAACTTTTGATTTGAAATTATATTGTCATGCAAAATTATGTTTGAATTGAAAAATTTAAAATTTTGATTTTTTTTTCAAAACATCTTGTCATGCAAAATTGCGTTAGAATTTCACAACTTTGAAATTCAAATTTTGTAAACGGCCTCAGATGAAAAAACTTTCTAAACGAAAAGTGTAGATCTAGAAAAGTTATGAAACTTTGTAGATTACAACCTTTTGATTTGAATTTGGTTAAGGCCTCAAACAAGGCCTCAAACGGAATATTGACACAAGTGAGAGTGTGGTGTAGTAGTTAGAGGAGGGGATGCGTGAGAAAGAGGCCGTGAGTTCGAATCTCACTAGCATTAAAGCCAATGATTTAAGAGCAAAAAAATTGGGACTTTGTAAGGTGGTAGAGACAGTCCGACATGGCCGATGGAGGCCTCCTTGATTAATTTTTTTTTTGCTATTATTTTCTATTTTTTTCAATCTTTGCCATGTTAAGCACTCGGCAAAGGCAGCTTGGTCGATAGATTCTTTGTCGTGTGTCGTTACACTCGGCAAAGCCTTTACCAAGTGTATTAAGGGTTTTGCCGAGTGCCCCAGGCATCAGCAAAAAAGTTGTGTCTAGTAGTTAACGGATGGGCGGCAATCCATCTACTCCTTTTAAGAATATGAGCTTCTTGGGTGGTGGTGGCTACCTTGGGCGAGGCGATCAACGGAGACTGTCGCAACAACTGAGACCTCATTCATGAAGCGTGCTAGGCCCCGAGCAGCCTCACATAGCGTGGCGCTAAGAGTAGCGAGCCGCCAATAGAAGTAGCCAAGGTGGCGGCCCCGAACTAATGGTGAAAATCTACCCCCGCCCCTGAACTGTCGGGTCCCCAAAACCTAAGAAAGCTTCAACTCTTAACAAACACCAACAAGCAGTAGCACATACACGCTAAGACAACATGAAAAATCGACAATCTCGTGCTAGTCAACATTAATCCATCATGGTCATGGGCATGGACACATGGGGACGTTGGACCTTGCATTTGCACTTTAGAAGACTGGAGTAGATGAGAAGCCACTAAGTGTTGAGCACTTATGCCGCTTGGGTTGCTCGTGCCTTCCTGGGGTTGCTGTTGTGCAGCACATGGGATTTGGCCAGCTCAACAAGCATCGTCGTATGGTGGCCTCACCGTCCAGGCCCACGAGAGGAAAGTGTGCGACGTGACTGGGCGGTGCCTGTGTGGCACATCAAAGCCAGGTTACTGGCTGCCCACCGCTCAAGAGGGAGGAGCAGAGGAGCTTTGCTGCTGCTGGTGGCAGCTGAGTAGGTTGGGGTTAGGAATGGAAGGTGTCTAGTTGATTTATATACATGTGTGTTAAAATGTTAGTTGGGCTACCCTTACTCTTGATGGGCCAAATTTGCCAAATTTTAAACAGAACATCTGTTTTCAGGGCTCTACTAGGCATGGGGGGGGGGGGGAGGGGGGATAAAACCCACTCCGCAATTGAAATGTCGATTGTCCAACCCTAGTTGAGGGAGATTTTCCAGGGATTGAGAAATAATTTTCTCTACTAATAAATCATGTTTTTTTGACCCAATTCCAAAATGTGACAAGTGTTAGAAAAATGATTGTTTGTCTTAGTCTGGTGAAGTTTCTCTAAGGGTTGTGGTCATTTACATGCTCCACTAGTGAGTATCATATATCACCTATACTATCTATTTACATCCTCCGATAATGGATATCGTAATTAATAGGGAAGAAAAATGTCATTTACATCCTAATACTATGTGTCACATGTGCTCGGCGTTAGTGCAAAGTGATGTTTAGTATCACTTTTTTTCTTAGGAGACTTTCACGGTTTATATCAATAACATGAAACAAAGGAGATGGTTTTATATGGTAAAATAGGACAACATCCTCGGAGAGCATTGTGTGAAAGGATGAAAATTGGACATGTGAAAGATGAAACCATAAATGAACAAAAAAAATTCATAGCACAATGTGTCACGCACACACACACACAACACACACATATTTAAATTTTAAGCAGGAGAAATATTCCTATTCTATTGGAACTTCTATGTTATGTTACATTAATGCTGATGGTGTTTGTGGTTGATGAAAAATTGGCTCACAAAATTTGGATATTCTCCTAAAATTGTTAAGATCTTGACATCAACCAAACATATTCCTGCACACTAAATAATTAACTTAAAAGTAGGATAAGAATCTAACTCAATATTTCTAACCACTATACTTTTAGGTGCTTCCAACATGCTACAATAGGTGAGCTAAAATAGTACACACACCAAAATCCTAGCAACACATTGGTATTTCTATTTTGGTTGGACTTACAACATCTAATGGTATACATCATAATTGAGGTGCAGTATTTTCCATGTATAGATCAACAAGACTTAACATTAGGTCAGATGAACAAAAAACTAATCTATAGCTCACCAAAGCCGCTGCTCACATGGTCATGCACAATCATTTGTAGTTGGCTCTGCATCGTGTCGAAGGTAGTGTAAGCAGGGAGCCTTAGCTGGTAGAAGCAAGTGCTCGAGGTAGGAAGATGGTTTGGAGAGACGGATGGCTTGAGGATGAACAACTTGGATTCCATTCCAGAGAAACCATCAAATGGCAAGTACTTCACAGTAGCCCAGAAGAAGAGTAGACTTTGTTGTTGTTGAACCGTCATCCTTCCCACAGCCTAAAATGTTAAAGGTACCATTATTGATTATTCTTACCCTCGTAACATATAAAAATTGCATGGACTTTAATTAATTATAGAACATGTGAAAGTTCTACCAGTTGAACACACATACCTTCCAGAACCATTTGATATGACAATCTTTTGCGCTGTATCCATTGTACTCTGTGTGTGAAATCCAATCACTTATATATATGGTACCACTATTGCCGCCTATCATTTGATCAAAATCTCTGATATCTAAGCTCTCGAAAAACATATTTGGCATTGCCTGACCAATGAACAAGCTATGAAGTCCATCAGAAAAATGGTGTAGTTGATTTATTGTTTGTTTCACGAACCTATCTTAGATCAATAGGTGGATGTAGTTTTTTCTATTCGTGCTGGTAACCGTGACATCCTTGCCTCCCGGGAATAACTCGATAGACTTTCTCGACGTTGACACCCCTACTTCTTGAGAAAATGTCAGTCCGAAAGCATCTGAGTCAACAAGATCCACATTCATTTCCAAGATTTTCTTGCAGCTTGCATGCATAGATGGGTCAGCATCTATGATATCATCCAGTGTGATATCCCTCCCTGCTAGTTGTAGGAATAGTGTGTGGTCCAAGAACACTCCCACATGGATCTTGTGCATCAGGGCCAATCCAATCATTCTTCCTGAGAAAAATAAGTGACTCATGTGCAATGAATCTAGATCAGATGCTGCAGTAAATAAGGGTGTAGAAAAAATTAGTACACTAATCAAATATATGTGTGCCACACTCAAACATCCACAAGTTGAAATCTGTACCCCACTCAAATATGCACACACACGTACACATGCATGCATGTTTCTTGCACACTTAGAATTTTAAAAAAAAGGCACAAATCACACCTCCTTCACATTAAACATTTAGTGCCCAAGTGGAAATGTTGTTGGTTTTATAGGAAAAGAAACCTAAAGTCTCTTTATACAACATAACTACCACTATGAAACAAACCTAAAATATCTTTATACAACATAACTACCCTCCTTAACTACCTTCTTCTTGTTAATATATGGAAATACTAACTCGGATAATATAGACTCATAAGAGTGATGAAGATATCAACTCAAAAACTTATGTATTAGAAAACATATATGTTGCCTTAATGAATCATACAAAAATGACAATAAAAGTTAATTAATGCTAAATTTTATTAAGACTCCAGGAAAAAAGAATTATATCCTTTAGATAAATTTATTACTCTTTTTTTTGCTATGATAAATTTATTAGTCTTTTACCAGCGCGTTATATCTACACTAACAATTTATATGTGCAATATAAATGGGAAAGGTATGCATGGAATAGAAAAAACATATATTCTAATGGTACAATATATAAGAGTTTATCAAAACGAGATGAATTTATAGTTTATATGCACGAGGATTATGTAAGAAAAGGAACAAAAGAGAAGTTAACACAAGCAAAATTTAGCTATTAAGTAATAGTGGGTCCTAAATGTATCAGGAAATTTCTAAGCATTTTAAATTACTACACTAAGAAGAAGTATGGACCAATCGATTAGTGAAATTAAAGTTTCACAAACTGTTGTCCTACCTAGTCCACCCTCTCCACCATCTATGTATACAAAGGTAAGCACAACAGTTTCCAAAAAATAGAAAATTTGCACCCCCCCCCACCTTTCAGGGAAAAAAAAGGGGAAGATGATTTCTTTAGCTAATGCAAACTTTGCTAAAACATAAATATATGATTCCACTATTTTTCCAAAAATGGATTTTAGATTTGAAAATAGTGGCCTGCATGTGAGAAGTGAGGGAGTTTCTAACATAATTATGTAAGTGGGAAGGGTTTTAGTGTTAAAAATAGAGGGGGCTCGATCACATGGAAAATGACATGCTAATAACGTAGTCAGAATTGCAAAAATTAAAGTGGCATGCAATTTATTAGATCAGATCAGATCGGATAAAAACATGATGATATAGATAAGCAAGACTCACTTGGATTGAAGAAGAACCTTCTTCTATCTTGTGGGCATGCCGAGAAAAGAAGGCCATGCGGGTTGAATAGCACGTGGCACACCAAGCAAAACCATTCCCTCATTACCCAGGTCCGGTGGCTACCTCATCCTCAAACTCCACGAACAGGCTAGCATGCAGCTGTTGGGCACAATGTTCCTAAAGGAATCAGACAATACCTGTGATCGATTAACAAGCACTATGTGTGGCATCTCTGCATCAATGTCGGTCTCTAGTTCTGGAAGCATTGTTAAGCCCAGGTGCCTCCGCGCCTCAAACGCCAAGACATCCCTATGCCTAGAGATCCAACGTATGTTGTCGATCCAATCCCTCTTGACGCTCACCACAAGAGCACTAACAGCTGCCTTGTGTGTCGCCAGTATGTTGTGCAACTTGCCATAGAGATCCGGCAATACCTCTACTACTAGTAGCTCCGACCATAGCTTCAGCTCGATGAGCACAGTCCAGACGGCGTGCAAGCGTGTTTCATGCCACTTGGGTGGCTGTAGTTGTAATTGTGGCTCCCCCGATGATGTTGCCCATAGGAACTGTACCAGGGCTAACTCAAACCTCTCCATGGACTCATCGACACACTCCAGCATGGACTCTAGCATTGAGGAGAGTGTCACCCTCCATGGGCACGTTGATGATGACTTGGCTCCTAGCACACACACCTCAAATTGAAGCATCTGCGAGAAGACACTGAAGTCGAACAAGGCCTTGGCTGATGCAGTTCCTGACAATGCTCCATTCATGGCCACATGTGTTGTCTCTCGAGCGAACAACGTCACCTGCTCGGCAGTCCAGTCACACGGCATGTCAGGGAGTCATTGCTGGATATAGCCAGGCATGGAGAGCACTGTGACAAGCATTTCTTGCAAGTCAGTGTACAATGTGTGGTTGCTTTTGGCGCCAATGTGGATTAGCCGACAAAACTCCATGATCACCGGGGCCATGCAGACTAGCACCCCAACGGGAGATCCCCAAGACACAAAATACCGAATGGTCCGCTGAGCTGCGACATGATTCCCTACATACGTGGAGAGGTAGAGTTGGACAAGCATCTTGGCAGCTCCACTTTGAAGGAAGATGCTAAGGTACTCCATGGTTGGATCAGGCTCAGGCTCTGTGGAGAATGCTTCTTCTTAGCATTCACGGCTATGTCGAGGAAACTCCTGACTAGTTCTTCGAGGACTTCAATGGGGATGGCTGAGTTTCCGGCCATTGCAGAACTTCCGGCATCAATGATCTCGGACACGAGTTTCCATGCATCTGGTCGCTGCGTCGAGCGAAGCCGCAAAGTCAGATGGATGATAGCATCCCTAGGGAGCTAGAGCTCGCTGATCGTCGCCTCAAGTGAGAGTTCCCGGCCAGCATACACCACACATAGATTGCCGACGGTGTAGTCCATGGACTCACTAATTCCATTGAGCACGGATTCCAAAGTGTCATATGGATGAGCTTAGATTACGCTGGTACCGGAGTTGATGTTGCGTACCAAGAGTTGTATGTCACTGCTAGTCGAGTTGAATAAAAGTTCTCTCTCGGAAGCAGCATCCATAGCAGGGGAGTTATGTGAAGCCATTAGCTATTGGTTTCTTAATTTCCACTTTGTGTGAGAACTCAAACTCTTGTGTTGTACCTCTTGGCCCTCTCACAAAAGTATCTTGTTATGCCCTGCGCTTCCTATATGTGTTCTTGCAACCAAAACAAAAATTAGAAGCTTGTTAAATTCAAACCATATACATACATCTTCATTCGTTTAGCATGTGGTTCATACAACATCAATTGCTACTCTTTTATGTGACTTTTCACATCAAAAGAGGACACAAATTAAAGCACATATAGTTATGAGAACGAGGAACAAGACAAGAATTATGGAAGAAGACTCCATATGGTTGCCTTGAGTTGTTGAGCGCCCCACTCCCTATTTTGTAAGGGTCGGTAGAAAATGTTTTCCTCAACTCAAATCAAAGTATTTTCCCCTTCTAAAGATAAATTGAATGTTTTTCAATAAATAGAAAGGTATTTGGCCTAAATCAAAAGTTATTAGTGCTTGGAAGTGGAAATAAACCCATATATGGAATATGTTTAACCATAATTGAAAGTTTAAGGTTCTAGCATAAATGTCTTCTGCTCTTGATTTGGAAAGTTTTCAAAATAGTTTTGTAGATTGTGGTAATAGTCATGGGTTTTGGTGATATAATGACAATGCAAATAAAGAGTAATGAGATTTGTCAAGCATTTCAGGCTATGGATTGGTGAAAAGTTCCAATGACTAATGGAGACGCCCCAATTCGATTTATAGTACAAGCTATGATGCAAAGGGCTCAATTTGGAAGCACTGCTTTATTTATAAGTTGCTTTGATTTTGAATTTGAGTATTAGGTATGCCATACTATTAAGATGGGTTGAAATTTGATGACTTGCAGGTGTCTAAGTGCTCATAGGTCACTAACCAAAAACTTAGTTTTGTTGGTTGATAACTTCAATCTTTTCGAAATGAGATCTTTTTGTTAGGTCAGAAATTCCATGCCCTTACAAAATTTCCAAGCAAGGTCAAAATTTCTGAGTAATATTCCAGTTAAGGTGCTTCGGTTCATTTGAGGTTTTTGGGTTATAAATCTCAGACCTTGGTCATTATTTCTAAAGTTCTATTGACTTGTCTCATGAAAAACTATGCACACACTCCAAATGCTTTAATCATTAGATTTTTTTATCACAATCAATACATGACCAGAGTACACAGTGATGGCTAGAATTGTATGGGGGAGTATATTTATCTCTCCACCTCTACTCATAACTTCTACACACTACCAGCACCTAATACACACCACGAACACTAAGGCTCTCCTCTCAAGCTCCCCTTTCTCCATCTCTTGTGCATCTTGTGATTAACTCCTAGATTGGTAAACAGAATTGTTTGAGGGGTGTATGAGAAGGCTTGCGAGCTCCATTTCCTAGATCTTTGAGCACTTGTGACCTTGTCGATTCTTTGATTTCAATTTGATACTCTTGGAATTTAGTTCATTGAAATCATAAACATCTAGGTGTTGCCTGGGAGCTCTCGATCTATGGTGAGCAATGGGAAGTTTGTACCACCCACCTTTTCTAGTGAACTTGTATCAAGTTGACCTTTTGTGGTTGCCTTGGCAAGAGAGGGTTGGAAGAGACTCTATTCCTTTGTGGTCCCCTCAACAGCAGGGACATGGGTACACCTTTGTGGTGTGACCAAACCTTTTGTTAAATCATGTGTTCTTTGTGTTCTTGTGTTCTTTCCCTAGTTCTAAGTTTCAATTTTCCCAATCTAATTGCATCGAAGTTGCTAGGGCTCTACAACGAGTTCAACATGCTTCATATGAAGGTTGGAAATTGCAGGTTATACCATAAGTTCCTAGACCTAGAGATTTAATCTATTACTAAGCTAATTTTTAGGTTTAGCTTATTCACCCTCTCTAGGAACGGTCTATCCTTTCATGACCGTTAACATACATAAAGAGGTATGTAGTCAGTGGGACAGTAAAAACTCTAAACTAAGTCAAACCCATCAAAGTATAGGTAGGACAAACATGTCAAAAGAGTTATGGACAAAGTGGATGGTTTACTTCTTGTTGACTATACACTGGAGAAGTAGCACTAGTACAAGATTCCTTTTAGAGACGGTGTGATTTATTGATTGGAGGCACCCACTTCTTTGGCCCGCCTCTATTAAATATTAATGGAGGCGGACATTATAATTTGTCTGCCTCCATTAATAATCTATTAACGGAGGCGGGCATTATAACGTGTCCGCCTCCATTAATCGATTAACGGAGGAAGTTGCATTAAGGTGCCCACCTCCATTAATAGATGATTAATGGAGGCGGTCGTATTAAGGTGTCCGCCTCTGTTAATGATTAACGGAGGAGGACATATTATGATGCCCGCCTTCATTAATAAATTCCATGTATATAAGTGTCACTTAGGGTTCGGGAGTCTCACACCTGACCAACCACTCTCTCTTTTCTCTTAGGATACAGCGGCGGCGGCTCTCCCTCTCTCTCCCTCTGTCCACTCTCTCCTCTTAGCGTGCCTCCTCCCATCCCAGCTGGCTGGTGCAGCCTCCCTCACGGTGGCATGGGCCGTGTGGCCTCCATCTCGCGGGCGCGTGCTGCTCCACCACGGCGCCCTCTCCCTCGAGCTCGACAGCTACCTCGACGGCGGCGATGGCTACCTCAGCGGCGGCGTACGGTTCGGAGCGGCGGCCTCGTCTACCTCGGCGGCAGCGGCTACCTTTGCGGTGATGGCTACCTCAGCGGCGGGGGTTCGGAGTGGGAATGCCAGATCCGGCGGATGCTCGGCGCAAGGATGACACTCGCGTCGGTGGGGCGCGAGGATGCGGCGGCGTTGGGGCTACACGGAGTAGGCGAGCTTGCCGACAGGCTCCAAAACGGGCTCGTAGAAGGGCTCTGGGCTTTATATATATATATATATAATCCATTAACGGAGGTGGGCAGGTTATGACACCCTCCTCCATTAATACAATTAACGGAGGCGGGCAGGGTGACCATGTTGGTTAATCTCTGATTAACCGAGGCCTTCCATTGGAGGCGGTCGTGTTTGCCCGCCTCCATTAAGCAAAAACGACCACCTCTATTAAGATTTGTGTAGTAGTGTATCATGTCAAAGGATCTAATACCTAGCACTCATCTAGGGTTCAATCAACCCTCTTCTAAATGTATTTGAGTAAAAAACTAAAGATATTTGTACTCACATAAAATTCAAACATTTCTATCTCACTACAACAAGTCTGCACCAAAAAATGTAGAATGTGAAGTGCCTTTATTTCATTAATAAGAAGGAAGTACAATACAAGGTTGAAGCACCACATTACAAAGACACCAAGAAGATAGATAAGATAGCCATGCAAGATAAAAAAGTAAAGTAGGAAAGGGAGGCCCAACAAGTCATAGGAGCAACAAAAGATCCGGCTGTTCTGCATGTCACCAGTCAAATGTCTTGAGGTTCTTGATTGAAGGTAGCCCGAGCCCAAGTAGATTCCTCCTCCATGATGGTTGTTGATCTGCACTAATATAGAAATTGTTTTGCGTAGCGTTTGGCAAAGTTTCTCGGAGGCGAGCAGGAAATTTAACCGCCTCTGTTAATGCTTGGATTAACTGAGACGGTCATTTTTAATTAATCGATGCGGTTAAAACCATGGCGGGCAATATAAAATAACCGTCTTAGTTAATGCCTATTAATTAATGTGGACATTATAACACAACCACATCGATTAATGATTAATCGAGGTTGTTATTTTATAAGACCCGCTTGCTAAAATCTAGCCCAGTCCGCTACCATTTCTCAGCACAATACAAGAGTCAACTATATATACACAATAAACACCCTAACCTCCTCCCAACCCACTCACTCCCTCAACCGCTGCTCCCCCACCAAGGCACCCTACGCCCCCTCCTCTCTCCCCTCCCCCACTATCCCTCTCCCTCACCAAGGCGGCACGATAATCTTCTCTCTCCCCTCCTACAACGGTGACCTCCACCACCTTCGGCAATAGCAATCTTCACCACCACTAACATCCTTCACCACCTTGCGGGCATGGTGTCCTCCGCCACCACTGGACCACAACAACCTCCACCACCTTCGACGTCCTCCACCACCTCACGGGCTCTCCGCAGCAGATCTAGAGCAGCGTAGCACCCCCGGCGGCGGATCCGGGGCGTCATCGTTCTTCGACGGTGATGCTCCACTTGGTGGTGGATCCATGGTGCCTATGTCCTCTAGCAACAGTGGTGCCCCTCAACAGTGGATCCAGGGGATGGAGCCCCAGGTACCTAATCTAGGGTGTCGTCGTCCCTCAAGCGGACCTGGGGTGTCGAATCGAACAACAGATCTAGTGTGGTAGATCCAGGGCAACGGATCAAGAGGCGGCAACGGTGGCACTTAGATGGGCTTGGTGGGCCTCGTCGATGGGCTTAGCAAGCCCCATCAATGGGCTCTGGATTTTTTTTATTTTTTATTTTATTAACCGAGGCAGGCATCCAAACCGCCTAAAAAAGATCTGATTTACCGTGACCTATGGTCTGAGGCATTTTGGATGCCCGCCTTGGTTAATCTTATTTGCCCGCCTCGGAAAATAATTTATGTAGTAGTGTCGGGTGAAGGGCAGGTCAATGAAAAACCTAGTTCTTGTGCTCGTTCTGAGGCTCCAAGTGAACTACATAACCAAGGTGTGATACCCTTCACTAAGCAATTGTTCTACTTGATTGCGAACGACAACCCACAAAACAAAAAAATGACATATGTGGTTATTAGCATGGTATCATGCAAAATGAAACAAAAAGGGAGTGGAACCATGTCTCCCTGGTGTAGGCACAACCCTTGACTAATGATGGGTCAGAAATTCCCTGAGCTCTTTTCATTTGCTAAAAACAAGCACCTTTCTTTTGCCCAAGCTCACAACCTTTTGCCTATGCATCCCTGGTTCCATCTACCCCTATCTTAACAAGCTCATTCACAGATGCTATTGATGCAAGAAATGATTCAATCTATGGCAATTGAAGAACAACATGACTCAAGGAATTACATCTGGAACAGTTCAAAGTTCTCAGTCAAAAAGGCATATAGACATCTTAGTGGTCACAGTGACGCACACCATGTGTACAAGTGGCTATGGGCTTCATCCTGCCAGAAAGCACAAGGTCTTCTTTTGGTTGATTCTAAAAGACAAAATCAGTACAAGGCAACTGTTAAGAAGGAAAAAGATGATACTACAAGATTACTCTTGTGTACTATGCAATGATGCAATTGAGGAAAACATGTCCCACTTACTTTTGGAATGTCCTTTTGAAAATCAATGTTAGAACTATATCAACATTCAGATCAATCTGAACCTCAATATTGGCCGGCTTCATAAAACAATTGAATGTGCCTTTCTTTATGGAAATCACCATCCTAATGGCTTGGTCCAATTGGAAGGCCAAAAATGATCTAATTTTTAGAGGAATCAATCCATCCGGTCAACAGGCTGCCCTGAATTTCAAAGAGGAGTGGAGGCTTCTTTTGTTAAGAGCCAAGAAAAGCTACTTGTCGTCGATTGATCAATGGACATCAAATCTTCAATAGCGAGATTGTTAGAAATCTATGATCTGCTCTTTTTAATTTCCTTCTTTGTTTCCTCATAACTTTATCCTCTCTTCTCACCCCCACCCTAACCTCTCCCCCTCTGTGCTGTAATTGTTACCTATTTTTTTAGTGTTTAAATTTAATTGTTGTGGGGGTGCAACCCCCCCAGTTCTTCTCAAAACAAATATGTAGGGGTAGCTAAGAGGGTGGATATATAGCCTATGGATAAGTTTCCCCACTTGTTAAGTAGGCAACATGTCTAGCCTAGGATACGATCGGTGACCTTATAAACCAAAGGCTATACCTTGCGAACCAATATGGAGACCTCCAAGGTATTTTTAGGGGAACGATGCGACCACACAAGGTATAATACCTTAGGCTAGCTACATTTATTGTTTCAAAATCAAATTGAATAGGAGTGGTAGTTGGCGAAGTTGGTCACTAATCCCTAGGGCCCCTAAAAATGTCATCATCATAGAGTGAGGCCTGATGATAGACCTCGTGAAAATCCAGTGGAGAGAAAAGGCCTGACATAACTTCCACTACCAACAAGCCATTCAAACACTTAGTAACTACAAGAAATAACATGGGGGAAATCAAATACCCATTCTAAAGGTCCCAACCATAGTACATGCATGATTGTGTGCACCATTGATAAGGACACTTATGCTGGCTAAGGCCCGCAAGAAACCCATGTGTTGAAGGATGACGGCCGATATGAAACCCTAGGAAATAATGGAGTCAATCACATTGGCCAAGTCAATATTTAAGAATAGTAGAGGTGACCATTTGGCATAAAGTGCTTTAATAGATCCTTGCACATATCTAAAATTGTCCTAGATTAAACGACCCTTAATTAAGGCATTCTGATGGAGACTAATCAACCTTTAGAGAAAAGGAACCAACCTATTGGCGAGAGATTTGGAGAATAACTTGCCAAAACTATGGATTGACTGATGGGTCTGAATCCCCAAGCTCTTTCCCTTCTAGGAAGAAGGATGAGTAAATCACCATTCAAGAGATGGTAGGTACTTAAGGATGGCAATGTATCGGGTCGGGGCCGAGTGTAAGATTTGTGGACCCACACCTAAAACCCAACACAAAAGACCAACTCGACCTTGAACTACTGTTCGGGTAAAAATTTGCCCTTGCCTCGGGTCCCCAAAACCCAAGAAAGCTTCAACTCTTAACTAACAACAACAAGCAAGAACACATACACGCCAAGATAACTAGAAAAATGACAATCTAGTGCTAGTCAACATGAATCCATCATGCCCATGCACATGGACACATGGGGTCGGGACCTTGCCTTTGCACTTTAGAAGACCGGAGCAGATGAGAAGCCACTGAGCGTTGAGCACTAATGCCGCTTGGGTCGCCCGTGCCTTGTCGGGGTCGTCGTTGCGCTGCACATGGGATCTAGCCGGCACAACAAGCATCACCGTGTGGGGGCCTCACCGGCCACGCCCACAAGGGGCAAGTGCGCGACGTGACTGGGCGGCACCTGTGTGGCGCAGCGAAGCTAGGTCGCTCACCTCCTGTTGCTCAAGAGGGAGGAACGGAGGAGCTTTGTTACTGGTGGTGGCGGATGAGCAGGTTAGGGTTAGGAATGGAAGGTGTCTAGATGCCTTATGTACATGGGTGTTAAAATGTTAGTTGGGCTGCCTTGCACCCTTGATGGGCCAAATTTTAAACAGAAGATCAATTCTTAGGGCTCTATCGGGCACCCGCGGGGGAAATAAAACCCGCTCTGCACCCGAAATGCCGATTGCCCAGCCCTAGTTGAGGGAGATTTTTCAGGAATTGAGAAAAAAATTCCTCTACTAATATATCATGTTTTTATTCTATTTCCATACGCGATAGGTGTTAGAAAAATAATTGTTTTTCTTGGTCTGGTGAAGTTGCTCTAAGGATTATGGTAATTTACATCCTCCACTAATGGGTATCATATATCACCTATTCTGTGTATTTACATCCTCCAATAACGGGTATCGTAATCAATAGGCAAGAAAAATATCATTTTCATCCTACTACTATGTGTCACATGTGCTCGGCTGCATTGTTCTTATACTTGTATCTCCACGCAAAAATGAAATAGGCGAACAACTGGAGGGTGCTAAGCGCGGCGAGCATCCAGTAGAAGTAGTCGAGGTGGCCATGGTTCAAATTATCCGAGAACCAGCTGTCGCCCTCGCCGCCGTCACCCGGTGGATGCCAGACACGAGCGCGCTGCTAACGAAGCTCCCGATGCCAAAGATGGAGATGTAGAACGCCAGCCCTATGCTGCGCATCCTGTCGGGCACCTGGTCGTAGAAGAACTCCTGCAGGCCGACCATGCCGAACACGTCGGCGGCGCCGAACACGACGTACTGCGGCACCATCCACCACAGGCTCATGGGCAGCTGCACCTTGGGCTTGTCGGTGAGCCCGGCGTCGCGCGCGACGCGGAGCCGGCGCTCCTCCACCAGCGCCGCGATCACGGTGGACACGATGGACAGGAACATCCCGGCGCCGATCCGCTGCAGCATCGTGATCCCCGATGGCCTGCCGGTGTACCGGCGCGCCACCGGCACCACCACGCGGTCGTACACCGGGACCAGCACCATGATGGTGATGCTGATGAAGGCTAGCAGCGTCGCCGCCGGCACCCTCACCACCTCGCCGACGCGCCGGTCCAGTGTCGCCGCCTGCTTCGTGAAGAACGTCATCGACTGCGAGTACACCACGGCGTAGACCAGCGTCATCGCCCATATCGGGAACAGACGGAGCACGTCCTTGGCTTCGCTGACCAGGACGGCCGCCGGTGATGTGTTCGACGACGTCGCCGCCGACGCCGCCGCCACCGCCTGCGCCGCCTCCTCGTCGACTCTGCTGCTGCTGCTGCGCCGCCGCCGGCGCCAGCTAGCGAAATCCTCGGCGGCGTAAGCGAACAGGCCATTGTGCGTCGTCCCGCTCGTGTTGTCGGTGTGCCGGTACGTTTTCGTGCCGAGCAGGAAGATGACGAGGGTGCCGGCCATGACAGCGCACGGGATGGCGAAGCTGAGCCCCCAGCTGTGATTCTCCTGCACGTAGCTGACGACCAGGAGCGTTGCGGCGGTGCCGAGGCACACGCCGAAGTACCACCAGTTGAAGAAGGAAGCCCTGGAGACGGACTCGCCGGGGTCGCTCCGGTTGAACTGGTCGGCGCCGAACGCGTGCGTGCACGGCTTGTGCCCGCCCTCGCCCAGTGCCATCATGTAGAGCGACACCTAGAAGAGGGTCACCTGGACGGCGGGCGGCGGCGGGCACTTCTCGACGGCGGCGGTGGCGGCGGTGTTGCCGCAGTTTTGGCCAATCAAGGTTGACACGGCCAGCAGGCCTAAACCCTGCATGCATGCATTTTCCATCCAGCAACTAATTAAAAATTGAAATTACATGTATAGCCTTACCAATTTCAGGCAGTTTTGGTTACCAGGGTGTAGAGGAGCGACGCCAAGATAATGGTGAGGTATCTTCCGAGCCACAGGTCGGCAATGGCGCCGCCCAGTAGCGGCAGCATCAGCGCCGTGCCGCTCCACACGTTGGTCGCCGCCGCCGCCGCGGCGACGCCGACTTGCAGAGGTCCCGTTAGAAAGTTGATCAGATTGGTGGCGACGGCGTAGAAGGCGAAGCGCTCACCGATCTCCGCCACGGCATGCATGCACGGATCGATCGGATTAGCAGCACTTGATATATGAATTCTTCCATCCATGATCCATGTCCATGGTGGCTATATATATGTGTACTATATGATGTGATCGAGGAAACTTTTGACTTGCCTATTATAAAAATGGCTGATCTCCAGCGGCCGGTTCTCATCGTGAGCTAGGCATGCAGTGCAGGATCCAAGTCGTCGTCGTCGTCGCCGCCGCCAGAGCTGGAGAAGAAACCCACTCGCTCGTCGGATCGCAAGAGAGTGAGATGGGACGGACAGGGTGGAGACGAGAAGAAACCCACTCGCTCGAGAGGAGTTAGAAGTTGAGCAGATCGACAGGAGGGTGGTTTGTCTCTTATGGTGTATCTTTAGCAAAAGGGGTGGCATTATTTTCGCATCATGACTCTGGCTGCCTACAAACATGGACTGTTACATGCTTACACGTATGGATGTCTCTACTTGCATGTCATCCTCCAACGACATATCTGACCAAGTCTGAACAAATTTTATCGATCCAGCCTAGGATGATATAACATATATATACATAATCATATATTGTATATATGAAGCTAATATATGTATCATTATCAATCCAACGATAAATTTTAAAATCGTTGAACATCTCACTGGTGAGAACCCACACGGCCACACCTAACCACTCAAAGTCTAGAAAAATATGAGCACCTACATCAAGTCGAGGATTTAAACTCACATGCATGCATCATCAAAAAATTTGTGATTTATGTGTGACATTATTAATATTAAGTTTGCCCCTAAAAGTAAGGTAACGAATTAGGGAGTGAAATGGATGCAAGCTTTGCAATCATGCAATGTACGGGGAATGAATGACATATATCGCCTAAATATGCTAGGCTAACCAACAAACCTAGAGGGAGTGGCATGGAACCACCCAAGCACATTAGGTACTCCACACGTGAGAGAGCGACGTGCAACCATCAAGGTTTGGATGTACTCACGTCAAGATCATGTCTCTCCAGGCTATGGCTACATCTCGTCCGCTTGATCCCAATTTTTTCGAGCAAATTCGGTTAAATTCTACTCCCTCTATCTCAAATCATAAGCCATTTAAAAATCTTAAAGTGTTAAAGCATCTCAAATTCGACCAAATTTATATGATGACAAAATAATATTTATGATGCCAACTAAGTAAGCATTAGATTCTTCATCAGTTATATTTTTTATAGTATACCTGTTTTGATATCATAAATTTTCATAATTTTTTCTATAATTTAAGATGTTTTAACTCTCTAAAATTCTTAGAATGACTTATAATTTAGAACGAAGGAAGTAGCAAATAAATAAAATGAAAATTCTAGTAAGGGGCCCAAGAGAATCACTTTTTCATTTATTACAAGTCGGGAGCTAAATAACTGTTTTCCACAGCTCCCCGTTCATTGGGAGCTAAAAAAACTGTTTTCCACGGCTACCCGTTCAATTATAATTAGAATAATTATAGAATTATCACTAGAAATCTAGAATCACTCTAGAATTAAGGTGGTTCCTCGATGAGGATGGTCGATGGCAAGAATGATGGTGACGCCACACGGTGACTAGGGTTTCAAAGCTCGTTTTTTATATTTTTTAAATCTAGCTACTAGTAAATGTCCATGTGATGTAACGAAATATACAATTATTATGTGGTTATGTAGATGATTTACATAACGGAGCAATAATCTTGCACGTGTTACAATTTCTCTTGGAGTAAGACTTTGTGGACACATGTGCTCTAACTTGTATGGGTAGGGGAGAAGGTATATATATATATATATATATATGCGATATAATTTGTTTTGGTACCAGTCGCTATTTTCTATTTGTCTGGACATGTTGCATTAACCCATATAAACAGGGATACATTGCAATATATGAAATTGCATGTGCGTTGCAATGGGGGGATTAAAATCCTCGTAAGCCTAACACAACTAAATAACAACTAACGCTTTGAATGGGACTTCAGAGCTACCTACATGGGATTTTGAGAAAATATCAAAATTAGCCCATAAACATGCGGCACATTTATGTGGTTGAGCATAGGACCTCTTTATAAACACCAACCAAAACAAAATAATTTGGTCAAACTTAAAATACTTTGAAGATTGTTGGAATGTCTTATAATTTAAAATAAAGTGATACTTTTTAAGCTACTTAGAAAACTCATGATTTAGTGATTCTTTTTTAAAAGAAAAAACTATTGAAGATGCTCTGAGAGTTAATTTGATATGCCTTGGATGGATAATATGTGGGCTTTAACCCTAGGTCATGCTGACATGCTCAGTGGGAGTTTCATGACCTAGTTTCCACGCAACAATATTTTAGAAACAGTGTGGAAACGTTTCATTCGCATAAAACTCTCTCTATTCCTATTACGAAACTTTCACCATCTCTCTTTACCAATACAATGTCACATTAACATATTTAATGCCCATGAAACTTCATCGAGACGGGTTTTAGCAGACCTAATGATAATGGTGGGGTTGATTGGTCAGATTAGACTACTGGAGTGGGGTGGAGTGCCCGACCAATTGCCAGGAGGATCCAGATACGGTGACGAGCAGGATCAGAGCGTGCATGCTGTGAGGGCCCGACCTTTGGTTCCACGATGATTGCACCTGCATTATGGAGCACCATGCACCTAATAAAAGTCGTCGTACTAGCAGTGAGTACGCTGATGAGTCATTCACTCCGACTTCGTTTCAGCGGATCACCAACCACCAATCCTCACCCCGTGGCGCAACCGCAGCCACAACCATATGAGGTCATTCAGTTCAGGCATGATCTATCGCACTGCTTACGGTTGCTGCTACACCATGAGACCCAGATCGCGACTTCAATCAGATCGTGCGGCTCTGATCCGCCGAGAGAGAAAACCCAAGGCCTCGACGTCCGACGTGGCGCTTGGCTGGCAACGCAAGCTGGTGGGGACATGTGCCACGTGGACGCAACCGATGGCCTCATGAATTCGTGGCCATCCAACAACCCACGAGCCCCCACCCCCCCCCCCCCCCCCCTAATTTTGGGGCCCCTATGTGCAGTGGCGGAGGACGAAAAAAATTTAAGGTATGGCGAGATCGATAGGTAAAGTAATCTCTCTCAAAACGGTTCACTAGACATAGTGATAGTCAAGCACAAAGTACAAGCATTTAGAATATAAATAATTAAAGAAAATACATGCAAAGTCAACTAACCATGTGATGATGAAGCTTCAGTTACGCCTAGGCAATTGCATTTGCCTATCTTTCATGTTTTGAAATGTTTTCTTGATCTTCTCAAGATCAATTCCTTTGAATATTTCTCGCTCAATGTAGCACACCATTAAGTGATTGAGCCAGGCATCAGACATCTTGTTGCGCAATTCTGTTTTGATAATCTTCATAGCTGAAAAGACCCTTTCAACTGTTGCCGTCGCTACTGGTAGTATCAATGCCAACTCAATTAGACGATAAACCGATGGGAAAAGAGTATGCCTCTCAAGTTCAACCATTTTTGCAGCTAGGCTTCCCAGATCATGACAATCTTTAAACTCCTCAATTCTTCTCACATGAAGAATAAATGTCTCTAGTTGATCTTTTATACCCTTTTTTTCAGAATAGGAGAAATCATCAGAATATATCTCAGTAAGCCGAGCTAGCTTGTGCACATCAAATTTAGAGAATGAGTCTATGGGGTCAAGACAAGAAAAGCAAACAAGCAACTCTGAAGATACCTCATTAAACCGATGATCAAACTCTGTGGTAATAGCATCTATAGCAGCATAGAAGGTATCAACACGAAAATAATGGTCAGCGGTGATGTTGTTCTTGCCCCCTTTCCTTGATCTTCCAAATCTTGTTACTGATTCATTCATATTTGGTATTGGGATATCATTTTCACTGCAAAATTTTGTGGCTTCTTGCAATAATGTCTCCCAACCATCATTCCTCAAATTCATCAAACGTGTTTTCACATCAATAACCAAAGACATGGCTTGAACAATGTTTTGATCCTTCCTTTGCAAGACAAGAGAGAGCTCATTTGTTATGCGCAAGATTTGCAACATCATCTTCATGATGAACACAAAGCTAAACGACTCCATGATTTGCACTAAACCTCCTGCCCTACTTGGATTACGCTCATCTTCATGCACAATATGTAGAACTTCAATTACTGAATCCCACATTGATTCCATACGAAGTAATGTCTTATAATGAGAACCCCATCTTGTATCTCCAGGTCTAGCCAAGGATGTTGCTTGATTTTTCCCTCTGCCTGAGGAAATCTCTCCACTGCCCAACTTACCTAAAAGAATTCTGCGTTGCTTATCTAGCAATATATCCTTCCTCTTGCAAGATGATGAAGTGTTGTTCACAATCAAGGCCACATATTCAAAAAAATCCTCAATAGATGAACAACATCTTGAGATGGAAACAACCACCAACTGCAATTGATGAGCAAAGCAATGGACATAGAAAGCATATGGGTTCTCATCACGAATAAGCTTCTGAAGGCCATTAAATTCTCCTCTCATATTAGAAGCACCATCGTAACCTTGCCCTCGCAGATTTGCAATGTGTAGCCCATGCTCACCAAGTACTTCAACAACTGCTGTCTTCAGTGCTTGTGAGGTTGTCTCCTTCACATGCTTAATAGCTAAAAATCTTTCAATTACTTTTCCTTTCTTGTTAACAAACCTGCAACATAGATATTATAATATAATTAGCTAATTTGACAAAAAAAAATGAATATACAATAACCATTGACCCTTATATAATCCATTACTTACCTCACAACCATGGCCATCTGTTCTTGGACAGATATATCACGAGATTCATCTATAAGAATGGAGAAACGACAACCTGCCATCTCTTCCTTTATTGCTTTGGTGACCTCTATTGCACAACACTCTGAAAGTTCTTTTTGAATTGTTGGGGAAGTCATCTTGGCATTTTTGGGACATGTTTCATCAAATGTAAGCTTTACTAGTTCATTCCTTTCTTTATACCAATCAAGAAACTCTCGGAAATTCCCCTTATTCAAAGAAGCAAGGGACTCATCGTGTCCACGGAAAGCTTCACCTTGCAATGTGAGCAAACTCACAATACCCAATGATGTATCCAACCGAGTTTCATATTTGATTTGTGCATCTTTTGTATGTTTGTCAATCTTATGTTTCACACCTGTACTTTGATTTTTGAAATCCTCATATGCTGTCCTACACTGGTTATGGAGTTTTCCATTATGTTTTCGAAGCCCCAAATATGCATTCTTCCAATTGTTAAACCCCAATGATGTAAAGACATCATACCCAAATTTGTCATCCATTCTATCATGCTTGAAAAGATAACAATAAAAGCAATAAGCCCTATCCTTCTCCACACTGTATTCAAGCCAACAATGTTCCTTGAACCAATTTTTCTGAAAGGATCTTTTAGTACTTGATTTTGGGAATTTATATCCAATTGGTTGAGTTGGACCCTTATCTATGAAAGCCCTTCTAACTTCAGATCTAATATTAATAGAAAATCGATCGATCGGTATACGAAGCCCCGGATCAGTGATAATGTGATCCGGATTGAACTCAGTTATAATACCTTCCCCATCAATTTCATTCTCCTCTTCAACTTGTAATCCTGCCATATTATTTTCCATCTCCTCTTCAACTGCAGCGACAGCTTGATCAAACTCATCTGAGTCAAAGCCATCACTGAAGCCATCATCCATGTGCTTCAAAACTAAATAAACCAAATTAATTAGTAAGTAATAAGTGGTTACCGAAAGATTGGATAATAATAATGGAAAAAACTAAAAAAAAGTGTCGAGTTGGATGACTTACAAGTTACAACGCCGAAGCCGCAACTCGCGAACCGATCCTGATCGCCGAACGGGTGAACTGATCCTGATCGCCTGACGGCTGAACGCGGAATGCGAACTGGCGAGTCGGAGTCACTGAGACAACGCGATGAGCAGCCGGCGACGGAAGGCAATGCGTCGGTAGTTGCAGATTTAGAAAAGTGGAAGGCAAATAGGCAATATGCTATCATTATTGTCCGGCCCATTTGAACCACTAAAGCGTCAAAGCCCAAGTGCCCAGGAACGGCCCAAGGCAAAGTAACGATTCATTAAATATATAATGCATTCAGTCATCTACTACCTCCTGCTGCGGACGTTCGAGTGTTTGACAGTAGCAGCCATGGCGGCCGTCGGCTGGATTAACTTGGGTCGGCAGTCCGGGGGTCGGGGTCCGCGTCGGAGCCGCGCCCTACCTTGCCCTACCGAGCCCTCCGCCACTGCCTATGTGGGTGCTCACCTCGCACACCCTCATCAATGGCTTTGGCTTCGGTCGTGGCCCGCGAGCAACACCTGGTCGAGAAGCTCTCACTTGCTCAGATGGTAGATGACAAGTTTCTCCGGCCAAATCGTAACTCACACTTTTGATTTTGAGTCTCTAAGGGCCAGGAATTAGGATTTGCTGTGTGCCGAAGAAGTGGCCTCAGGAGTAATGAACCAAACAGATCTTAAAGTTTTAAGGTCATGTCTCGATCCATGGAGCTAAGGTCATCCTCAATGGAAGTTTCATATCTCAGTTTTCAATGCTCTCATGTGTTGGAAACAGTGTTGAATAGTTTCATAGGGATGAAACTCTCTCTACTCCCATAAAACTTTTACCATCTCTCTTCATAAATAGAGTGACACGTCAGTCTATTTAATGTTCATGAAACTGTATGAAACTCTCATTAAGAGTGACCAATAGTTACTCCCTACATCCTAAAATATAGCGTACGGTGACTTTTAAAATTTATACTTAAATACAATGTATTCTACATAGATATACTCCCTCTGTCCCTGAAAGAATCAATTCCTAGAATCCGTGTCAGTCAAACTTTTTTAACTTTGACTAACTTTATAGAAAAATGTAACAACATTTATGATTTAAAATGAGTATTATGTAAAAATATGTTCTTAGATAAATCTAAGATACTAGTTTGATATCATAACTTTTAATACTTTATTCTAGACAAAAAAATTGACTTAGGACAAATCTAAAAATCTATTCTTTCAGGGACGGAGGGAGTATTAGCTAGCTAACTAATATCAATTATGAGGTATTAACAGCTGGTGGATCCCGGCTGCAGATCGATTTTCCGAAATGCTAGCTGTATGATTGCAGCTGCGTTGTTACTTACGTGTGTGTTTGGTCGCTGGACTAGTGGACTAGCTGGGCCAACAAAGGGGGCATCGTCCAAACGGAATTCCTTGCGTGTGTGACACAACACAACCGTTCTCGATCAATGACGAATCGTGTTTCTTCAATCAAAAGGAAAAAAAACGACGAACCGTTGAGCGGAATTTCTCTCGGCCACGGACGTGTTAGATTATATGTGGACTTTAACAAATTAGCAGGCCTAATGATAAATAAGAAATAAATGGGTGCGCTGATTGGTCACATTGGGATATTGGAGAGCAATTGCCAGCCGGATCCAGATACCCTGACGATCGAGGATCAGAGCAGAGGGTGCATGCTGCGAGCGAGGGCCCGACCATCGATGATTGCACCTGCATTATTATTACGGAGCACCATCATGCATGCACCTGAAAGTCCTACTGTACGAGAGAACAAACTCGAGATATTTTTGCATCCGTTGCTCCTGCGTACGTAGTATTCTTAATTACTTGTGGTCCTTATTATTATAACAAGTTAGTGACAGTAGTACGTTGAGGAGTCAGACACTCAGACTCCGTTCCAGCGTGCGTGGCGCAACCGCAGCCACAACCGCAGCCTCCACCGACACGTGTCCTCGAGGTGCTTTCAGATCACCAGGACGACACCAGGCATGATTTCGCTGCTTCAATCATATCGTGCTGCTCCGTCGAGAAAACCAAGGCCTCGACGTCCGACGTGGCGCTTGGCTAGCAGACGCAGTCTGGTGGGGACATGTGCCACGTGGACGCAACCGATGGCCTCACGAATTCGTGGCCATCCAACAACCCACGAGCGAGCCCCCATCATTTTTAGAGCATTATTATTGCTTGCTTGCGTTTCATGTGTCAATTACCGTAGCTTGCTTACTGCCAGATAAGCACACTTCCTTCTGCAGCTAGTACAAAGGACAAAGCCAGCCAAGACGAACGAGCTCGCCTCCACGCCGCCTCACACAGCCGGTGGCCGCAGCGATGGACAAGCGCGGCAGCTTCGGTGGGAGCTCGTCCGACGACGTAGAGGCGCCGCTACTTCCGCCACCGCAGCCAGCGTCGTCGTCGTCCTGGGTACGCGCGCTGCTCGCGCACAGGTACCCGGCCGTGGCGTCGGGCCCAGCAGCGGCCGCGGCCATGTGCGCGGTCGTGGACCTCGTCAGCGGCGCCCACGGCCACGCCCACCACCGCGAGGCGCGCAACATGCTCGCCGTGCTCGCCTGGGTCTTCCTCTGGTGGGTAACGGGCGCCGTACCGCTCGCCGTGGCCTCGATGTCACCACTCTTCCTCTTCCCGCTCTTCGGCGTCTCCTCCGCCGACGCCGTCGCCAAGGCATACATGGACGACGTCATCTCCCTCGTCCTCGGTAGCTTCATCCTCGCGCTCGCCATCGAGCACTACCAAATCCACCGCCGCCTCGCCCTCAACATCACGTCGCTCTTCTGCGGCGACCCGGTACGGCCACCGCTGCTGCTGCTGGGAATCACCGGAACCACCTTCTTCGTGAGCATGTGGATCCACAACACGGCGTGCACGGTGATGATGATGCCAGTGGCGACGGGGATCCTGCAGAGGCTGCCGCGCGGGGACAGGGGCGACGGCGACGACGAGGTCCGCCGCTTCTCCAAGGGCGTGGTGCTCGGCGTCGTCTACGCGTCGGCGATCGGCGGGATGGCCACGCTGGCGGGCACCGGCGTCAACATCATCCTCGTCGGGATGTGGTCCACCTACTTCCCGGAGCAGGAGCCCATCACCTTCAGCTCTTGGATGTCCTTTGGCCTCCCCATGGCGCTCATCCTCTTCTTGGCACTCTGGATCACGCTCTGCCACTTGTACTGCTCTAACAACACTGGAAAGGTGCTCTCTGCTCACCTCGACAGAAGCCATCTCAGAATAGAGCTCAGCTTGTTAGGTAAATACTTATAATAGTACTTACTTCTGTTTCTATCTAGTACTTACTACTAGAATTCAGTGAAATTATTCTTCTGAACTATGCAGGTCCAATGGTGTTTGCAGAGAAGATGGTCTTGGCAGTGTTTGGGGTAAATTCCACTTCTTTAATTTGCCAACTCATGATCAACCTTATTTGAGTCATCAATTTTCTGTTCCAAAGATGGTCAAGTCATACAGGGTTGCCTTTGTGTAACAACAATATGTAACAACATGTTCAACTCACTTAAATGGTTGGATTTTGCAGGGTCTAATTGTGCTATGGATGACCAGGAACCTTACAGGTGACATACCAGGGTGGGGAGCTCTCTTCCACAACAATGTCGGAGACGGAACAGTCACCGTAAGTGCACCAAGTAGAAAAAAAAAAGTTATCCAGCTATGTATGCATCTCTTAATCTCACAAGTCACTCGCAATCCAGATCATGATGGCTACACTGCTCTTCATAATTCCAAGCCGGAAGAACAAGGGCGAGAAACTGATGGACTGGAACAAGTGTAAGAAGCTCCAGTGGGACATTATCCTCCTCCTGGGGGCAGGGTTCGCCATTGCTGAAGGGTTCAGGTCAAGCGGCCTGACTGATATCCTCTCTGACGGGCTCAAGTTCCTCAAGGGTGCAGAGACGGCAGTCATTGTACCTGTGACCTGCATCGTCAGTGGTGTCATCACGGAGTTCACCTCTGACGATGCGACCACGACGCTGGTCCTCCCTCTGTTCGCTGAATTGGCGAAGGCGATCAATGTGCACCCAGCGTTGCTTATGGTTTCTGGAGCAGTTGGAGCTCAACTTTCCTACTTGTTACCTACTGGATCGCCGTCAAACGTAATTGGGTTCAGTACTGGCCACATTACCATCAAGGATCTTGTGATCACAGGGCTGCCCTGAAAGTTGTCGGAATCGCAGCTCTCACAATCTTGATGCCAACTCTAGGTAACAGCTGCACAAAGTCACAACTAAGAGCTATAGTCAGTAAATTCAGAACTGGCTTCTTGTTCTGATACTCTTCTTTCTTGAATGATTATATGCAGGATCACAGGTTTTTGGCACAGACAAAAGGTTCTAGGAGTGGAATGCAAATTTTGGACTGTTCATCCCTCCATGTCCAGTTGTATATATGTACAGTACTTTCCTTATCTCATATATGCCGTAGTCAAGATATGGGGGCTATACTCTTTGATCTGTAAAGGTTAAAAATTGGGAGTTGTATATGCAATCTCTGTATGAAAGCAGCTATAGTCCTACCAGAGAAGGAGAGCAATTTAAAATTCAAGATCAACTTCTCAGCCCATCCTAACATGGGAAGCTCAGTCCTATTCCAAAACTTCAGCATATAAAGGATGATGGATTTGAAAGGGAGAAAATTTCAGATCAAATGTTGGAAAGGTCAGTATATGGGTAAACAAATACTTTGTAAAGCTTGTGGGTTTCGCACTTTTGTATCGAGATCCTAATTATATGCGATACTGTCTTAAACTGAAATTTCTGTACTCTGAAATGTGACTGGTGTTTACTGTTGACCTCTCAAATCCAGTAGGCCAATCCTACCGAGATATTCGTTGACATTTGCAGAGAATTTAGTTCTCTCATCATACTTAAAATTCACCGAGCACAAGGTATCCCAAACATCCCATTCATACGTGTTCTTCAGGCTTCAGCCGTGCAAGCAAATGAAAATTGTTTACCTTCCCTTTTCTGAAGCAAGCAGCAGAAAACTCTATGCAACTTGAAAAAAAAAACAAAAAAAACTGAGGAGTGGAGTTGGCACTTCCACACGAACTGAAGGTGGCTCACCAATCGCGAGCACCATCCCGCCTCGATCGTCACGCGGATGCCAGCGATCCCATCCCAGCTACAGCGTAAGGGTTCAACCGGCGGGCGGCGGCCGCCTCGGCGAGATCGGCGACGACTCCGTCGCTTTGCAGGGGGAGAAGAAGACGTGGAGTGAGGGGTGAGGAATAGAGCATATAGGCCGTCCATAGTACAACAACCCGAGATGCCAACCGTCCGATCCGACCAACCAAAGCACACCGGCTACTTTCCCCGCCGCGACCTCCTCTGCCCAGTGAGGCTGAGAGGCCCACGCGGCGACGCCCCCTCGATCTGCGCGAGACCCCAGCGGCTCGCCGGCGGCGATGATGGCTGGCCGACCTCATGGTCATGGCAACAGAAACCGCCTCCGCCGCCTCATCCCGCGGCTCCTCCTCCTTGTCTTCGCCGTCTACGCCGCCTCCTTCGCCATCTACCTCCTCCTCCAGTCCCAGTCCCAGCACCAGTCGTCGCCGGACCCCACCACCCCGAGGACTGAAGTCCGTGACGGCTTGCAGGCGCCGCCGTCCTCACAGAAGCCATGGCCGCGCCTCCCCTCCTTCCTACCCTGGGTGTCCAGCGCCGCGCCGCCGCCGCCGCAAACCTGCGAGGCCTACTTCGGCAACGGCTTCTCCCGCCGCGTGGACGTCCTCCCCGCGGGCGGCGGGGGTGGCGGCGGCTGGTTCCGGTGCCACCACAGCGATACGCTGGGAAGCTCGATCTGCGAGGGCGCTAGGGTGCGCCTTGACCCGGCGCTCATCGCGATGTCGCGCGGTGGGGAGCCGCTGGAGCAGGTGATGGGCCGCGCCGAGGAGGAGGAGCTGCCCAATTACGAGCCCGGCGCGCTGCAGGTTGAGGGGCCGGCGAAGGGTAGGACGGCGCCCCTGGTCGACGCTGGGTTCCTCAATGACTACGTGCCCACCGGCGGGATCGGGATGCACACTATGAGGGCGCTGCTCGAGTCGGCGCGCGTTGTGCCTCCCGGTGAGCTGCACTGCTCCCAGGTATTCTTTGCCTTCTATCTACTAGTAGTTGTTGATTTGCTCATTGATGATAAGTAGTTTGTTAATTAATTTCTGAAATCCAATAATTAGGAAGAGTAGAGTCATGTCAGTTGTTGATATAGGAGTATTTAATGAAAGTCTGTTTGATCCAGCACTCATGCTGGATATACTGATGAGCAGTCGTATGCATATTTATTTTTGTGAAGAAGGCGCGGAGCAGAAATAGGATCTTAGAATGAAGTCTGCATCCAATTTATATCCAAAATAGAACATCATGGGAGTATAGCGCTGGTATAGAGATTCTGCTTTTGGTTATTTGGTTTAGTTTGAATTTGTTCAATTAATGCTGTGCAGTTATCTGATGATTCTATCATATAATGTATGCTTATTGTTTTGGTTACTTTGAATGTGAGTTGATTGCAATGTAGTAGTTTCGTAATATAATAGATAGGTTTCAGTTACTATGGAATGTGAGTTGATTGCAATGTAGCAGTTCCATAATATAATAGATAGATACTCAAAAGAGTAACTTTGTTAGGCTCTTATTGGATTAGAGTTTTTTCTTTTAATTCAATTTTGAATTGATGTTTTCTTCTTACATTCTTTTATCTCTGGAACTCAGTAGTCCCTTCTTAACTGTATTATCACACTTGTTATTGCAGTGGGTTGAAGAACCGACACTTCTGGTCACTCGTTTTGAATATGCGAACCTTTTCCACACAATTACAGACTGGTACAGTGCCTATGTTAGTTCCAGAGTCACAAATTTACCAAATCGTCCTAATGTTATATTCGTGGATGGGCATTGCAAGGTATGTGATGCACTGTATATTTTGGTATTGGTTCAGTTGGTTGTGTTTGTTGCTTAAGTTATGGCCAACAAGTCTGTTTCTTCAGCTATTATTGGGGTAAACAACATTAGTCACATCTTTGTATGCTTTATCTTTAGTTTGTATCATGCAATGATAACACAGCATGGTGATCTTCCTGTTTTTTTCTTCATTTATTCTGCCATGTCTGTTGCTTTTGTTTGGAGAACAATTGCAATCAGAAGCAGTTCTTGATTGTATGCCAATCTGTCAGTTCCGTTGTTCTACATTGAGGCAAATAGCACCCTTGCTATATTTTTAGCAGCTAGCCCTGATAATCTAAAATATTTGTCATTCGTACCATGCTTCCATGTATGCCTAGCTTCCAGATTATATTGATCCTCTGTTATGTCATTTTCTTTCAGATTTAGCATGACTTATATGATATTCTATTGCTCGGTAGCAGCCAACTTATTTGTCTGCACAATGATTTATGTTTCTTTTCCCTCTCTTGTATATTCTTGTCAAGTGACACACGTGACCTGATTTCCACAGGCACAATTGGAGGAAACATGGGAAGCACTTTTCTCAAGTGTGACATATGCTAAGAACTTCTCTGGTCCTGTTTGTTTCCGACATGCCATTCTTTCACCATTGGGCTATGAGACTGCCATGTTTAAGGGCCTTAGCGAGAGCTTCAGCTGTGAAGGTGCCTCCGCAGAGTCCCTCCGAGAAAAACCGGACTATGAGAAAACTGCACGGTTATCTGAATTCGGGGAAATGATTGTAGCTTCTTTTGATCTCCTGCAGGATGACATCATGTCATCCAAAAAATCAAATGGACTCAATGTTCTCTTTGTTCGGCGAGAAGACTACCTGGCCCACCCACGCCACACTGGTAAGGTTGAATCGAGACTGAGCAATGAGCGGGAGGTTTATGATGCAATTGACAAGTGGGCACAAGGTCTGAAATGCAGAGTGAATGTCGTGAACGGTCTTTTTGCTCACATGACCATGAAGGAGCAACTCCGTGCTATCCTGGAAGCTTCAGTGGTAATAGGGGCTCATGGGGCCGGTCTAACACACTTAGTTTCAGCAACTCCTGACACAAAGGTTCTTGAGGTTATCAGCAGCATGTACCGGCGCCCACATTTTGCACTGATCTCACACTGGAAGTCTTTAGAGTACCATGCCATAAATCTCCCTGGGTCATATGCAAGGATCACAGATGTCATCAGTGAGCTGGGAAAAATATTGGAAGGTCTCGGATGCTGAAACAGAGGTACTCATCGAAGCCACCACAGGCCATGCAAAATGGATAGCGTATCTACTTCATCATACATACCTGGTCAGACTAACTGCACCGATGCATATGGATTTCATTTCGAGGGCAGTTTTTCACAGATTATTTGGACCATTGTGCCAACCCAATCATTCCCAGTTCCCAGCAAAGAATTGTATCGTGCTGCCAACTGCAGAAAGCCAAGAATGCAACCGTCTGGTTTCTGACAGCAAATTTTAACACGTAATCCAGCTTTAGGTTGTCCACTCTATTCTTGGACATGATTCTAGGACCACAACCTTGACCAAACTATGTTTTTTTTTTCTGGTTTATAGATTAACATATCCTTTGTATGTTACATGTTGAGTACGACTACTTTCGCATTGTTCAGCTGTTGATAACTGCCTGATAGAAAACGGCATAGGTATAGGTTCCTCCTTTGTTTCATGCTGTATGATTTACTCAATTTTGGGAACCTACGGAATCAAGGTCGCCAAGTCCAAGGGCAGCAACATTATGCGAGCTGGCCTGATCATTTTCTAAGCGACTCTATCATTTGTGGATTACATTTGCATGTGGCTTTAGAACACCTTTAACTCTAAGGCACTGTATGTTCTTCCTGATTTATAGAAGTAATAAAATACCTTTGTTGGTGTCCGCAATCCTGAATCATAATGGGATATTGAAAGTTGTATCCTGTTAAACTTCTGGTGTTTGTGCTCGTTGTCAATGTCCCAATCTTATCATAATAATGTTGCCATAAACTGCAAATTCAATAGTTAAGTCTTCTGTAATTAAACCTTAGTACCCTACTCAGAGTCATTGTTAGTGGGCCGGTCGCAGGCCTTGTTTGTTTCAATGCTTTCTGTTTGCATATGAACAAATGACCAATCTCTACTCCTAAAAAGAGCGAACAAGACCCGTTCACTCGGCTTCACCACGCGCTCGATCAAAGGTGGGCGATAGCTGGACCGCAGCAGCACCACCTCGCGGCTCGCATCCGCGTCCCCCAGTTGCACAGCTCACACACGCCGCCTTCCTCCCAAGTCTCGCCGCTGGAGCCTGCGCCCCGCTCGCCGTACCTCCACTCCACCACCGCGACGGCGCGCCGCGCCGCCTTCGTCCGACCACAACCTGTGACGCCGTCACCCCGCCACAACCTCTCACGACGCTCATCGAGGAGCAGCGGGGTGACGCGAGGGGCACGGCGGCAGGGACCTCGCCCGCATCGCATCAACGCCGCGCACATCGGATGTCAATGTCGCCGCTTCAACGTGCCGGCGCCTGCCTCTCCGCCTCTTTCTCCTGCTGTGTTGCCAACGGCAGCGGCTACACCAGCAGGGGGCCCGCCCCTCTCCAAATCTTCCCTCGCCCGCTTGGGCCTTGCCGCCGCTGAGTCCGCCCCGCCCCACCTAGCACAATTCCCTCCTGCCGGCGGACGACAAGCAAGCACTCCCCCGCCAAGACTGGCAGCGGGAACCTGGTCACTGGTCAGTACCGGCTGCCGCCCCGAGCCGCTTCACCGTTTTCTTTTGGATGGTATTGTTCACCCCAACTATTATTTTGAATAGTGTTGTGTCCATTTCCTTCCTACTGTCATAATGTCGGTGAAATGTCCCCGTTTAACTAGATTGTGCCATACGACTGAGATGTTCTGGAGGCTTCAAACTCCATTGCCTAGAGGCTTAAATGCTAATATCTTTGTGTAACTAGATTGTGCCAGAGAACTGAAATGTCCCGGAGGCTTCAAACTCCATTGCCCAAAGGACTGAAGTGTCCTGTTTAACTAGAGTCTTAAGGGATGAGATCCGTGTTTAACTAGATTGTGCAATTCACTACTAAAGATGAATGGAGATGTCCATCAGTGACAAGGATGACAAGCTGGGTATTGCTGGAGGGTGTGGGATTCTTTAGTAGTGAGGACCCTTTAAATGTTTGAAGCAATCTAAGAATTCATTTGCTGTACTAACCAAGAGCTTCTCTTTTTGGATAGGGAATCAGCCGGCTCAAAGTAAATATGAACACTGACTCGATTAGAATGTTATACACTCCCTTCTGATGAGTTTATGACTGGTCAGCTAGCTGACCTGCATAATTGACACAACAGTATTGTAGCACTGATCTCTTTTTAATTCTTGAATATGCAAAGGCTTTCACTGAAACCTGAGGTGTTGTACCATGACTTTTGCTGAGCTACTCTGCATAACATAGACATCAGTTGTCTCATTATTTTGCCACTGAAGTTCACTAAAGCTCAAATTTGCAAATGCTACCTGATCAAAAGAAATTGCAACTGAAATCCCATTATTTGTCCTGTAAATACATACATTCAGTTACTCTGATTTGGAAAGGATTCTTTGATTAAAAATACCAAGAAATTGGAGAGGGTGCAAACTTTTCATTGAAAAAACATATAGTAAAATAATACTAAACAGAAGCCACACTAAATTCGGCTAAAATGGTCAGATAATTCTTTTGCATTGCTGATCAGAACCTTAGGTGCAATCATAAAAGACTGAAATACATAATTGCTAATTTCTAACTGAGGTTACTTCTTTTGCATCTTTCCTCGCCAAAAAAAATAAATAAAATACTAACTATTTGCTATTGGAGGTTGGTGCAAACCATAGTCACAGGGTTCGGGGACGAAGCCACGAACCACGTACCAGGTTCACCGACCCAAATCGAGGTACGGGGACGAGATGGGTCGGCGTCCCATTCTTGGTTGGGTCGCGCACCCATTCAGTTCGGGTTCAAGGCAGCGCCGCTGGGGAGAGGCTGCCGGGTGCCGACGGAGGAGGAGCAGCGTCTGGCGGACGTGTGCTTGTGCAGGAGATCGCCAGTGGGGGAGAAGGAGCAGCAGCTAGTGAGCGTGAGCGGGCAGAGTTCGCTGGTGGGGAAGAAGGAGCGGCGGCTGGCGGCGCGGGCGGAGTTTACCGCTGGGGAAGGAGCGGCGGCGTGTGCAAGCAGCAGTGGGCGTGACTCCATGAGAGAGAGATGCTGGAGAGGTAGAGTAGAGAGCAGCCGGCGGCATGCCAGGAGAGATCAAGCAAGGTGCAAGGATAAGGTTCTTGCCTGCCTTTGGGCTGATATGGGCCTTACTCTATTTTTTTTATTTGTTTCCTAATTAGTGTCGTATGTTTCAAGATATTTCCATCTATATAAGTCTTAAAAAAGGGAAAAAAAAAAGGAAAAGATAATTAGTTTGCGACCTTCCTCTCTAGACTTCGTACCGGATCATCGACCCAAAATCTTTGGGTTCACGTACCAAATGTTTGGTTCTCGTTCCATAGAGGTATACCCCTGTTGTACCACATTTTTTTGAATTGTCGACCCACGTCCCTCGACCCCGTCCCTCGACCCGATCGACCCAGAATTCTTGTGACTATGGTGCAAACTATTTCAATGTTTCATTATAGGTGTTTTGGTCTCAGGTTAACACTACCTGTTTGCTACTTGAGGCTGATTAGTGCAGTTAATGAGCTTGCCTATCCCCTTTCAGTGCCTGTGATAAATAGCCTGCACCCAGTAGCAGTGGCAGTGCTCCAAGGAGCTTGGTGTTCATGCCTCTGTGGTGACGCCGTATTCCATGTTCTAAACTCTTGACGATTGAGAAGTTTGATAACAACCTCCCGGCACCAGGTGGGGCTAGGAATGCTCTGCTTTATTGTGAATTTTGCTGAAATTATGTGCTCTGTATTCAGTTTTCAATATAATATATTTTTGAACAGCTATGTTTTATTTCAGTTTTCAGTGGAATATATTTGAACAACAAACTTTTTACCTTTCAGTTTTCAGTGGAATGCTCTACCTGAATGTTAATCTTAAGTTCATGTGCTTCAGTTCCTGTTTACTATACACCATTAATAACTTTGTTTTTGAATTTTGCATGAAGCCTTCTCCCCTAAAAATAGATGAACTGTAGTGTGGGTTAATGATATTAACAACCTTTTAGAATCTCAGCTTAGTCCTACAGTTGCTTTCCTAGCAAAGTGATTCAAACTTTAGTCTTATGGATAACCTTACTAGAGTAGCCAAAATGTAACTCATGTAATGAACATTTTAGTGCAATGGACATGAAAATTGGCCTGGAATCTACTGAAACATACCGGATCATAGAACATAGTAGTAAACTATGGATATAATGACACTCGGATTGTTTCAGTAGCCAAAATGTGGGCGCATACCAATCGGCCTGGAATGGATTGAGAGGAGATTTCTTGGCATTCTTGAATTTTTAGGCACTTAGACAAATCTTGGCGACTAGATTGGTAGTGGTACAAAATTGAAGAATGTCACAGCACATCCATGTTTTCCTCTACCATATTCAGAGAGCAAGTATGGATTCTTCCTACTAGCCTGCTACTGTTGCCCCCTTTCCATTCTTGCGCTTGTTTCTAGCCTGATTTGTTTGTGAAAATAAAACCATCTAATGAAAATCAACCCATCTACAATTGCTTTTCATTTGAGCATGTGATTTCTTATTGGATTGCTATGTACACAGTGCTGCACTGTAAGGAATCTCATATCAAATTGACTAATTGCATTGAATTCCTTGTGGTTTATAGGACAGTCATATCAGAATTCTCTAAGGGGCCATTTGGATCTCTTCATTTGGAGGAATTGAAATCTACTTTAATAAATTAAGCTATTTGACTTGGAATTTGACATTCCACAACTTTTCAAAGTTCACATTTAAGCCTATCCCAAATTCATAGGGTGAGAGATGAAAATTGATTCTATAGATCACCATTCTATATTTCTATTTACAACTTATAACATGTTGTTCAAACTCTCTCTACTACGATAGAAATATACTAAATAAGTATGTCTCTCATATAGTGAACAATAATATGCAATTATAATCCATATACAACCATATTAGCTTAATTAATATGTCTCTAAATTATGATTATTAAAATAAATTCAATTCTAGGGATCCAAACGGGGATAAATCTAATTCAAGCAGGTATGGTGATACTAAAATAGCATTTCGGCTCCCGTAGCAACGCACGGGCATATGCTAGTACTTGTTATGTACAAAGCCAATAAGTTTAAGTGAATGCATGCATGTTTTTTCAGGCAGCAACAGGAGTTGTGTTGTTTATGGTGTCATGAATGCTGGTTGGGGCTGGGCTGGGTTCACCTGGCTCTACAACGTTATGTTTCTTTTTGCCCTTTATTGATCTGTAAGTATTGGAGGCTCCATTTATTTATTTATTTTTCTTCTCTTTTTTGAGTAGGTGCATCACTGCGAAAAGCTATGGAGATAACAATTTGGCTTTCATGTTACTCCCTGTGCATTTGAAAACTTCAGTGCTTTCTTGTACAGTAGTTTCCACTTGTCCCTCAAACGTGCTCACTTTTTACAATCACAATTCTGAAACATATAAAAGATGCACTTACGATACTCGGCCAATCTGGCATAGCATTAATAAGAGGAAATAGACATCCAATTTGAACTGGAGATGCATTTGTCAACTGAGCTAGGATGCATTTTTCAGAGTTTAATTAGCATTATCTGATTAACTTATAAAATTAATATTAATATTTATATCTCTAAATACATTTATAATATAAATATATATGAAACCTATTTCTGATATGTTTGTAATAAAAATATATACCATACAAATAATAATGTATACTAAATATTATTAACTTTTATATATATATTTGGTTATTTTTTCAAAAAAATAATTATATCTTATAAAGTAAGATATATATTATTTTTGAGGCGGAGTCAGATTGTACCCACTTGTCGTTGTAGTTTGTTGTGGGGAATATAATTCGGTGCTTCAGTGAATGGCTCACCATCTCATACTTTTTTTTTTTAATATTCTCACCATCTAATACTGCTGGCCTGCATCCCGGAGAGGCTTTGAATGAATTGGGCTGTGCTGTTCGTGGGCCCTTCTGTTTATGGGCGTGAGAATGGGCTGTAAGCAGCTCTCCCGGCTGACAGCCTGCTCGCACTCTCGCAGATTGATTGACATCGCCACTAGGAACTTCGGGGGCATTACTGTTTTGAGTTCTTTTACATTCTTGCAACAGGAGTTTGCAAGATTTCGCAGTAAATACTTCAAATCACAAACGAATTGTCCACTGTGCCATACCATTATTATTATTATATATAAACAACGTGGATCAGGATCCCGGGCCGTCGCACATTATAAACTTTGGCCAGCACATTAGTGATGTTGAGTGGGGAATGTAGAGTAAACTAGAGGAGGCATACTTTCTTGCTTTGTGAATACTAGGCATGTACTTTAGAAATGTATATATAGTGCAATTTTAATCAGGGACTCTCTGTGATTGTTATACATATTTTAGAGGTGCATTTTCCATTGCGAGACCCAACCTAAAATGAATTTCTAACCGAATATTTATGGTCTTCAACAGAGTATCTATACGGATGACTCATTTTGAATGCTAAGAGGGCATAAGCTAAATATAAGCACATACTATCCAGTATGAGCACATTTAAAATACTGAATGATGGATCTTTAAGATTGATAAAATTACTATATATGTCTTGTCGTCGACGGCATGTCACGACGTTACAAACGAGACATGCATGTCACGACGTGCACTCGCTAGGAAGGCCGTGTGGTCGGGTACTCGGGTGAACATGGTATGAATGAACCTTTTGCAGACCAGAAGAAACGACAGGAACTGTAGTTTGATGAACCTTTTGCAGAATAGAAACGGTAGTATAAAGATTTTGCAGGCTAGCACCGGTCGTATGAACCTTTTGCAGACTAGGAACGACAGATGCTCACCTCACAACAGACTTATGCGGTACACCTGACCATGAGACGTACAGGACAAAGGAGTCTGAGTCTCCACCCGGAGCTTGAATCGCGGCGACAGGCGAACAAGCAGCTGCAACTGCAATGCATTATATTTCCCACGCACTCGAATTCAATTCTCGGATCATTCGGTACACTAGAGAAATTGTAGTTTGATGAAGCAAATTATTTAATACTCTCTATATTCATTTTTTACAAGGTGCAATAATTTAACATGACATGATCTTCCAAATTACATTTTAACTATTTGTTTATTTATATTGGATTCATAGTTACGAATCTAACATATCAAGTTACTATTAGAATAATAAAAATTGTTAGCTAATACAAATTATTGGTTAAAAGTTTTAGTTCAATTTTGATATGAATGTGCGCCTTAGAACGGAAGGAGTAGGGAGAGGAATTTAACATGCTTGTCCGACTGGAATTATTTGTAATGATGAGAGTTTGAGGCACAAAATAGTATTGTATCAACAGTAGATACATGCAACTGTAGTGCTGTAAAAAAGGCAGTCGAATCTGTAGCTAGATTGAGAGAGAGAGAGAGGCTTAAACGAACTGTTTAATTTATGGGTCTATGGTACCTCAAAATGAGTGTGAGTCATTCATTTATTTTAATCGGATGGATATAGTCATATTTCCTTTAAGGAAATAATATGTGAAATATAAATTTATTTAATTTTTTATTTTGTAAAGTAGGATAAATTATAGAAGTTTTAGGTATAAAAAATCTTTTTCTAGATTTGACTGATGCATGTGTCATCGATTTAGCAGATATGATAAATCTTTTTTACTTTGTATATATCTTTAAATAAATTTTGATTACCATATAATTTTACATATAACTTAGTATATTTGAATTTGCATGAGTGTCGACGTGATCTTTCATGTGACATAACATCATGCCTTCATTATATGACTTGCTTAATGGTGTTTAATGATTTTTATTAGTTCATGACGTCTTTGTCTCTCGACTTTTGTGTACTATTTAACACGTTCAAAGAGATTTAAAATAATTATGCGTGCACATATTTTAATAAGTGTAAAGGACACGTATTTAACAATAAATATTTTATATTTTATTATTTTAAAATATCTAGGGCAATAAACGGCTAACAATTACACGAACCATAGAAAAGGAAGAGCCAAGGCACCAGAGCTTCTGTTTGCAATTGACTTGGGGATTCGGCAATCTTTTTTTCCTTTCCTATATTTTTTACCTAATTGTTTAATTAGTTTCAAAAATCTAAAAATCCAAAAAATCAACTGATTAAATTTATTTGAGCTATTACTTCCTAAAAAATAAAGGAGGTACCATAGCATTGCCCTTAATTTTTGGTACTCCCTCCATTGGATCAGTGTTTTTTTTTTGTTTCTATCCTGATTTGAACTTCTGTAAAAAAATTTCAAGTCTATAGAAAAATGTCAAACATACAAGAAAATTGGGCATTTGCCACGGCAAATAATTGTTGTAATAATAGGGTAAAATCAGTGGTTGGTGCAACGTGCAAGGCAGGTTCATAGAGGGTTTCGTCTTCCTCTCTTATCCTCCTCTTTCCCCTTTGCTTGATACAAAATATGCATAATGTATTGATGCTAAAATCATTGGTAGCCGTGGCAGTTAGTAGTGTGCTATAAAGTTGTAGCCATGCTTTCTGTTTGCTGTAATAAACGTTAATGTCGCCACAACTCATGAATTACAATATAGCCAACATTCACAATGGTTACAATTGTAGCAATAAAAATGCTACTCCTAGAAGCCATTTCTTTATAATTAATTACCACCACACCAGGACCATCTTTGCTGTATAATTTGATTTTTCCAACAATGATATGTTCGCTCTTTCTTCACAATGACTCAATGAGGTTGCACATGAAACGTGGTAATGATATTTATACAGTGCAACAGTTCTTCACTCGTGGCAATAATTTTTTTTTGTGTTGCAACCAATATCTACAGAATTACGAACTGACAGTATAATAAGCATCATAGCCGGTTTTAATAAGTCCCGAGATAAAAAAAAATTCTATAGTAGTGGTTGCAAAACGGTTGATTTAATACACACCAACTTCTTGCAATAAAAGTTGAAAAATTGGCCACACTATGAATTTGTGGCAATCTTATATCACTGGAATTTTTTCGAATCATGGCAATATAATATAAGAATTTATATGTTGATGGTGTATTTATTTGGTTTAGTAATTATTTATAGACTCAACTTTTTTTAGTAGTTTTATCAAATTCATTGTCAAATATATCTTGATATTGTATTTGTTTAGTAATTATTTATAGAGTTAATATAAAGATAGTTTAAATTGTTTTATAAAGTTAACTTATTAGAAAAAAAAACTAAAATGACCTAGAGTACATTGTTTTGGTAGCAGGCTAGCAGCTGCCTTGCATTCTCTCTCATGCTTGGGCTTATATATAAAAATAAAAGTTATAAATGCCATCGCCGTCCAGTCTGCCTCTTGTCCTCCCGTGCAACCACAACACTATGTGTGCATCACGTCACCAGTGCCTTGTTCTCTGGCCACTATTCCCAATTCAATGGCTTCACTGTTTTGAGTTTATGATTATACCTTGAACCCACTCTGTCTGCCCGGACATCCTCTCTACCCTGGCTTGCATGTATACATATCCTTTTGTGCAGTACCATCTAAAATAAAATATATATCAGGCCACGTACAACGCCCAATGTCCACACCATACCTTCTCTTGGCACTCACATATATCACCGAGCTATATTACAATGATTATGTGTGGACTGCCTCACTAGCATGTGGGTCCACCCAATGCCAAACGATCATTTGGACGACATCTTGCTTTTTCAGTGGGAAAAATGATAAGACTTGCTATAAGCTTACAAATTTAATGATACAAATTATACACAGTAAACATTAATACTTTTTTTACATATTTGGTCAAAAGTTGAGTTTATTTGACTTCTTAGACAGTGAGAATAACAAATCAAAGAAGACGGAGAAAATAGTTGCAACTGAAGTGTTGTCCCTAGGGTGGGCGCGGCGCCATATTAGGATCTATGTTGGCTGGACCGTTGGCGCAGCCAGCTACCTAAGTACTCCACCTTCGTCTCAAAAAGATGTGGAAATATATTAGGCATTGTACTCCCTCCGTCCCATAAAAAAATATAATCCCTGCTTTTTAAGTCATTAAAATTTGATCAAAGCTATATAAAAGTACTAATATTTATGATATAAAATAAGTATTATTAAATTAATTATGAAATACGTTTTTACAGAAAATAATCTAGTAAGAGATATAAATACTAACATCATCTACTATAAGCTTGGTAAAGTTAAATTAGTTCAACTGACACAAATCTTATAGTTACAACATTTTTCTAAACCGAAAGAATAGTTAAAATTTGGCTAACGGTAGATTTTAATTGTTTTTCTGTTCTAAATTATAAGACATTCTAGCTTATATATATATATATATATATATATATATATATATATATATATATATAGGTATATCAAAGTGCCTAATAAAAACTACAGTTCTAGAAAAACCAATGCGTCGTATAATTGGACTACTATTTTATCATATAATAAACATATTATATAAAACAGTATATACACCATATATAAATTATATGATAAATATAATTATATATATAGTAACATACTATATAAATTTAGTTCAATTTAAGAGAGTTCGATTTAATACCACTGGAGAGTTGCATCTCCTCTGGAGGTAAAGGTACGGAGGGACGGATGCGGTATTGAATTGAAACAGTGGCCGGTTGGTCGTCCGATCAGGCCACTACGCGGTGCACTGTACAAGTGAACAGCTAGCATACTTGATTTGAACGCTCCCGGAGGGCCTTCACCTGTGCCGAAATGGGCAGCCAACAACAAGGCATGCACGCACAGTGCACCACTTCAATGCTGTCGATCTAACCACACATTGCTAGCTACTACTTGCATTGCACTAGCTGCTGCTGCATACGCATAGCTCCTCTGCGTCATTTTCTCGTCGTCAGGCGTAGTAGGTCCATGAATGAGGAGTGTGCATCACGTAGTTGTTGCACACTGCATTGCATTGCTCGATCGACACTGAAAGCAATGTCGATCCAAGCAAGCACGGTGAGAAAACTACATACAGTGACGACAGATAACCGCACGGTATATATATATATGTCTTTTGCACCTAACTGACACTGTCAGAATATACATCAGTTAGGTATACAGATTTTCAAAACCTACTGTCAATATGTATGATTTTGAGTTTTTGGTTATATATATGTCTATTTTTTTTTGGAAAGTATGTACTAGCTAGCTACGTTTGGTTATTATATGGCATCTCACGGTTGTAGGTAGATTGAGCACAAGTGTAACCTTTGGGGAAAAAAGACAGACAGGTTTCCGATATACAGTATACCTGACCTCTCTGCATATGTGACTGCATGCATCTATGCATGACCGTGTGTGGTGCATGCAAGTTAAACAGCGAACACCGATCTATGCACCCGGCAGGCAGCATATATTGCATGCATGAATGCAGTAGATTTTCTAAGCCTGCAGGCTGCAGCTACCAGTGGAAATGCTTAGGTAAACCACAGTCACACACAGAGGGGCGCGTACTACAGGATGTCTGCTGCTAGCTATAGTGTTACATCAATGTGCTGTTTGCCTTTCCTTCTGCCTGCATTGCATTGACACCTCCACATAGTATACTGCTTCAGATCTAGAAAAAGAATCGACACGATACACACTGTGATCGATGGTGCGTGAACCCCAGACTACAAGAGGCCGACCGGACTTCATTGCCCGCCGAAGCATTCACCGGTTCATGACCTCATGATGTAAAGCAAGCGTCCTTATTCAACATTGTCACCACTCGAACTACTCTTAGCTTATTTTCGCTCACGGAATACTATTTAATCAGCTTATTCTTTCTCTCACATAACACTGTTCAATCAGCCGGCATTTTCACTTGCCGAACAATAATATTATCGTCAGCAATGCAAATTGTTAAAAGATTTCACCAACAAACATATAGGAATAATTAGTTGTTGTAATCATCAACAAGTCGGCAAACATTTTGCCGAGTGACAGGCTTCTTCATGTCGTTCGTGCAGAAACACGCCAAGCATTTGAGCACCTCATGTGCAATTGGAACAGCCTTTGATTTTTGGTAATTGAATGCATGACAACATTAATGAACTATAATATGTTTCATATGACATGAAAGCACAAGTATTATGCCCAACATGAGAAAGTTGAAGATGATGGATGGATGGATGTATGGATGGAGATGAAAGCAAGGCACAAGGCAAAGGTATATACACATAGGGATGCTTTCACCGTCTATGGGTGATTAGGGAAGTTAAATGGTCGGATTTAGGATAGATAGTCATACTATAAAGAGGTGAAAACCCGCTACAAATACAGTCATATTTAGTGTCACTTGACTAGATCTAACATTGCATATTAATTAGACTGAGTGGAGTGGTAAGGTGCAAGCGAAAACCTTCGAAAAATATTTCCAGAATGATAACTTAGTGTTAAATGTGATGGTCGACCGTATGAAGACCTTTTAGAATTAGCTATTTGAAAAGGTCTCAGAAGAGGTGCTTGGTGGAGGGGTTTTACCATCACCTGAGCCCTTTGAGCCCTTTGGTAGGGCAATCACCGGATTTAGGCTCCAAGGTTCGGATTGGTTCGATCGTCTTAACAGGATTTTCACAATGGTTTTTACCTTCGCCAAAGCCATCTGATGGGGCAGCGGATGGCACTCACCAGAGATTGGCTCTGCGGTCGGCCGGATCAGTCCGATCATCTGAACAGGATTTTTACAACGGTCTAAACATTACTAGAAATTTCTGTTGGTCACCAAAGCTTAGAGCATAGAGCCTGCATAGCGGTTAACATTCGAGGCAAGCCTTGGCTTCCAATGGTCACGGGGGTCAGGTCTTGTTTAGTTCCCTTCAAAATTTTAAAATTTTATAAGATTCACCATCACATTGAATCTTGAATGCATGCATGGAACATTAAATATACATAAAAAATAATTAATTGTACAGTTTGTCTCTAATTTATGAGACGAATCTTTTGAACATAGTTACTCCATGGTTGAACAATTTTTCAAATATAAATGAAAGTGCTACAATATTGTTTTTCTAATTTTTTTTATATCTAAATAAGACCTTAGTTAAGGGTGTCAACTTAAAGGGTATTTGGATTTGAAAGCTAATGATTAGTCCATGTTTTTAGATATATTAATTAGAAAGTCTAAACTTGAGTTAATTTGGTGCTAATAAAAACTAACGAAACTCACGTGTATTTTACTTTTACAAAGTGAACTAATTTTTAGCTCTGGTATCAAACAGGGCCTTAACCCAGCACACACTGCATGCAGGGCGCCGCCGCGGACGATGAGATGAGACCCGGTGTGAAAAAGCGGGCGTGATTACGGGCCGCCCGGCCGGCCGTCTAGCAGCAGCAGATGCATGGCAAACTACGAGGCAGAGGCAGGCAGCAGGGCAGAGGCAGACGTCGTCTCCGCGCACGCACGCGTGCGCCGGTCGTCGCTGCATGTGCCTCGCTGCCTTCGGGACGGGGAGACTCCGGCGATGCGGTGCGGTGGCGTGGCGTGGCCGGGGAGCAGAACCCGACCGGGCGCCGCACGTCCCGAGGCGGGTGCCGGTGGAAGCCTCCGGCGGCCCCGAGCAGATCACGCGCCTGGCCGGCCGGCCTGTCGACGCGCGCATGAAGCAGCAGATCGCACACCATTCACACCGCGCCTCGTGCCGGCCGTCGTTGGCCCGTAAACAAACGTACTACGTGCGGGGATAGGTACGGATTTCGGAGAGCGGGTTGCCGATCCATCAAACATGTAGTGTCTGGATGGAAAAAGGCGTCGATTTGTTTAGTGCTGCTGCTGCTGCGTGTGTGTTGGCATGGCTCAGCTCACCTCGACAATTCACTTTTGCATGCGTTGCGCGTCTGTTGTCACTTCCTGTGAGCCGTTTCTGGGCTGGTTCCTAGCTACTCCTGGCCTAGCACATGTGGACACGCATGCAGGAGTGTACTCCATGCTGTTTAATTGGCACCAGCTACAAGTCAACGCCCCCATGGGAGTCAGAATACTCCCTCAATCTCTAACAAATCGATTTTATTTTAAGTTTAACCGATATTTTTTTTACAAAAACAATAGGGAAATGCTGTTGGACATCTAAAATAGAGCAATTTGTTGAAGAAGACTCTGGTTCTTAACAAATTTATCGGTGGACACCGCTCTTAATAAAATATTTTAACAAAATAGATATAAAATCATATAATTGTCAAAAAAATATATACTATAAAATCTTTTAGGCTCTATATGATGAGAACTATAAAGTAAAAATATTGTTTTCCAATAAAATGATCATTATGCCCTTAGTTATTTTTTCATATATTTGTAGGACGTGGAAAATCTTGGAAAATCACAGAATACGTATATCACATATCTGACTATGCTAAAAATCTTATCTCAAAGTAATAAAGTTTATATTGGTATATTAAGCATTATTGCGTTATAGATTTATCCCCTATCAATCTTAACTGATATATTAAATTTTATTATTTTGTGCTAATGTTTTTAGCATAGTCATGATTTGGTGATATAAGCATTATGTGATTTTTTTTTCAAAAAATTTAGTGTCATGCAAATATATGATTAAAATTAACTATGGTTAACTTTGTCTATTTATGATGAGGGACAAAATGATCATTTTAGTGCAAAACAATATTTTTACTATATACCCTCCATTCCAAATTATAAGACATTCCATAAATCTTAGAGAGTCAAAGCATCTCAAGTTTGACCAATAATATAGAGAGAACTTTAAAGATTTATAACATCACATATGCATACTATGAAAATATAATTGATAACGAATCTAAATGATACTTAGATGACATCATAAATGTTATTATATTATCATATAAATTTGGTTAAACTTAAGATACTTTGACTCTTCAAGATTCTTGGGATGGCTTATGATTTGAGATGGAGGGAGTAGTTCTCATCATGTGGAACATAGACAAATTTATAATATAATTTTTTGGCACTTCTGTGATTTTATATCTATTTTGTTAAAATACTTTATTGGGCACAGTGTCTAGAAGCAAATTTACCAAGAATAAGAATCATAGTGTTCTCCAGTAAATTGTTCTATTTTAGGTGTTCAATAGCAAATGATAGTCATTTTCAGGGTCTAGGAGCCCATTTTCGCAAAACAATATTTATGACATAAATTAAGACCAATTTTTTCTAAGTTTAGCCAAATTTTGTGAAAAAAAACTAAAAACCGGTAGTACATCATTAGAGATAAATAGGGGGAAATGAGTAGCCTTTTAGGAGTAAAAAATGAGCTAGTAGCTTCTTCACCAACAAACCTACATACTCCTACGTGCATGCAGGATCAGGAGGGCCTTTGGATTCCCAACGCACAAACTAGGCATGCATGGAGAAGTGGCGACACATCTGCAGCAGCTAGCGATCACCTCGAAACTGGCTGAGATTACACACTCAAGCCTTGTTTAGATGATACTCCCTCCGTCCAGGTATAGTAGGCCCAACTCAAAAAACACAGAGACCAAGAAGCTGGTTAATTATCTGCATGTTTCTAGGAACCTCCCTTTGGTTTCGCCTACAAATTAATGCATCCCACGCTTTTCCGTCACAAGCCGTTAAGCAGCACGCTCGCTCTCGTACATTCAGATCAGTTTCCATGCGCATGAAGATTTTCCGTCCAGCTTCTTGGACGGAAATCTATTCCCCACGCTAACTGTCATCCTAATTTCCTCCGCACACATAAATGCTGCATGCAGCCATGCACACACCCGCCTTGTATTCAAGAAAAAAATATGGTTGCGCCTACTATACGTGGACGGAGGGAGTACGTATCTCTCTTAAACCATATGTATTTGAGTGTATTTGAACTAATATACACTTCAATCTACTTTAATTCATATGGTTTGAGGCAAATACATATGCATCTAAACAAGACCTCGTGGGGATTAATCAGTGAATAATCAAGCTACTACTATTATACTAGTACTCTCTGAAAAGGGCATTTCCTTTCCCTAATCTCCCCCACATGGCCACATGCCTGCAGAGAGTCAAACCTTTTTCTGCACACACACGCGCGTAAACCAGACAGGCGGCCGGCGATCCTGCTTGCTTCGACAGCAGATGCCTCGAAGCTGCGATGTGCACGCTTGCATTGCACGCACGAATGCCGAGGTGCACGCGAGCGTCGCATACCACACCATGCATGCTCGTATACACGAGACCGACCAACCCTACCAACACACATCCCTTTCTTAAATTCTCTCATCATCTATTACTAGATTACTAGTGGATTAGTGGTCATATATGTCGACCGGGTTAATTAATACTTACGCTAATAGCCATCTGGGAGACCAGGAGAAGCACAAGAGGAATAAACAAGCGAGGCGCTGTCGTCCCTCGCACGCCCCAGACCCACCCACCAGCAGCTGTCTTCACCCCGATCGATCGATCGATCTGCAGGCCTGCACGAGGCACTTCGTTCCATTCGGATCTGCGATTTGCTCTCCTCCGATCCCACTCCTATCCTTCCTTCCTTCTCGTCGTATCAGGCGCCTGTCCAGCTCTCTCTGACAACTGGTCCACGTACTCCAGCAGCAGACAGTAAACTTGCTACAGAGATTACTCTAGCTACACAGTGTTTTTCTTTTCATGGAACGATGCGCCTGCATTGTGTTCGCCTACAAGAACCTGTTTGGTTGGTATGGATTCAGCTGGATCCAGCTCCAACTAACATAACCACATAAGTCCTTGTTTGGATGTGTATGTATTTGCCTTAAACCACATGGATTGAAGTGAATTAGAATATATATTAGTTCAAATACATTCCAACACATGTGGTTTGAGATAGATACATGTACATCCAAACAAGACCTAAGGTTGTTCGTCCGGTGGTTTCTGCAGTTGATAAGATAACTGATGATGTTTTGATATGACAGAAAAATATTATATCAAGCTTAATAATTTTAATGAATAGAGACCGCTAACTTAGAATAATAGGAAGAAATCGAAGAAGGGCAAGGTATGGAGGTGCTTCAAATGTTTTCCAAAAGATAATTAATTAACGAGATAAATTTATTAAGCCTAATTAATTTATCATTAGCACATATTTACTATAGCATAATTATTATTAAATCAGGTACTAATTATGTTTAACAGATTCGTCTCGCAAATTAGCCTCCATCTGTACAATTAGTTTTATAATCATTTTATATTTAATACTATAAATTAATGTTCAAACATCCGATAGAATAGAGATTAAGATTTAGTCCCTGTGACCATGTCATTGGCCGTGTCGTGTCCATCCCATGTTTAGCACTCTGTATACGACTATGACAAGCACAACCTAGTTCCTTATTATCTCACTGTTGACGAAATATCACCAGCAGACTACCCAAAGGGTATGCCCATGGTAGTAGATTAATCGGTGAAGGTGCGCAAGAGAACAAACTCGATGGTGACACAAGGCAAACACAAGATTTTATCCAGGTCCGACCACCGCGAGATGGCATAATACCTACGTCCTGCGTCTTGGTGGACTGTATTGATATAATGTTCTCTGTTTTGAAAAAGGTCCCTACCTACAGGGTTACATATATGAATCTAATCCATTAGCCGATTATAGTTGCCAAAACGGTATTAGATACGATTACATTGCTTAACCGACTAGACCTTTTTGTAGGATAAGTCAAACTTGCTTCAAGCACAAGGCACGCCGAGTAGTCGAGCTCATCCCGCACTTGGGCTTTGTGCCTTGGGTCATCTCCTTTGGGTTGGCTCAGGTCTAGCTGTGAGGGTATGAAAGTTTTATCCTCCCACACTCACATGTCTTGAAAAAGATGGCTTATTCTGAACTACAATGTTTTGTGATCGGTTACAATCTTTTTCATGACATTAAGCAAGAAGATTATATTTTTTTATATAAATGTGATGACATTAACTAATTGGATCTACAAACCACACGCTCAAACTATATAAACTTATGACTTAGGGATTATTTGAATGTAGTCGGATTCGCATCGACCCATATGTGGTAAGGTAGATTATAGTAGAACTTTTACTAAATAGGAGTGTCTAGTTATCTATCAATAGATTTTGCATGGTTAAATTTGTCAGATTTTATATATGTGACCCAGTGAACAGTTATAGAACAAACACACAATAAAATATATAGAAATCTGACAAATTTATTACCAATAAAACCTGTCGACACATAAATCTGGTAGCATACAAACATAGCATTAGCAAATATTTCAATGGCCACAAAAATGGGGAAAATCAGTGGAGACAATCCCATGCATGGAAGTAGCCGCGGGCATCTGTCGTATACGATATTCACAAACACATTTGCATGCGTGATTATTCAATACATATGGCAGCTACATAAATCCAAGAGGAGTAGTTGGAAAGAAAAACTATAGCTCTGTTATGCATTGGATGATTGTGCATGCACACTTGTCATATATAATTTTGCAGTAGATTCCCACGGCATGTGACCGTCTCTAATGATTTTTTTTTCAACAAAAACGCTTAATAGTGCTCAAAGGTTTGGCGAAAGGACGCCCAAGATATCTAATCCATATCCATATTCGTGATTCGTTGGGCTTTGAGAGCCTCCCTCTCAATCCCAAACCCTACTCCTTCCGTCCAATAAAATACAACTATTTGATCAGTTTTAATCAAATTAAATTATTTTTTACTATATTTATAGTAATTATATTAACCTTTATGTCTCCAAACAATTTATTATAAAAATAATATACATATATGTGTTGACACCGTTTTTCGGCACGTGTCAAATGAGCTAATACTTGCATCGATCGGTAGCCATTTTTCCATCGGCATCGGGAAGTCATCAGTCAATGTTACCGATGAAAGTAGATGCTGAGAAAAGGTTAAGTTTGTTGCCGATGGAAGCTGGACGTTTCTTGCCGATGTGCCGGTAAGGATGTTGCCGATGATAGTTGGATGACTCTTGCCGATAAGAATTAGTTGGTAAAGACAAGTTACCAGAAGTGCAAAATCGCTGATTGGAAAGTATTGCCGATGCCGATGGGCATGGAGTGCCAATGGGCACAGAGTGACGTGGCAGTTGACGTCAGTAAGGGATTGCCGATGGCAATAGAAGGAAGCTGCGGATTAAAGTCTGCCGATGGAAAGTTTTCATCGAAGGAAAGACATAAGGAAACTGGTGATCTTGTACCAGTATTGTTATGGTAGTTTGAATCCGACTCTTGCACGAGTCGTTTGTTTCCTTAAAAATAGAGATATCTGTTTAGGAAAATAATATTGTTATTTGGGTCCGACTCCTGCGCGAGTCAGTTATTTCCTTTAAAGTAGGAGTTTGTTTTGGGAAGGTACGAGTCGTGTCTCTGTATAACTCTCCATGCGGGAGTATAAATATATGCCCAAGAGCTGCGTAATAACATATAAATCAATCTATCAAAAACAAATCAATTACTCTTATTTACCTTTACCGTAATTTACCCTTTTATTGCACTAGTCTTAGTTTATCTACGAGTTCTTCAAGCTTTTGACGGGCTGCATCTCCTTGATCTCCGTCAAACCCTTGCAAGTTCCGCGTGGGAGTAATCTGAGCTTTGACATCCGGGCGCATCGCTGTTGTCTCGTTCAGCTCTGCTCTAGTTATCCTGATCAAGTCTCAATCTTGACATCCGGGCGTATCGCCGTTGTCTTGTTCAGATTCTATTCTAGTTATCGTCCTTGTCGATTAACTGGTCAAATCGACTGGCACACCCTCGAAAATCGAATTCGGGTAATAGCCCGAGGTGTTCGCAGATCCTGACGCTTTTTATGTCAACACCTCTTTTGGCACGCCCAGTGGGACCATTATACATCTATCATGGGTGATAACTCCGATGTTAACCAGAGGAACGTCATCGAAGTCTCCAAGGCCGATCTAAAAGATGACCAGAGGCTGGCTATGGAGGAGTACAAACAGTTGTATCTGAAGTCCTTCAGCCTAAGCAGGAGCGGCGAAGCCATCTAGAAGCAAGATCCGTCGTTGCCGCGGCAGGTCACGTATGATGCCAATCCTGGTAAGTTACAAGAGATGGTTAATTCTGCCTTAAATCAAGAATTAATTAGCCACTCCAGTGTGCTGTCCAATATCGTGTACAATGTCGTTATGCAATCATTCAAAGAAGGACATGCACCTCAATATGTTGGTCCAGCGTATCATCAGCCTGGATCGGCATCTATAAACCCATCGGCAACCCCAGTGGCGTCTTCCACTCTCGTGGATCCGTCTGCCGATGTGGCTACACTACCAAGGCCGAGTCCTGAAGGCGTTACCAAGCTTAGTGCAGATCCCATGGCGTCGGCAATGTTGAGACCTGTTATCCAGGATCATCCAGCTCCTGCCAACTGATGGGGTTACGGTATGCCTTCAAATCTATCTACTGGTTCCAATCTGGTGCAGGGGGATAGTTCAGCTTGGAAGGGCTCCATGGCATCGGCAATGCAACCACAACCGATGATTCCTATGATGCATTATTCTACGTCTTCTCCAACTGTACAAGTGTCATCAGGAGATTTCCAGGAAGCGTTTCCTAAAGTACCCCTGATGCCACCATCGGCAAACTCTGTGCTGATGCAACATAGTGTAGCGACTGGAAGTCAACCTATGGTGGTAAAAAATCCTCAAGCCGGAGTACTAACACATCAAGGTAACCAATTTGTTGATTACTCTAAGGTGCAGGAGCAGCAGGTGCCAGTCAGCTATCAGCCATCGGTAAATTGCATGCCAATGATTTATAATCCTGGATGGACTAGTCAGCCGCCGGTGCAACAGCCTGACGTACTAATGTATCATTATGGAAGCCCAGCGAACACTCATAGTGGACCATCGATACAGCAACCGATGAATATGATGACTCAATCTAATCCAGTAAGTGTGCAAAACTATCCATCGACAAATCAGCCGATGCATAACGTTCAGATGACTGGTGCTGCGCCCGTGACAACTACGCATCATCTCTCACCAAGACCTGAAGGGGCGCATCAGCCGGCTCCACCAGTCAACAACCAGCCAATGAGTCGGCAAGAGCAGGATACATATTGGACCGATAAGATTGCCGAGGTGATGAAAGAACAATTCGGCATTAAACCCAAGGTTAATACGTATTCTTATCGGACCCCGTATCCTCCAGCATATGATTTAATTCCTCTCCCAAATCGGTACAAGGTGCCTAATTTTACTAAATTCTCCGACCAAGATGACACGTCAACGATGGAGCACATCAACCGCTTCATCATCCAGTGTGGAGAAGCTGCCAGCAGAGAGGAACTAAGGGTGAGATTGTTCTCATCATTATTGTCTGGATCGGTATTCACATGGTTCATATCATTACCTCCAAACTCTGTGATTACTTGGGCCGATCTAGAAAAACAATTTCACAAGTATTTCTTCGCGGGCGTACATGAAAAGAAGCTTACCAATTTGGTCAAGTTGAGGCAACGCAATGACGAATCGGTGGAGAGCTTTGTCCAGAGGCTGCGGGACACGAAGAACAAGTACTACAGCTTGGTACTTGATGATCGGCAATTGGCAGATTTGGTCTTCCAAGGATTGTTGCCGCATATTAAAGATAAGTATGCGTCTTAGGAGTTTGAAAGTCTAAGCCACCTTGTGCAGAGAATTGCCGATCAAGACGTCAAGACTTTTGAGCCAAGAAAGACTTGAAATAAGGTGACCTTCATTGGGCAAGAAGAAGATTCTGGTTCTGATGAAGAGCTAAGCATCAGTGCTGCTGAATGGGTGAAGGATAAGAAATCTGTGTCTTGTCCGTTTGGCCAGAAGGAAGCTGAGAGATTCACCTTTAATATTACCAAGGCCGATAGGATGTTTGACTTATTACTTCAAGAAGGGCGGATCAAGTTGGCGCCTAACCAAGTAATTCCATCGGCCAAAGAGCTCAAGAAGATCAGGTACTGCAAGTGGCACAATGCAACTTCTCACAGTACCAATGACTGCAAAGTATTCAGGCAGCAGTTGCAGTCAGAATTTGAATCTGGACGAATCAAATTTGAAAATTCTAAAGTCCAGAAACCGATGAAGATTGATCAGTACCTGTTTCCAAATAATATGGTGGAAGCTAGTGGAAAAACTAAAGTGTTGACATCGGTAGCTGCCAGGAAGAATGCATCGGTAGATCCTAACCATCAAGTAGCTGAGCGCGACGAGAGGAGGTTTGCCGATGATAGTAAAGGTAAGAGGGTTGTCGATGAGGGTAGCAGTGCCAAGAGGGCTCCTGGTGTTGTAATCACGTATAAGCAGCCAAGACAAGAGTATCGGCAATCGCAAAAGGAGCGATATCGGCAGGAAGAAGAAGAGCATCAAGAATGGCTTCGGCATAAGGATCACTGGAAGTGTCCCTTCTTCGTTCACTGTTGGGAGGAAGGCATCAAACTACCCACTGCCGATAATTGTCCTGAATGCAACGGGTACTACCCTACCGATCAATCAGAAAAGAAGCCTCGTTTTGGCGATCGGATGTCCAGGTATGCTAAGCCGCTCAGAGAGAAGAAGTCGGCACATGACCGACTAGGGGGCAAACTCAGTGCCCATGACAGGCTTGGCAGGCGTGTTGATCAAGAGGAGCTTGAGGAGATGGCCAACGCAAGAGTGCCTGATGAAGAAGTGTTCTCCAGAGATCCAAACGTTAGGAGTGGTGCCGACACAAGCAGCGATAGGCAGCACCAACCTGTTTGGAAAACCAAGCTTCCTCAGTGGTGCCCTAAGGGTCTAACAAAGACTCAGAAGAGGAGAATCCAACGCGAATGCCAAAGCGATTTATATGACAGTGAAAATCCTTCAAGGGAAAAGTAGTGGAGGCCAAAGCGCGAGAATAGGGATCCATCGGCAGAAATTAATATGGTCGTCATATTGCCGATGGAGTTCATGGCACCTGTCAGTGACGATGAAGAAACCGCTGAAATGGCACAATTGATGTTGGATCCGATGACAGCTATCTTTGAGAAGTCTGCCGATGATGAAAGGCAGCACCTGAAGGCTCTGTTCGTTAAGGGCAAAGTAGATGGACAGCCTGTGACAAAGATGTTGGTGGATGGCGGGGCGTCAATAGACATAATGTCATATGTCATGTTCAGGAAGCTTGGAAAAGGCGACCAAGACTTAGTCAAGACGGACATGAAACTCAAAGACTTTGAAGGCAATGTGTCGCCAGCTATGGGAGTCGTATGTGTTGAATTGACCATCGGCAGCAAAACTTTGCCGACAACATTTTTTATAATCAGTGGCAAAGGTACCTACAACTTGCTCCTAGGCAGGGATTGGATCCATGCCAATTGCTGCATTCCTTCTACAATGCACCAAAGCCTTGTGCAGTGGGTCGGAGACAAAATTGAAGTTGTCCGAAGTGAAGTCCCATCGATCCTCGCGTCAGCAGAATCGGAGACTTATGAGCAAACCCGGTGCATATCAGGTGAAGCTTGGGACACAGAGTTCCTCAAAGTTGCCGATTACCGCATCACACCGATCCAAGCAGTCGGTCCTGAAGAAGAGTTTTAATGGATCGGTTCACTGATGATGGGAAACTGGGACAGAGCTTCACATCCGCCGATGATTTACTCGAGATAGACATCGGTGATGGTAGTAAACATAGGCCTACTTTTATTAGTGCTAAGTTAGATTCCCAATGTAAACAACAGTTGACTGATTTGTTAAAGGAATACAAAGATTGTTTTGCTTGGGACTATACAGAGATGCCTGGTTTAGACCGATCAATAGTTGAACATCGGTTGCCCATTAAATCTGGTTTCCAACCGCATCGGCAACCTGCGCGCCGATGTAATCCTATGGTGTTGCCCGACATTAAGGCTGAAATTACAAAGTTAATTGAGGCTGGGTTTATTCGGCAATGTCGATATGCCGATTGGATTTCTAATGTGGTTCCTGTGTATAAGAAAAATGGAAAACTTCGTGTTTGTATTGATTTCAGGAATCTCAACAAGGCTACACCAATGGATGATTACCCGATGCCCGTTGCCGATCTGCTGATTGATGCTGCTGCTGGACATCAAATCATTAGCTTCATGGATGGTAATGCTGGATATAATCAGATATTAATGGCCGAGTAAGACATATCCAAGACTGCATTCAGATGTCCAGGTCATGTCGGTTTATTTGAATGGGTTGTCATGACTTTTGGCTTGAAGAATGTCGGTGCTACTTATCAAAGAGCAATGAATTTTATCTTTCATAAGTACATCGGCACTATAGTCGAAATCTATATTGATGATGTGGTGGTTAAGTCCGGAAATTTTGAGAAGCATCTTGCCGATTTGCGAAAAATCCTGGAATGCACAAGAGAGCATGGGTTGAAGATGAATCCTAACAAGTGTGCTTTTGGTGTATCGGCAGGACAGTTTTTGGGCTTCATGGTGCATCAGAGAGGCATCGAGATCGGCAGAAAATCTATTGATGCGATTAACAAAGTAGTTGCTCCTATAAACAAGACTAAGCTGCAATCTTTGATCGGTAAGATTAACTTCATTAGAAGATTTATATCTAACTTATCTGGTAAGATTAAATTTTTTAGTCCATTGTTAAAGCTGAAAGCCGATCAAGAGTTTACATGGAAAGAAGAACAACAATTAGCCTTGGAGGAGATCAAGAGATATTTGGTAAATCCTCCAGTCTTGGTTCCACCTCAGCACGGGAAACCTTTTAGATTGTATCTATCTGCCGACGATAGTGTTATCGGATCAGCCTTGATTCAAGAATTTGAAGGGAAAGAACGTGTGATATATTATTTGAGCAGAAGGTTGGTAGATGCTGAGACCAGGTATTCGTCCATAGAGAAATTATGTTTATGTTTATATTTCTCTTACGTAAAATTAAGGCATTATTTATTGTCGGCCGAGTGCATTGTTATCTGCAAAGATGATGTAGTTAAGTACATGCTGTCGATGCCGATATTAAGTGGGAGAATCGGCAAATGGGTTCTGGCACTTTCAGAGTTTGATCTGAGGTATGAATCGGCTAAGGCAGTTAAGGGTAAGGTGGTGGCCGATTTTGTTACTCAACATTGCAATATGATGAGCTCTGTAGAGATTGCTCCTTGGACTTTGTTCTTTGATGGGTCTACATGCAAAGAAGGAGCAGGCATCGGAGTTCTCTTCATTTCACCCCGAGGACGAAAGTATGAAATTTCGTTGCCGATTGTTGCTACATCAACAAACAATCAAGCTGAATATCAAGCTTTAATAAAAAGGTTGGAATTACTCAGAGAGGTGCGTGCCGATGCTGTTGAAATTTTTGGCGATTCTATGTTGGCGATCAATCAATTGACTGGGGTATATGAATAACGAAGTGAAGTGTTGATTGCACACCATGAGAAGTGTTTAAGATTGTTGAAAGAATTCAAAGAGTATCTCCTTGAGCATATTCCTAGATTGCATAATGAAGAAGCCAATCGGTTAGCGCAGAACGCTTCAGGATATCAGCCGATTTAAGAAGTCATGACATCGATAATGGTTGCCGATGACTGGAAAAAGGAAATTGCCGATTACTTAAGAGATCCATCTAAGAAGGTTGAGAGGTGTCTGAGATTCCAAGCCACCAAGTACGTGCTCCTTGACAATGAATTGTATTATCGGACGATTGATGGAGTTTTGCTCAGATGCCTTGGTAAAGAAGAATCAAAGGAGTTGATGGGCGAAATCCATGAAGGTGTGTGTGGAGCACATCAATCGGCATTCAAGATGAAGTGGATGATTAGGCGGAATGGATATTATTGGCCGACAATTCTTGAAGATTTCTTTAACTATTTTAAAGGGTGCCAAGATTGTTAGAAATTTGGTAATGTCCAAAGGGCACCTGCATCGGCAATGAATCCTATAATCAAGCCTTAGCCGTTTGGAGGATGGGCTATTGATCTTATCGGCCAAATTTATCCACCGTCAAGTAAGGGGCATAAGTTTATGCTTGTTGCTACCGATTACTTTACAAAATGGGTTGAGGCGATTCCTTTGAAAAAAGTAACATCGGCAAACATGGTGGATTTTGTAAAAGAACACATTGTTTACCGATTCGGTATTCCTCAAACTATTACTACCGATCAAGGAACTATGTTCACATTGGGAGAGTTTGATGAGTTTGCTGCTAATATGGGGTTCAAGGTATTGAATTCTTCTCCTTATTATGCCCAAGCTAACGGTCAGGCTGAAGCGACTAATAAGGGAATTATTAAGCTTATCAAACGCAAGATTGAAGAAAACCCCATAAGGTGGCATATAGTATTAAATAAAGCCCTATGGTCGTATCGGATGGCATGTCATGGTGCAACCAAAGTTTCGCCGTATCAGTTAGTCTATGGACACGATGCTGTCCTGACCTGGGAAATTAAAACTGGTTCTAAGCGATTGTTTTATCAGGATCAATTGACAGCCGATGAGTATGATACTCTTATGAAGGATGAGTTAGAGGACTTAGCAGGTCATCGGTTGAGGGCTCTAATCAGCATTGAGGAAAACAAGAAAAAGGTTGCCAGATGGTATGACAAGAAGGTGAAGGTGAAGGAATTTGCCGGTGGTGATCTGGTATGGAAATTAATTTTACCGATTGGGACTAAAAGTTCTAAGTTTGGAAAATGGTCTCCTAATTGGAAGGTCCTTATCGGATAAAACAGTCTGCTCCTGGCAGTGCTTATATTTTAGAAACTCTCGAAGGAGTTGTATTCTCCAGAGCAATCAACGGTAAATACTTGAAGAGATATTACCCTAGTATTTGGGTAGACGCATAGAGTACTCGTTTGAATGCCGATGAAAGAAAAAGTTATAAAACATCGATAAAAGTGCACTAACATTATATTACAGAATTGAATCAAGTGTTACTGTTACATTTGCCGATATAATGAATTGTAGCAAATTACAACAAAGATTGAATAGCTGATATCGCACGCAGGCGAATTTGTTCTATTGCTTCCATCTCCCTGGCATCATCATCGGCAGACCCTCCGATTGGTTTAATCTTTTTCTTCAACGCGATAGCTTGTCGAGTGTTTGCGTCTCGTTCTTGTCGCAAAGCCTTGATGGTATCGGGTAGTTGAGCTTTCTTTTGGCTGGCTGCGCTCAAGGCTTCTTCCACCCTTCTTAATTCGGCCTGCAGCTCTTCCTTCCTTGCCGATAAGTCAACTATCTCTTGCTCAAGATTAGCGTCGGAGGCTTCTACTTGGCCGATGTTCTTATGCTTCTCATCGGCAATTTGCTTGAACTTGAGCATTTCCTCTGTAATCTTGGACTGAGCGTTCCTATCGGCAATGCGGTGTGAGACCCGTTGGTATTGGAGTTGGCGGCTCTCGAGGAATGCTGCTTGGAAGAGAATTTCTTATGTATCGGCAGACAGGTGGCCTTGGATGTCTTTGAAAGCTGACTTTGCTGCAGTAGAGTCTTGAACGAGCTGGGATGTGTTTTGTTGCAGCAGAGAGAGCAGTGCTTCAAGCTTGAATTTGACCTTTGCCGGTAAAGCTGGAGCAGAGCTTTCTTCGTCCTCGTCTTCATCGAGAAAGTTGACGGCGAAGGAGAATAAGCTGTTTGCTGCAGCAGAACCTTCTTGATCTTCGTCTTCGCCAGGGAGGTTGACGCTGAAAGAAAACAAGCTATTGGGAGAGTCTTGGGCCTAAAAAGGAGAAAGTTAAAATTTGCCGATCGTAAATTTGTATTGCAAGTTTCTAGATAATCGACTTACCATCTTGAAACGGATCTCTTGTCTGGGACTTGGAAAGGTCGTTGGTGCGGCTTCATCTTGAAGATCGGCAGCAGCTGCTGATGAACACGCTTCCGTAGGAGGAGCGGTTGGTGCTGTAGGTGCTGTTGTTGGCACTGTTTCTGCTGCGGCGGCTGGCTCCTGTGGCGGCGATGTTGTCCTCTGATCGGGAGTTTCATCAGGTACAGGTGTTGGTGCCGATACCAATGCTGTTGCAGCCGGTTCCTGTGGGGGTAGTGTTGTTGCCTGGTCGGGAGCTTCGTCCATCGGCTACTCGGGAATGGACGTCGATGATGGTTCTGCCGTTGGTGCGTCGGCGGTCGATGATGGCTCTACTATTGGTGCATCAGTAGCTGGAGTAGCTAGCCTCAGACGCCTCTTCTTCCTCAGAGCAGCAGTCGGTGAGCCGGCCCGTTTCGATTGCGGAGCTTGGGGGGCATCGGCAGCAGGAGTTGGGGAAGTTGGTACGTTTGCAGCAGCTGCCGATGACCTCGCTGCCTGAAGAATGTTTGGTGCAAATTACATAGAATAAATATTACCGATGAGCAGTTTATGATCGGTGTAAATAAAACTGAAACTTACTGCGAAAGCTCGCGCCATGATGGCAGCGGCAGCCTATGGAGTGGCACTGGTCGTTGCAAACATCGACCTTGGCTTTAGAGTGACCTTAGGTGTCCTCTGGGGAGTGAAGGAAGCCAATGTAGGAGCATTGTTGCCGATAATGGACACCGGGCTCCTCACTCGGACACGGAAGGGCTTGCCACTCTTGCTCACTCGGTGGATTGGATCGTCGACTTGTAGTAAGAGAGTCAGATACCGATGGTAGAAGTAAATAGTAAGATACATTGGGATAAAGAAACTTACTGCATCATCGGGGATGACGTGATCGGCATCGATCAAGTGTCGATAATAATGTGATGACTTGGCAAAAATTTGGCCTCTCCATTCTTGCCACCAAGATTTGTATAACTCTGTCATGAATGATGTTGGTGCCCAGGAGGATAAGTCGATGTCTGATGTGTCGGCGTCGGGAGGGAGATTAACGACCTTGTTCCAGTCCATGGCGTTGGAGATGATTTGTCTTGGTTTTACTACCTTTGAGTAATAGAGCTTGATCGGTAATTGGCCGAACGCAAGTTGTCTTGCTGCTACCGATGGGTAATAAAACTCGAAAGATGGAGGAGCATTCTTCCTAGTTCCGAAAATGTTAACTGGGATAGCTCGGGGAACAATGCCGGCCTTCATGATTACTTCGTTCTGAGGCACGTTCCAATCGGTAAGGTTAAACAACAAAGGGAATTGATTGTTCTCGTCAACATAGGGCCACCAAAGTCGTTCTGCAACAGGGATTCCACAGTAAAACTTTTGGAAGAACCTGCCGAATTGATCTTCATTGGCATCGGTTCCTGGCAGCATTATGATGGCTTCCCCAAAGTTGAGTGGGGGACGAGTTGCCGATTCATCATCCTCATATTCATAATCTTCCGATATATCCCTTGGGAATTGCTGGTTGAACAGATCAAGTTGAAGGACCTTGTACATGTGTGCGTTCAACCACATATTCACAAACCACCAGGACCTCCAAGGTTGCCGATGGACTCACCTAGCAACAACTTCTTGAACACTTGGTGCAGGAGATGGTATACTGATCCAAGAAGATATCGGCCGAGAGGGAGTCTTGTTCCATCGGCAAGAAGTTCTGCTGCGGGGAGATGCATAGTAGTAGGTCCAACTGCTCTGCCACAGAAGATAAATTTTTCTAGCCATATATTCAGAAAGATGGCATGCTCCCTCTGACCTACCGATCCAGTCTTCTGGTACTCCTGGATGTAACCAGTTCAGCTGCCGATATTGCATGTGTTCACCTTATACTCAGCCTTCCTATTGAACAGGGTAGGGGTATCGGCAGAAGAGACATCTAAGTCGGTAAGTATATGCACATCGGTAAGGGTAGGGGTGGCAGGTCCATGTCTGAATAAGAAAGCATTCATTGTATCGGACCAGAAGTAGGAAGCTGCCATCATCATGTTCTCATTCTTCTCCATATCGCAATGGAGAGCCTGATGCACTGGTCTAGATTACGCTCTGACCAGTAAACTTGTTGTGTCCTGATTACTCTAAGGTACCAGTTCTTCCATCCCTTGGTGGGTCTAGGCCATGAGCGGAAGGCGTCTTTCCATAACCCTAGGCTAAAGCACTCGGATTTGAAGGGGATGCGTTTGGCCTCGGCATTGATCAGATTGGTGGGGTCAGGATTTCCCATTGGGCCCAAGCAGTGGAAATTGGATTGTTCAATGGGGATTACTATCTTGTTGTACAGTTCCTAGGTTTCAGAAAAAGCAAAGAAAGACAGGGGAAAAGAATTACAAGATTGATGCGGGAGAGAAATTTGCAGGAAATGAAGGGAGGAAGGAGCAGATTTACCTTGGGGACGTCGAAGTTGATCGCCATTGGTGCTGTTCGAGTTCTGCTGGAAGAGGATGCCGCCACTTGAGTTCACGGACTGTTCTTCGGAGTCGCCGCTAGGGTCTCCGTCGAGGTTGAAGACGAGGGCAAGTGAAGGCGAAAGTGGGCTCAGGGTAAAGAACAGATTGGATGATGGTAATTTTTATAAGCCTGGTCAGGGGTATTTCGGAATTTTCTTCATACTGAGTAGGAATGTGGAAGGGTATGCAATAGGTATGTGCGGCAATCGAGGAGGTGTGATTGGATTTATAACTGTTCATGCCGCAGTCGCGGAATTTTGTTAATAAATTGCGGTTTTGCACGCGGTGATCGAGAAAGTCGTGCGGTCATCTTGGAGGGAACAGTTATAGTAGAGAGAATTTCGGCGCGTAAAATATTCTACACTCTGAAATTGGGGGGCATGTGTTGACACCGTTTTTCGGCACGTGTCAAATGAGCTAAGACTTGCATCGATCGGTAGCCGTTTTTCCATCGGCATCGGGAAGTCATCAGTTAATGTTACCGATGAAAGTAGATGCTGCGAAAAGGTTAAGTTTGTTGCCGATGGAAGCTGAACGTTTCTTGCCGATGTGCCGGTAAGGATGTTGCCGATGGTAGTTGGATGACTCTTGACGATAAGAATTAGTTGGTAAAGACAAGTTACCAGAAGTGCAAAATCGCTGATTGGAAAGTATTGCCGATGTCGATGGGCATGGAGTGCCAATGGGCACAGAGTGACGTGGCAGTTGACGTCAGTAAGGGATTGCCGATGGCAATAGAAGGAAGCTGCGGATTAAAGTCTGCCGATGAAAAGTTTTCATCGAAGGAAAGACATAAGAAAACTGGTGATCTTGTACCAGTATTGTTATGGTAGTTTGAATCCGACTCTTGCACGAGTCGTTTGTTTCCTTAAAAATAGAGATATCTGTTTAGGAAAATAATATTGTTATTTGGGTCCGACTCCTACGCGAGTCAGTTATTTCCTTTAAAGTAGGAGTTTGTTTTGGGAAGGTACGAGTCGTGTCTCTGTACAACTCTCCATGCGGGAGTATAAATATATGCCCAAGGGCTGCGTAATAACATATAAATCAATCTATCAAAAACAAATCAATTACTCTTATTTACCTTTACCGCAATTTACCCTTTTATTGCACTAGTCTTAGTTTATCTACGAGTTCTTCAAGCTTTCGACGGGCTGCATCTCCTTGATCTCCGTCAAACCCTTGCAAGTTCCGCGTGGGAGTAATCTGAGCTTTGATATCCGGACGCATCGCTGTTGTCTCGTTCAGCTCTGCTCTAGTTATCCTGATCAAGTCTCAGTCTTGACATCCGGGCGTATCGTCGTTGTCTTGTTCAGATTCTGTTCTAGTTATCGTCCTTGTCGATTAACTGGTCAAATCGACTGGCACACCCTCGAAAATCAAATTCGGGTAATAGCCCGAGATGTTCGCAGATCCTGACGCTTTTTGTGTCAACAATATATATTACTAATCTAATGATACTTAATTTGTATCATGAATGTTAATATTTTTAATATAAATTTAGTAAAATTTCAAATTGTTTGACTCCTCAAAGAACGAGAATGTGTTTTTTTTCTAGGCAAGGGGGTACTCTCAATTATTAGTTGTATGATTTTGCTACAATATGGCCTGCTCAATCAGTTAATACTTCATATTATGTAATAACTATAACATCATAATTATAATTACCATGAATGGTACATCAGAAATTATGTAGGATAATTCCCTCCATACCCTTCAAGGGAAAGGAAGTGTGCCTTAATTTTGAACGGAATGAAGGAGTATCAATAACTGATAGATCGCTGTAGTTTTAAATCTCCTGCTAAAGCTATCGCTATAGCCCGCTATAGCTTTTTGAGGTAGAATGTCACTACTTGTGTTCATATACAATTTAGCCGCTATATGGATCTGTATTAGCTGCTTTAGAGATACACCGCTAAATATCTTAGTTCACTATTTTAAAACATTGTAGATCACTGGCCGCACCCCCACCCTGGCCTGACCACAGTATATTCTGCATTGCAAATTTGCGCATGCATCAAGCCCTCTTGGCTTGGCTTTGGCTCCCCTGCCAGAAAATATATACAACCGTCAGAAGAAGAAGGCTACTGCTCCTTCCCACACCCACATAATCTAACCCGTGCTGTCTCCCGTGTCTCGCACTATAACTACCCCTTGCCAACCACGGCACCCTCGCCCTAAAAGCAAGGAGTAGCCAAGAACAGAAGCAAAGCTAGCTCGCAGACGGGAGAGCCTCCTACAGCAAGAAACCACCGCCCCCCAAATCCATCCATGGAAGACCCCTACACGAGCTTCTTCAAGAACAGCTACTACTACTACGCCTCCTCCTACCCATCTGCCCCAGCAGCTCCCCACCACCATCTCCCTCCTCCCCTCCCACCGTACACCACCCTCTACCCCGCCGCCGCCGCCGCGGCGCCGCAGTACCACCCTGCAGCCTGCTTCTTCCAGCCACAGCCGACGCTGCCGCCTCTCCACGACGACAGCCCGCCGTCACCGCCGCTACGGGAGGCGCTGCCTCTCCTCTCCCAGTCGCCTACGCGCGCCGCCTCCCGGACCCAACCACGCCCACACGTAGCGGCGGTGGACTTCGACTCCGACGACGACGCCGCCGACGACTTCCTACGCGAGGTCGTCGTCGGCAGCTCCGTGATGACCCTCTCTAACTCTACGCGTGCGCCGCTCTTCGCCGACCTCAACTGCATGCCTTCCTGCTGCGACGACGACGACGGCGGCGACCCGATGGACCTGGAGGCCGCGGTCGCGCTGCGCATCGGCCTGCCGCCGGCTCCCGTCAACGGCGGTGGCGCCGAGGCTGACCTCCTGTCCGGCGGGCTCTCCGGCAGCAGGGGCCGGGCCTGCGGCGGTACCATGGAGGCCGAGGAGGATGAGGACGAGTGTAAGGTGGACGCCAGCGACGGCGACGAGGTGGTGCCGTTAGGGTTCGCGTCCACGCCCATCGGGAGGCTCAACAAGGGGCAGTACTGGATCCCGACGCCGGCGCAGATCCTCATCGGGCCTACCCAATTCTCCTGCCCCGTCTGCTACAAGACCTTCAACCGATACAACAACATGCAGGTCCGTCAGATCAGTGCCATGGCCATGCTATGCTCGCTCACCCATACATATAACATACCTAGTATTTTTTTTTCTTTCTATTGCCTTGCTGTTTTCTTGTTCTTCTTATTGAGCTAGCCTGGTGAGGTAGTTTGGTTCTTGGATTATTGATTGGTCACCAATCATGCAAGTTTTCTGGCCGGCAAGCTAGCTAGCTTTGGAGCTACTAGTTGCATATGCCATGAAACAGACTCAAGCCCAGATGCTGATGCACAGTGGCTGCTGCCTTTTGCGTGATTGAACTAGACTGGCATGCCAGGGGCAGCCATGCATGCAACCATGCATCTTTATGCTTTCCTTGGGTGAGTGCTTGCCTTTTGAAGATTCATATGAGCCAGTGTGGTATGGGAGCAGTGGAGATCCCAGGGAAGATCGATTTCACCTTTAATTTGGTTCTGTCTCTCTATCTTACTAGCTCTGATCCATCATCTGTTTTTTTTTCTTTTCTTTTGGAGCAGGAGTAGTATTATCCATGTGGTTACTTTCTAGTAGTAGTCTCCTCCAAGTAGTACTAGCTAGTCCAGGCCACTGGCAGCAACCGGAGGTGCTGATCTGATCACTCACGAGAGTCATGGTTCATGAGATTTGGCCAGCAGAAACACAGGTGGTTTCAGGGCAGGCTTTCATGGTTTGGAAAGCATAAGATTGTGTGGCATCATGACCTCACCTGCGGCATGGCAGTCTTGAGTCTCCTCCTGCATCTGCATGCACACCTCCCAAGAACACAAAGAGATCTGCAGTGTTCTTCCTGTAGTCGGCCACAGTTCACTCTGGCTGCTCTCTTAAAGGAGCAACACCAACACGTAACTAGGAAGAATTACGTATAGGAACCAGAACACCAACACGTAACTAGGAAGAATTACGCAGGAATTTTATAGAACCAGAAGTTGCCTGAGCCGAGCCCTCTCTGAGTCTCGAAAGATAACCGCACCTATCCTTACAAGTCACACATGCAGCTTCTCTGGTTGCATCTGATTACCATTGCTGCATGGAAAAAGTCCAGTAGACTCTGCCTGGAGTCGGAACAGTGCTGGGTAGGTTCAGTCAGGTCACCTTTGGAGTTTGGTCATCATACAACTCCAACTCCAAGCAAGCTATCTCTAGCTTGGAGGCTGCTCATGCACAATGTGTCAAACATGCATGCATACACAAATACTACTACGTAGTATACTCTTCTAACACCAGTGGCCGGCTCAGTGCATTAATAGCTAGCTAGTAGATTCACATGATTATTATTCCCCCAAACACTGAGCATATGTAATAAACGAAAAGATTCAGCATGTGATATGATAGGCATTCAATTCTCCTTCATACATTTCCTCATTCAATTTCTAACAAGCAAATCTATATACCAATGCATTGGCAGATGCACATGTGGGGGCACGGGTCTCAGTACCGCAAGGGTCCGGAGTCGCTCCGTGGCGTGCAGCCGACGGCGATGCTCCGGCTGCCGTGCTACTGCTGCGCGCCAGGGTGCCGCAACAACATCGACCACCCGCGGGCGCGGCCGCTCAAGGACTTCCGGACGCTGCAGACGCACTACAAGCGCAAGCACGGGCTGAAGCCCTTCCTGTGCCGGAAGTGCGGCAAGGCGTTCGCCGTCAAGGGCGACTGGCGCACGCACGAGAAGAACTGCGGCAAGCTCTGGTACTGCCTCTGCGGCTCCGAGTTCAAGCACAAGCGCTCGCTCAAGGACCACGCGCGCGCCTTCGGCCACGGCCACGGCGCGTTTGGCTGCAACCTCGACGGCGGAAGCGGCGCCGACGGCCTCGATGACGACGACGACGGCGCCGTCTCCGAGATCGAGCACGACCTGTGCGCCGCCGCCGCGCGGTGATCGATCGATCGATCTCCATGCTAGGTGGTGATAGCTAGCTAAGCTAGCTCTAGTAGTGCTACCTGGCTGCTGGCCGGCCCTGCTGTTGTTCTTGCATTGTTAGTTGCTGCTGTGTTGCCGTCGACGCCGGCCGGCGGCCCGTCGTCGTCTGCCTTTGCTCCATCGAGTAGTTTGTTGATTAGGGTTGTGTCATCTCGTCATGTGATGATCTATATCCATCTCTCTAAGCTAGCTACCTGAAGGTTAGTTTATGATGCTGTACTTGTCCGTTCCTGCCAATCGATCGAGTGGACTCTCCACTGTTATTATTAGCTAGTAGTAGAATGCTGTTGGGTGCATGGTGATCTCGACAGATCATCATGCCATACCATATCAAGCCATGATGGAAAAACAGCTTCCTCCTCAATATGATTTCATGTTTGGCATTTCTTAAACTTCAATCTTTCTCGAGTTCGAATCATATATTATTAACTGCTAGTACCTGCTAATAACTTTTTCTCTATTTATAAGCTAGCTCTAGTCACACAGTAAACTGCTGCTGCTGCTGCTATAGTACATGAGAAATACTTCCGATCGATCCATATGCATGGTGTCAGTGGCAGGGGATCGATGCATGAATGACTACGTCGATCGATGGATGCTGTTTGTTGCAAACCAAAACGGGAAAATTTTCCCCATTCAGCTAACCTGCTCATCAGCTGCATCGTGTACAAGTGTATAACGGTGTGGGACAGTAATGGAGTCATGGAGAGCGACCACTGGGATCTCCATCTTCCTCCTCGGCATTGGCGAAGCACAAGCATCCACCAGATCGGTCGTCGTCGCCATGCTAGATAGCTAGCTCGTCGCTGCATGTGGAAAAACTGAGCCACTCCACTGTCCCAGTCAAGTTTCTACTATGGATCGACATGCCCCTTTCTGTGCAAACACACAGACCAACCTAACCTAACCATGTTTTTATAGTCTGTGCCCCTCCAGGTCCCTGCAGTAGCTAGTAGGACACACACTCCAGACTCCACGTTCCAGGTTTGTATGCCCTGCAAGGAGAAAGCAGAAAAAGGCGATGATAGGGACTGAGCTGTCGAGATAGGAATAGGATATGTACTAGTACTACCTGACATATACTAGCACCTCCTTTTTATAAATTAATAAAATCGTTCGGACAATATATTCCTGTTTAATTTTCACAAGCTAAGAGCAAGGGTCTAGGGATAGATTGTGCATGTTTTAGCCCGTTAGTTTCGCTAAAATTTGACTTATATTGAATACTTGTACTGATTTATTATCAGAGAAAAACATTATTTGTTCGCTTAAAATAGTGTTGCAATAGTGCTGATGAACAAGGCAATTGTCTTTATTAGATGATATTCGGTCAGCTCAAAAAACACATCTAACTTATTGATTAATCAAATCTTTAAAGGAAAATTGTCTTGTTTCGATGTTTCTTTGGACTAATTCCCCTTTTATATATTTTTATTTGAGTTGCGCTTGTAACCCATATTTTGTTCTCGTATAATATAAATTACGGCAACATTATCACCGTTCTTTAAAAAAAATAAAGAAGGAAATGAGAAGCATGCAAATAACGCAAATTGCATGCTCCAGAATTATTACCCAGTAAAGCGAGCACTTACAAATCTATGACTACAACTCTACAGAGGCTTCATGAGACACTGTTCGTTTTCAAAACATGAAATCCTCTTCTTGAAATAATAGAGGGGGGGGGGGGGGGGGGGGCGCATATGCAGGTGCTCCGATCTTTGGTCGTTTGTAAACTGCTTTCCACGAGAGGATCAACTTTTTGGGCGCACTTGAGATTGTGGGGGCATGCATGGGCATGGCCGACCAAAGTATGCAATAGCCAAAGTTTGATGGATGGAACATCTCACGCATACCATGAGAAGTTCGTGTCAAATGATGAGCTTTTTCCTCACATCGGCTGGATAGAAAGAACAAAGATGGATAGGGATGCACAGGCACAAGGAGCTCACCACGCCACAACTTTTTTTCTTATAAAACAAATACTGAGCTGCACTTTTTTTATGCTGTGTTAAATTAAATTTAAAAAGTGGGCTACATATACTGCATATACTCGGCTGCAAGCATGGAGGAATAGCCTCTCTCTCTGTTTGGTCCGGATTGGGGGCAACGAGCAATCTATACTCTTTTCTAAATAAATTGATTTTTATTTGATTAATTTAAAAAAACGCTGAGATTTACAAAACCAAATTAGTATTATTATATACACCATAAACTATGTATTTTTTAAAATATTTATATTTTCTGTTTTCAAAAATATTTTTTATATAATATGTTCATTTGGTATTATAAAAGATTTGTGATTTTCTCTATAAACTCGGTTAAATATATAAAAATAAGTTTGACTTATTAAGACAGAGATCTAGAGGTTGATTTATTCAGGTAGTACTATATGAGGCAATATGGGTATTGCAGGAACATGCCATCGGAAAACAATGAATTATGATGTCTCCGACAGTGCGCGTTTTGTTTTTTGTTACCTGAAGTTATTTCATTGCCAGGTCTGTGGCATGACATCACAATCAATCCGTCATTGTAGCAACATTTGTTCATAGATTGTTTTGTAGTGGATTTTAGCCATTGATGACTTGTTTAGATGCCACATAGATCACACTCAAACTAAGTGTATACAAGTGGTTTGAGGAAGATACATGCGTATCCAAACAAGGCCTGAATCCACGAGTTTCTCCCAATACAAGTGTTTTCTCGGTACGCTATTGCAAATAAAATTTAACCAACACCTAAATAACATCAGTTTTCTATCTATAAGCATACTCACTCGGTTCTAAAATAATTATCGTTTTTAGTTTCCATGCCATAAGTTTGACTACGGGCAACATTTATATTCCTAAATAAATTTATTATTAGGAGGATTATTAATTATTATCTAAATTATAATTATGTACATAAATATTAATATTTTTTCATATAAACTTAGTCAAAGCTATTCATCAGAAAGTAAGAATGACAGCTATTTTGGGACGGATGGAGTAGGCCCGGTTTGGTGGGGCTCCTACCAACTCCAGTTTCTCTGACGCATTCACTATTTATACACTGTTCACATGAGCTATTTTTATCTTCCTCCCCTTTTCTCTCACAGAGCCGTTGAGAATAGGTGAAGCTGGAAAAAAAGTGACTTCTTCTGCTCCACCGGCTCTGTGAGAGGAAGAGAATAAAAACGACTTCTGTAAATACGTCAGAGAAGCTGGTGCCGTTTGGAGCCCTACCAAACGGGGCTTAAGTCGCGGGGCTTTCGTACCATCCCACCAAAGAGTCATTGCTACTAATAGAAATAGGATACCGTTCATTTGAAACCTATCAAGAACAATTTAGGCCCCATTTGGTACAACATTCTACCACCAGATCCAAATTATTTGTAGTTGTTTCATGCTAAACGGGTAAAACCAAACAACTCCATCCAAATGAGTCCCTCGAAACCTGATAAGACGAAGGATAGGTGGGCTGAAGTTGAAAATAATAGATGCACCTAGCGGCGCATCAGCTTGGTGGGCTCTACTGAGGATGAAAGCCCTGTTTACCCTGCATGAAGAAGAAGCACCCTGAGAGTGGGACCAGGATGAGCGGCCTCAACCCTCAAGGGAGCGGCATGCCGGGGAACAAGCAACGAATTAATTGGGAAAGAGGTTTTTGGTCTTTTTATTTATTTTTTCATTAGGAGGAATTATTTTGTCAAACAATACAAGAAAATAGATATAGCTCTGTCGATAGAGTTATTTATATATGGGGCTAAAGCCCAAAAAAAACAACTCGATAGTGAAGTACTATAATTATGTCAAACAGGGTCTTGCATGGAGACACTTCACATGATAGGAGTAATAGTACTCACTCAGTCCACGAAAGAATAGATTTTTTGGTTTGTTCTAAGTCAAATATTTTGAACTTTGACCAAATTTCTAAAATAAAATATTAAATATTATGGTATCAAACTAGTATTATTAGATTTATCTAAGAACATATTTTTGTATTGTGCTCATTTTAAGTCATAGATATTGTTGTTTTTTTCTATAGTCAAAATTAAAAAAGTTTGACTGACACGGATTGTAGGAATTGATTTTTTCGTGGACGGAGGGAGTATTTTTTTAAAGGTGCTTCTTTACGTGAAGCACATCTGAAAATTATTGGAAAATTACCCCTCTTTTAATTATTTTCAATGAAGATGAGTTTTTGCAATGGAATTTTTAGAGCGTATATCATGTCCATCCCCATCTTTACCAAAAATTTCAAAAAACTACGAAATGTATACTAACTTTTATATGCATAAGGAATAATGTTTGCTAACCTTTGTATTTCCTCCATATAGGAATTAGATGACGGTTTGAACAGCAACTCGGTCTTCCAAACACAACTTTGACATCTTGTTTTTATAAAAATATTTATGAAATAATGATATATGTATAATTTTATGAAAATATTTTTCAAGATAAATCTATTCATATAATTTTTACATTTTTAGTCTCAACAATTTAATAATTTTTATTATCAATATTTGACTCAAAACTTGTCCAAAACATCATCTAAAGAGTTATATGTACTCCGGCGACATAGACATACAGGTGATGGGGAAGCGGGGCATTTGGATTCCAAAGGCACAAACTAGCTACTAGCTAGGCAGGGAGAAGTGGGCGACATATTTCCAACAGCAGCGAGAGCAAGCGAGCGATCACCTGGAAACTGGCAGAGATCGATAGATTAGAGCGTCCCAACAGTTAGCTATTTGGCTAACTATTATAACATGAACAACTAAAAAGTAGGAGAAAGAATAGTCATTAGCGATGAACAAATAGTTAATTTATTTCACATACTTTAAGAATATGAGAGATAAATATATGAATCCATATATAATACTCCCTCCGGTCCCTTTTAATTGGCGCACCACCATTTTTTCATTTGGCCGATTTAAGTGGCATAGTTAGAATACCAAAGCTAATTATAGCCGAAATTAATTACGTAGCTGGATAAGGAAGCGTTAGACACCGAACCATTGCATGCGGGAGCCATGCAAATAGAACGAAGCTGCCCGAGGGAACGGCTGAGAAAATTACGGAGGGTGCCAAAATCGCTTTGGCTGACTGCATGGCTGGGTGGCGCAGCTGTAAAATAACGTCTTGGTATCTGAAGGGAGTATATAATAGTATTTGCTTTCGTCTTTTGTCTTCATATCAGCTAGCTACGTAAGTAGGTAACACCGTTGCAGACGCCCTTACAGTACTCCTACACACTCTGTCGATCAATCAGTGAATAATGAAGAGGCCCTAATGATAGATCGTCATTAACTTTGCGCCCTGCTAGCTAATCTCCCCGACATGTGACATGCCTGCGGAGAAGCGCGTCAAACCTTTCTGCTGCACACATGCGCAGGCGTAAACAAAACAAGGCGGCGATCCTTCCTGATCGGTAGTACCACAGCAGCCAGACAGTTGATGCCTCGAAGCTGCGAGGCGGGGGAGCAGGCCGAGCCCGACCAGGGGCGCCGTGCGTCCCGAGGCGGATGCCGGTGGTGGATGCCCCGGCCTGCGCCTCCCGGCCGGCCGGCCCCGAGCACGAGCAGACACGCGCCCGGCCAGCCGGCGGCCAGTCCCCGCGCGCGGCGCACGAAGCAGATTGCACACCATGCACGCCGCGCCTCGTACTACTTGCAGTAGGCCATAAAACAAAACGATCAGATAACCATGCATGTAATGTAATGTAATGTCTGGATGGGAAAAGGCGTCGATTTGTTTAGTGCTGCTGCGGGCATCCATGCGTGTGATGTGGGCTGTGCCTGCCTTAGCTTCTGCAGTGCGTTCCTTTTGCATGCATGCGCGTCGGCCCCCGCCGGCCTGTTGTCACTTCTTGCTTTGAGCCGTTTGTGGGAGATGGTTCGTAGTCCTGGCCTGCCTCGGCAACCAAGCATATGTGGGCACGTATGCAGGAGTGTGTACGTACTCCATGTTGTTAGGTATTATCGGTTACAAGTCAGGGTCCACATTGGATCGAATGCTCCCTCATTTCTCTAAATAATTAAATTAACTATCTTTCATCAACAATCTAACTTGCAAAATGTGCCTTCCTTCCACAATCTACATGGTATCCAAACACAACCTTAAAGCCTGCCCTAGCCGCATTGTACATGCATGCACGGCGAGCGGACGATCGATGAGAGACCCGGTGTGAAAAGCGGGCGTGACCAAAATTATAGAAAAAATGCTAAAAAATTATGATATCAAGTATGTATATTATGAAAATATAATTGATTAAGAATCTAATGATATTTAGTTAATACATAAATATTGTTATATTATCAGTTAAACTTGAGATGTTTTCACTCTCCAACATTCTTGAAATATTTTATAATTTAGGATGGAAGAAGTATGTAGTACTTGGTATCTAGAAAATTCATAATCACTTACAAAATAATTGTCGTATTGGTGTGCGAGCTACATGTTTGAATTGATTTATAAAAAAATAGTGCAACATTTGTTAAAACCATTGTTACGATAGCAAAATCACCGTTCAAAACCGACTCACTGGGTAATTTGACTGGTAATTTCCGAGGCACAATCCCCGTGGTGTTTCTCTCATAACAAAAACAGGGAAATTTTGTTGTGAAACACTACACTTATCAACATTTTGTTGTGGGACACTGGGGTGCTTTTTTTACTGTGTCCCACAGAAAAAAAAACACTCCAGTGTCCCACAGCCAATTTTAGATAAGTACAGTTTCTCACAACAAATTTTGCCAAAACAATAACACTCACCGAACAGAACAGCGCCATACTCCGTAGAGTATTTGCAACAGCAGCGAGCGGGAGCGATCACCTCAAAACTGGCAGAGATATGGATATGATTGATGACACACTCTGTCGATCGTTCAGTGAATAATGAAGCTACTAGTACTCTGAAAAGGTCCATGATCGTCGACCTTAACCCTTTCTGCTGCACACGCACTGCACGCACGCGTAAACAGAACAAGGGGGCGATCCTTCCTGATCGGTACCGCCAGTACAGCAGCCAGCAGATATGCCTCACACATGTCTAGGTGCACGCACGCGCGCGTGCGTGAGCGTCGCACATGCCATGCTCGTGCTGTCTGTCGTCCCTATGACCCTATCGCACGCCCCCATCCCACGCAGGAAACAGTAGTGTTGTTGTCTTCACCCGGCCCGATCAGGTCACGAGGCAATTTCAAGTTTCGGAATAGTATAATCTGCGATTTGCTCTCCTCCGATTCAGCCCTTCGTTCTCGTCGTATCGGCCAGCTTTCACAGGGCAACAGGTCCACTTCCAAGCAGCAGACAGCAACTTGCTACAGAGATTACTCTAGCAAACACAATATTTTTTTCATGGATGATCGATGTTCATGTCATATGACCTTTGAAAAGAAGAGCATATGTCATATGACCTTTAAATATGCTAGATAAGAAAGCAGAAAATTCTCCACTCGATAAGGATGAATTGAACTTAAAGCATTTAATGAACGAAAGATTGACACATTTACTGAGAGAAGAAGAATTAAAATGGTACCAAAGAGCGAAAGTTAAAAACTTATTAGAAGGTGATGCCAATACTAAATACTTCCACTTGGTGGCCAATGAAAAACATAGGAAGTCTCGTATCTTCCGGTTAGAGCAGGAGGAGGGTTTGATTCAAGGTGAAAAAGAGCTAAGAGAGTATATACCGAAATATTACAAAAAACTTTTCGGCCCATCGAAAAGTATTCCAATGTCGTTAGATGAATCTCGTAATGATGATATCCCTCAAGTCTCTATACAGGAAAATGAAATGTTAGCAGCACAATTCTCAGAGGAAGAGGTTAAGGAAGCAATTTTCCAAATGAAACATAATACAGCACCAGGGTCAGATGGTTTCCGGCTAAGTTTTATCAAGTCTTTTGGAATGTTATAAAGGAGGACTTGATGACTCTGTTTAGGAAATTCCACGAGGGATCTTTGGCACTCAACTCATTAAACTTTGGAACAATTATTCTCCTTCCAAAGAGTAAAGAAGCTAACCAGATACAGCAATACAAACTTATATGTTTGCTTAATGTTAGCTTCAAAAATTTTACCAAAGTGCTTACTAACAGGATCACCAAGGTAGCTGAAAAAATTATCAAACCATCGCAAACAACTTTTCTACCTGGTCGAAACATCATGGAAGGGGCAGTTATTTTACACGAGACTATCCATGAATTACACACTAAGAAAAAAGATAGTATTGTTCTTAAAATCGACTTTGAAAAGGCCTATGATAAAGTTAATTGGGATTTTTTACATTTATGTTTAAGAATGAAGGGCTTTGACCCGATCTGGTGTAATTGGATTACGAAAGTAGTCCAAGATGGAAATATTTCTATTAAAGTGAATGATGATGTGGGCCCTAATTTCCAGACCAAGAAAAGTCTTAGACAGGGTGATCCTTTGTCTCCTATTATTTTTAATATTGTAGTGGACATGTTAGCGATCATTCTAAATAGGGCCAAACAGGGCAATTTAATAAAGAGAGTAATTCCACACTTAATAGAAGAGGGATTGTCTATCCTACAATATGCAGATGACACAGTTATATTTTTGGATCATGATTTAGAATTAGCAAAGACCATGAAATTGTTGCTTTGTGTTTTTGAACAATTATCTGGTCTAAAAATTAACTTCCATAAAAGTGAAATCTTTTGTTTCGGTCAAGCAAAGGATTGTGAGATACAATATTCGCAGCTCTTTGGTTGCAAAATTGGTGCTTTCCCCTTTAAATATCTAGGCATCCCAATGCATTATAGAAAAACTTTCCAATAGGGATTGGAAGCAGATCGAGGAGAGATTTGAGAAAAAATTAAGCAGCTGGAAAGGAAAACTTCTCTCATCGGGAGGGAGACTTGTGCTGATTAATTCAGTCCTATCCAGTTTGCCTATGTTTATGATGTCTTTTTTTGAAATACCAAGAGGGGTTCTCAAAAAGTTAAGATTTTTACAGATCTAGATTCTTCTGGCAGTATAAAGATCACAAAAAAAATAGATTGATTAAGTGGCACATTTTATGTCAGCCAAAAGAACAGGGTGGAATAGGTGTGCTAAAACTAGACTTACAGAATAAATGTCTTTTGAGCAAATGGCTTTTTAAGCTATGCAACTGAAAAATCATGGCCCTAGTTGGTTTCGGTGATTAACGACAATTAGAGATTATTATGGCTAACGTGTGTTTTGCAGAGGCTATGCGTAGCCTAGCCATGGTGATCAATTAGAATGAGCTCTAAAGGTCATCACTTAGCCCCCAAGATGGATATCGTTTCGGTTGTTAAGGAGACATGATGAAGACCCTAGAATGATAGGCTAAGTGCCATAAGGAGATGAAGGACACTTAGAATTAGATAGGGCTTCTCTTTTTACCTTTGACCGTACTATTAAGAGGGGTTGAGACTAGTAGCTTGACTTAGGAAAGCTTCATGTTTAGGTGTGGTGCACACTTGATTTCCTTAGCTCTAAGCAAGCCTATGGTGACCGTAAGATAGCCTAGAACAACTTCCATATTCATCGCGACGAAAAACAGAGTTGTCAAAATCATTTTCTGGGCGACGGACGCTCCTGGCAGGGGCGCCGGACGCTGTCCGACGCGTCGGACAAAGGCGCCGGACGCTGGGTGGTTGAGTCCACAGCGTCCGTCGGCCTTCCAGAGAGGTTGTTTTCTGGCTAAGTTTTTCAGGGTGCGTCGGACGCTGTCCATCGGCCAGGCGTCGGACGCTGCAGAGAGCGTCCGTCGACCTTCCAGAGAGGGTGCTTTCAAACCCTAGCCAGAATTCAGCGTCGGACGCTGTGGCTGAGCGTCCGTCGCCCAGTGACGTAGCGTCCGTCGCTGGGAACAGTGTGTCAGAACTAGCCGTTAGACAGAGGCGTCGGACCGTCCGTCGCCTAGGCGTCGGACCGTCCGTCGCCTCAATTATGAACAGAAACTAGCCGTTGGGCATGCGACGGACCGTCCGTCGCCTAGTCGACGGAGCGTCCGTCGCCAACTTAAATTGCCAGCCCGAGGCAGTTTTCAGAGGGTCTATTTATAGCCCCTCTCACTTCTCTCCCACCTGCCCTTTGCTCATTTGAGTTGCTGAGTTCGTTGAGAAGGTTGGGAAGAGAGCAAGAGCCCTAGAGAGAGAGAGTGATTCGCGAATCCATCCATCTTCTCTCTAGTTCATCCAAGAGTTCAAGTGTGCATCCTCTAGTTGTGAAGCTTGAGTGAGTCAAGCGAAGATCGAGGCTTGTTACTCTTGGTGATCGACATCACCTAGACGGTCCGGTGGTGTTCGGAGGAAGGTGATCGCCGGAAGATTGTCGGCGGCCCTTCTCCATCGACGTTGTGATCGGTTGTGGGCGATTCACCGAGCCGAAGTGGCGAAGAATCAGCCCGTAGAGAGCACTCATCCCTTGCGCGGGATTGAGGGGGAGCTATACCTTGCGAGGTGCTCCAACGAGGACTAGAGGGGAGTGTCGACTCCTCGATACCTCGGCAAAACATCGCCGTGTCACGCATCCCTTTCCCTAGCTCTTTATTACCGCATTACTTTCCGCACTTGTCTTTCATTTCATACTAGAATTGTGTAGGAAGTTTTTGCTTTCCTTTGCCTTGTTACCGCTTTCTAGCTAGGACACACAAGCGGTAGGCACTAGGGGGTTAATTGGCTCTATATAGGTTTAATTCTTGTTTAGAAATTAAAAAGAGCCCAATTCACCCCCCTCTTGGGCATCTTGATCCTTTCAATTGGTATCGGAGCAAGGTTGCTCTAAATTAGGCTTCACCGTCTAGAGCAAGATGTCCCATGGGGATGGACCACCTTCCATGTTCGATGGAGACGACTTTCCTTATTGGAAAGTTCGTATGGAGGCCTATTTAGAGGTCGTTGACGTGGGCGTGCTCAAAGCCGCCACAAAGGGAGGTACTCTCTTCGCGGAGGACCTCAACTTTGACAAGCACAATGCCAAGGCAAAGAACATACTCTTTCGTGGCATTAGCAAGGATGTCTTCAACTGAGTGCGTAATGCCAAAGACGCATTTGAGTTGTGGACCACTATTTGTGCACTTCACGAAGGCACAAAGAGTGAGCGTGAAGAACGCTATCACTTGGTTATGGCTAAACTCAATTCTTTCTCTATGCATGCAAATGAAAATGCAAATGAAATGTACTCACGACTAAATATTATTGTAGAGGAATTGAATGGGCTCGGTCTCAACCAAATGGAACCGGCCGATGTGGTACGCAAGATTCTTTGTGTCTTGCCCATTGAGAAGTATGGCCACATCGTCACGGTGCTTCACCAAGGAGATCTCTCCGCCGCTACACCAACACAAATTTTGGGCAAGATCAATGCCCATGAGATGTACATGAAGATTGGTGATATTGGCTCATCTTCCTCCTCCAAGAAGAAAGAAAAAGAGAAGGAGGAAAAGAAGGACTTGGCTCTCAAGGCATCCTCTTCGGAGAAGCACAAGATGCAAGTCATGTATGAGAGCACAAGCGATCATGATGATGATGATCTCGCTCTCATGGTGAAGAAAACAACCAAGATGTTGAAGAAGCTAAGCAAGAATGGAGTCAAGTTTGACTCAAAGAAGAAGAAATTCTTTACAAGCTCTTCAAGAAAGCCCCTCCAAGATGGATTGCTACAATTGTGGCAAACTTGGACACTTGGCTCATGCTTGCCCCAAAGAAAAGAAAGACAAGTACAAGAACAAGAAAGCTAACAACAAGTTCAAGTACAACAAGGGCAACAAGGTTGAGTCAAGTGATGAGGAGAAGAAGGATGACAAGCCATTCAAGAAGATGAAGAACTTCAACTTCCACAAGAAGAAGAAGAATGGCAAAGCCTACATTGTTGGTGATTGGTTCACCGACATTGAAGACTCAAGTGACTCATCCGGAGATGAAAGTGAAGAAGAGAAGGTGGCCGCTTTGGTGATTGGTTCATCTACTCCACCGCCACCCCCTCTGTCATCTCCGGGCTCATCCTCTACACACCTATGCCTCATGGCTAAAGGTGACAAAAAGGTACAAAAAGAGGATAGTGATGATGAGGCTAGCTCTAGTGATGATAGTGATGATGAGTTTGAGGCACCTTCCTATGATGAGCTAATTGAAATTTGCAATAAATACACTAAGCTCATTAGGAAGTATAAAGGCAAAAGTGAATCACTAGAGAAAGCAAATGGTAACTTGCATGCTAAGCTTGATGACTTGACTAGTGCTAATGATGAATTGAAGCTTGAGAATTCCAATGCAAGACTCCACCTCCCAAGACCTTGCCCAAGCACATAAGGCCTTTCGCTCATGATGCACACTTCATCATTAACAAGGACTCCAAGGGTAGACCTCAAGTTATATTTCTCGGTCCAAAGATGAAGAACAAGTCCAAAGTGCTATGGGTTGCTAAGGAGTTGGTGGACAAGGCTATGGGACCTCGCCAAGTGTGGGTTCCCAAACAACAAGCTTAACTCCAAGTTGCTTGTGTATAGGTGAACTACAAGACCGGTGGAAGTCATTGGGTGATTGATAGTGGATGCACTCAACATATGACCGGTGACTCCCGAATGTTCACCACACTTGAGGAAGATTGTGAAGGGCAAGACAAGATTACCTTTGGGGACAATTCAAAAGGCAAAGTGCAAGGTCTAGGCAAAGTGGCAATCTCAAATGATCAATCTATATCAAATGTCTTGCTAGTACAATCATTGAGCTTCAGCTTGCTATCGGTGGGACAACTATGTGATCTTGGTTTCCAATGTCTCTTCACTCCAAATGAGGTAGTTGTGTCCAAGATTGAAGATTCATTATTGATATTCAAAGGGTTTCGGCACAACAATCTCTACCTAGTGGACTTCACCTCAAATGAAGCTAGTTTGCAAACATGTCTTTTCTCCAAGAGTTCTTTGGGTTGGCTATGACATAGAAGATTAGCACATGTGGGAATGTCAACTTTGAAGAAGCTTGTCAAGAAGGAATTGGTTAGAGGTGTGAAGGATGTGGTGTTTGAGAAAGATAAACTTTGTAGTGCATGTCAAGCCGGCAAGCAAGTAGCAAACACTCATCCAACCAAAGCTTTCATGTCAACCTCAAGAGTTATAGAGCTACTCCACATGGATCTATTTGGACCTACCACCTATGCTAGCCTTGGCGGCAACCTCTTTTGCTTGGTGGTAGTTGATGACTACTCTAGATACACTTGGGTGTTCTTTCTTCAAGACAAGGGAGAAACTCAATCAATATTCAAGAAGTTTGCAACTAGAGCCCAAAATAAGTTTGATGTGAAGATCAAGAAGATAAGAAGTGACAATGGGACCGAGTTTGTAAACACCAAGATTGAAGACTATTGTGATGAAGTTGGAATCAAGCATGAAGTATCCGCCACATATACTCCTCAACAAAATGGTGTAGTAGAGAGGAAGAACCGGACACTTATCACACTTGCAAGATCAATGCTTGATGAATACAACACCCCCAAGAAGTTTTGGGCCGAAGCAATCAACACCGCATGCTATGCGGCCAACTGGCTATTTGTCCAAAGGCTTCTCAAGAAGACCCCCTATGAGCTTGTGAATAGAAAGAAACCGGATATATCCTTTTTCCGAGTGTTTGGTTGCAAAGTGTACATCTACAAGAAGCGCCAACACTTGGGCAAGTTCCAAAGAAGATGTGACATTGGTTTCTTAGTTGGGTATTCACTTAAATCCAAGGCATACCGTGTATTTAACAAAGCCACCGGCTTAGTTGAAGAAACGTATGACTTGGAGTTTGATGAAACTAATGGCTCTCAAAAAGAGCATGAAAATCTTGATGATGTAGGTGATGAACCTTTGAGGGAGGCAATGAAGAACATGCCAATTGGTGCTATCAACCCATAAGAGGTGGAAGAAGTTGAAGATGAAGCAAATCAAGATCCTTCTCCACCTCACACGCCTCAAGTTGATGAAGAAGATCAAGTGAGGGAAGCTCAAGAAGACACTCACATCCCTCAAGATCAAGCCGAGGCCGAAGCAAGCAATGTTGAAGCACCGCAACCTCCTCCCCAAGTGATCAATAGAAGATCAACACCTATGCTTCAAGCACATGAAGGAATACGAGGTTGCTACGCTAGCCGGAAACAAAACTTTTCGACCTCATAAACCAGGATCTACTGCTAGTTACAGGTTACGGGATTACCACTAGACGCGTAGGTGCAGCGGAAGACGAATTGATGTAGTCGTGCGCGTCGCAGCAGGCAGTGCAGTTGCGTGGTCGTCCGTCTCAACATCCCCTTCGCGCGGTTCGTCCTTGTGCTCCAGATGCAGCACCTCCGAGGAATCCCACACGTGCAGGGAGGAAGCGTTGCGCCTCCGGACTGCTAGGTCCGCGAGGAGCAAAAGGCGCGAGCGTGGGGAGGCGACGGCGGCTGCCAAAAGGCGTGGATTAATTCGCCCCGCGCCCACCCCTTGCTTATATAGGCGTCCTAACGAGCTCCCACGGTGGAGGCCCATTAGAAACCCTAAACCTAGTCTAATTCGGGTCCAACCCGAATTAGGCTTCCAACCCCTTAAGCGTGCGACCCTATGGGCTCACGCATACATAGACATGGCCCAAGTACTCTTACTCGACCAATAGTTGATAGCGGCCTCTAGCAAGGCGTGTCAACTCCTATGCATACGCTATGATCATATCAGACGAACCACTATGACCATGTACAAGTTATTCCCTTCGCCACTCGATATATGGTTCAACTCGTGGGTTAACACTTAACCCAAGCATGGCCATGCATTTGTTGATCCAATCACATGAGTGATCCAGTGATATCTCTCTCACGAAGAGAGGGGCAAATTCCATCTTGATTGTCTATGTCTCATAGCATGTTTCCCAACCACCCAAGGACCACCTTTATAACTACCCAATAACGGAGTAGCGTTTGATAGTCTCTAAGTAGATCGTTTCACATCTTGAGTACATACCACAATCTCAGGTCTAAGGACATAACGTACATGACATGAATAGAGACTTTCTCTTGTTGGGTTAGTCCAGCCTACATGTCTCACATGTGCCCACATTATTAGTTTGACATCTCTATGTCTATGACTTGTGAAACATAGCCATCAACTAATACATGTGCTGGTCTAATATTCAAGTGTGCTCTTACAAGAATGCCGACCAGGGACTACTATTAGAATAACCATTCAGGTAATTGAGTTCCACAAACAATTCACATAATTGTCAATCAATACTAGTTGTCTATAATGGATATTCAAAGAACACTTTATTAATCATGGATACAATCGGAATACAATCATCTACATGATTAGCTCTAGGGCATATTCCCAACAGCACATCCTCAAGACCTCATCATAGGGAGTCCATCAAGGGGGGTAACAACTCGATCTAAACTTGCTTCTTATGTTGAACATCACTCCTTTGTTTCCTTTGTTGAGCCTTCTAGTGTGGAGAATGCACTTGCGGATCCGGATTGGGTGAACGCCATGCACGAAGAGTTGAACAACTTCACCCGGAACGAAGTGTGGACACTAGTAGAAAAGCCCAAAGGAGCAAGAATCATTGGCACCAAGTGGGTGTTTAGGAACAAGCAAGATGATCAAGGCGTGGTTGTGAGAAACAAGGCAAGATTGGTGGCAAAGGGGTTCTCCCAAGTTGAAGGCTTGGATTTTGGGGAGACCTTTGCACCGGTTGCAAGACTAGAAGCCATTCGTATCCTTTTGGCATATGCTTCACACCATAAAATGAAACTCTTCCAAATGGATGTGAAGAGTGCCTTTCTTAATGGTTTCATTAATGAACTTGTTTTTGTCTCACAACCTCCCGGGTTTGAAGACCCAAATTGTCCTAATCATGTGTATAGGTTGTCCAAGGCACTCTATGGATTGAAGCAAGCTCCAAGAGCTTGGTATGAGAGGCTAAGGGACTTCCTACTCAAGAAGGGCTTCAAGATCGGGAAAGTGGATACCACACTCTTCACCAAGGTGCTAGATGGAGAGATCTTTGTTTGCCAAGTATATGTCGATGACATTATATTTGGGTCAACAAACCAAGGTCATAGCAAGAAATTTGGTGCATTGATGTCCAAGGAGTTTGAGATGTCGATGATTGGTGAGCTAACCTTCTTCCTAGGCTTTCAAGTGAAGCAATTGAGGGAGGGCACCTTCATATCACAAGAGAAGTACACTTATGATGTGCTCAAGAAATTCAAGATGGAGGATTGCAAGCCAATCAAGATCCCAATGCCTACCAATGGGCATCTCGATCTCGATGAGGGAGGTAAACCGATCGACCAAACTCTATATCGTTCTATGATCGGTAGTTTACTTTACCTCACCGCTTCTAGGCCGGATATCATGTTTAGTGTGTGTATGTGTGCTAGGTTTCAAGCAAACCCTAAGGAGTCGCATCTTTGTGCGATTAAAAGAATCCTTAGGTACTTAAGGCACACCCCTAGCATGGGTCTTTGGTATCCCAAAGGAGCTCCCTTCCAACTAGTTGGCTATTCTGATTCGGATTACGCCGGGTTTAAGGTTGATAGGAAGAGTACCTCCGATGGGTGCCACATGCTAGGAAGATCACTTGTTTCTTGGTCCTCAAAGAAGCAAAATAGTGTGGCATTGTCAACCACCGAGGCGGAATACATTGCCATGGGAGCAAGTTGTGCACAAATCTTATATATGACCCAAACACTCTTTGATTACGGCGTGTTTTTAAAAGAAGTTCCACTTTTGTGTGATGATGAAAGCGCCGTAAAGCTTGCAAACAACCCGGTTCAACACTCTCGCACCAAGCACATAGATATTCGCCATCACTTTCTTAGAGATCATGTGGCTAGGAAAGATATAACACTAGTTGGAGTTAAGAGCGAAGAGCAATTGGCGGATATCTTCACTAAACCACTCGATGAAACAACCTTTTGTAGGTTGAGAAGCGAGTTAAATGTGCTTGATCACTCTAATTTCACTAAAAGATGATCTTGTGTGAACCATGCATTCTTTTGTAATATAACATGTTTAATTTGGTAATGCACATAGGCTTGGCTAACGCGGTTAAGATAACCGCCCTCAAAGCATGTGACAAAGCTTAACCGCGGTTTAAACTTGCAAGCAACCTAGATTCACTCTTCGTTTTGCATAGCTTTTGCATGTGTGTTGTTTGCCCTTTCTTTTTCGGTTAAGTTTCTTGAGCATCCTCTATGATAGTCCACTTAGGGGGAGCATTCCAAGCTCAAATCACTTCTCTACCCCTATTGTGGCCATATGATGACTCCTTGGCGCTTCCATTTGAATATTTTGAGCTAAAAACTAAATTTAAGCCTATGGCAAAATAATTGAAAAAGAGTGTTTGAGAGATGGTTCTCATATCAAGTCCAATCAAGTGTTATTTGGGTCTTATTGGGATTGGAACTTGGTTGGGAGAAAGACGCAAAAAGAAAATTTGAAAAATTCTATTTTTAAGGTGTCGGACGCTGCCGACGAACGCTTGGTGTTAATTGCCTCAGCGTCCGTCGCGATCGTCCGGAGATAAAAGTTGCCCGCTGAAAGGGCGACGGACGCTCTCCCAAGCGTCCGTCGCGGAGCGTCCGTCGCGGTCAATGCGGCTGGGCGTTCCAAATCGGCTCTGGAAGCCCAACGGACGATGCCGTCGGACGCTCACCAAGCGTCCGTCGCATGCCGACGGAGCGTCCGTCGCCTATGCATCGGACCGTCCGTCGCCTATGCGTCGGACCGTCCGTCGCGAACTAATCGGCGAATTTTTTTTGAAAACCCCCGATCCTCTCTATTTCGCTCGTTCGTTTCAGTTCGCCGCCGTGCCATTCCCAAACCCTAGCCGTCGTCCCTCCGCCGCCGCTGAGCTCCGGGGCGCTCCCTCGCCGGCGAGCTCCTCCGTCCATCCAGCGCCGCCACCAGCCCTGCGCCGCCATCTCCCTTTTCTGCTCTACTCCGCCACCTGCGCCACCGCCCTCTCCTTTGCGCCGCCTGCTCCACCCCGCACCACTGCCACCATTGCCGCCTTGCCTAGTGCCAGAGCACCTCTCCACCGCCTCCCCTCTTCGATTCCCTGCAAGATTCAAGGTGTGGAGGACTCTGTGTGCCGAGCAAGCCCTCTTCCGAGGCTCTGTTGGTCGATTGATCACCTTTGGGTGATTAGGTGAAATTCCTTTTCAACTCTGTTTTTCCAATCACCTTGTCACTTCCCTTCTCCACCCTAAAAACCTACCAACCCTAATTCATCACCTGTCCATCTTGTTTTCAGTGCGGATTGGAGTTGCGAGTTGCAGTTGATAGGTCGGGGATTCTCTTCTCTTCTCCCTTCTTGGTCAGAGGCTCGAGGTATGACAGTGGATATCACGATTCTATTCTTTCCTGTTTTCATGCTTCTAATAGATCCTTACCTCTAGTTAATTGCTTATGGTTTGTATATCTCTATCTATTTCCGACGAGCAGGGTCAGTTTGTCAGTTGATCAGAGACTCAGACAGTGGGCAGTGACAGATAACTCGGGGCAAAGCCCGCGAGTACGGATTGAGGCAAAGCCTCGCGAGGACAGTCCAGGGCCGGCGTGCCACTCTTTCAGCTGTTTGGATTGTCAGTGGTCAGCGACAGTGGTTGGTTGGCAGTGAGTTGTTGGTTGGAATCTTGAGCTTTCTTGTCAGTGGATTGGTTATAGACTTGAGAAATGGCAAGGACGAAGAATGCAGGTCCCGTTCCTGGCAGTGGTGGTGACCCTCCACCTCCACCGCGTCCACCCACTGACCGCGGGAAGGGCAAGCAGAAGGTCATCTCCCGGAAGCGCAAGAGGCCGGCAATGGATCCGGATTCGGTAGCCGCTCTTGCAGTAGCAGAGGCAGCCGAGAGAGCTGAGCGAGGAGGACGTCGCGCCGGTTTGAGGCTCTCGCCTCGCCGTGGAGCGCGTCGTGAGTCCCCTCCACCTCCAGAGTCAGAGCCCGTCGAGGCCACGGAGACACCAGTGACAGAGCCAGTCCCAGCGACTGAGCCGACAGAGGCCGCGGGCCACTCTACCATTGGAGAGCTGATGAGCCGTCGTGTTACTCGTTCCCGAGGCTCAGGTGCACCACCCAGCCCTCCAGGACCCCGGCTCTCAGACCCCGTGAGGCACCAGGTCAGGACACTTACAGCGAAGCAAGTTCAGCTGCTTCGGTTTGTCGACTTCCAGTCTTGGTTCCCACCTCAGAGGGACCCCCGTGCCGGACGAGATTTCTATACCACAGTGCACGAGGACTTTTACCGAGCGTATGTTGACACCGATGCTCCTCTCAGGGCCCACAGGGTGTGCCCAGCTACTCAGATTGAGGGGATCGGCGGTCCAGAGATCCTGCAGCATCTCCAGTACATCCAGGGGTTGACAGATCTGATGGGTCGCTCAGGGGCATATCAGAAGGAGTGGGTCTATCAGTTCTATGCCTCTCTGTGGATCTCACCTGATCACGAGTTCCTTCACTTCGCATATCAGGGACGTGACTTCAGGGTTACAGCTGCCAGGTTCCGAGAGCTCTTTCACCTCGGATCTTCACCTACCAGGATCCACAGTCTTTGCTATGGGGATCAGGAGGCTCCTCGCAGACCTCACGATGGCATAGTGCCATCCACAGACTTTGTCAGTCCGTGCTTTCAGCAGCCGTTCACTGAGGGTTCGAACCGGACGCCACGTGACCTCACTCCTTTGGCTCGGATCTTCCACGAGGTTCTCAGACGGACCATTCTACCCAGGATTGGAGCTAGGGATACTATCACTCGCCTTCAGCTTTGGCTCCTAGCTCACATTGTCCGGAAAGAGCAGTTCGACCTATGGGATCTGATAGTGAGTGAGCTCGAGGACATCATAGCTGCTGGGTTCAGAGGTCATTGGCAGCTACAGTTCGCACATTGGATCTCTTACTTGGTAGTTGCCAAGACTGGGTCAGGGGTTATGAGAGTCACCCTCACGAGGTCAGCTACAGAGTTTTCTATCTATTCGATGAGCCAGCTCGTGGCCCATGGGCAGCTACCTCGCCCCAGCAGAGCTTACAGACCAGGCACGAGACAGGCCGGAGTGCCACCACAGTCAGCCGAGGTCACCGATGCGACAATCGAGCAGATTGCTCAGGCAGAGCTGGCAGACTTGGACGTCGAGATCGATACAGCTGCAGAGACAGTATTTAGAGAGGATCTCGACTCCGACAGCTCTGACGAGGACTACCAGCCGGTGCACGAGTATACACCTATGACACATGACCATGAGGCTGGTGGGTCCGGCACAGCTGCAGCAGCTCCAGCTCGAGGCTCCAGCTCCTCAGAGGCTACCTTGCTTATTATACTCTCGAGGATGCAGGAGGAGCAGTCTCGCCAGGCAGAGGAGCAGAGACGACAGGCTGCAGACCTACGGAGGCTCACTGAGCAGCAGCTGGCAGCTCAGGCTCAGACACAGGCTAGGCAGGATGAGTTCCAGCGCTAGGAACCTAGCCTATCAGTTGCAGCAGGCAGAGATCCAGAAGACTCAGACTCTTCTACTTGAGCGTCTTCTGGCCTCTAGCTCCGGGCAGACCTCCACGCCACACTTTCAGTTGCCCGCCATCTCTCAGCAGCAGCAGTTCACTTCTCCGCCACCGCAGCCTCCAGTAGTAGTGGTGCCCACTCCAGCGTTACCGTCCAGAGGACAGCAGAGTCAGGCACCAGCTACACCTCCGTTCCAGCCAGCAGCTTCTCCAGAGTACCAGACTCCGAGGACCCAGGTGTCCTCTTGGATAGGTTCACCCGGAGAGTTCCAGACGGGATTCACCCCTACCCGGGGAACCACACTAGCAGAGGCCTCGCGAGATCTGTCAGCTTCATATCTTGAGATCACGGGAGAAGACTCCCTAGGAGCACCTCAGCAGGTCACACCAGCTCCAGAGACCGCAGTGGATCTTTTGGCGATAGGCACTCACCAGTCCTCAGTTGCGTCGTCGGAGATCGCACCTGAGCAGTCGGCACAGACAGTCACCACACCTCCAGCTGCCGTTCAGACGGATGTCATATCCCTTGCAGATGAGGTTACAGTGGCAGTGTCCTCCCCTGGTCAGACTCAGCCTGCAGAGGTTGCAGCGGCAGTGTCCCTAGTGGCACTAGCAGTGACTACGTCCCACTCGCCTCGAGTTTTCACTCTTCGGGCCCCCAGGCCCGCTTCTACTGAGGCAGGACCGTCAGAGGCACCAGCAGAGTCTCAGCGACGGTCAGTTGCGACCACAGCTCCAGAGGTGCCAGTGACCGCTTCAGAGGCGACCCCAGCTGCACCTACACCAGCAGAGACCGTGTCAGATGAGTCAGACGAGTCCGATCTTCAGGACTTCATCATGCTGGATCGCCGAGCTGCCGCTGCTTCGCCTTCTTCTCCAGCCCCAGACTCGTAGTTTTTGGTGCTAGACGCCAAAGGGGGAGAGAGGGTCGAGTATAGAGATAGGGGGAGGGATTTGGATCTTTGTATGTTTATTTCCCCGTACTCTTTCATCATGTCTATCTCTTATGCATTTGTCTATATGTGTGGTGTGATGATTGTTGATGTCTATATGGTTGCATGTGACAAACTCTTGTTTTCCACTAATACATCTTGTGAGTTGTCTCTTGTTCATGATATATCTCTTTGCCTAATGATATTTGAGCTTCCGCGTTTTACTCCGATACATCCTTTGAGAATATCATGAGGTACCGCTTTTTCATTCATATCCATAAGTACCTTGTTTTGTGATTTGGCTTGGGTGAGCAAGTGTACTTCATTACCTTCTTACTAACCCTTGCTCAACCATTCCAAGTCACACTCGATTCTTAACCAAAACTCTTATCCATACTCGAGGTTCTATTGTCGTCAATCACCAAAAAGGGGGAGATTGAAGAATCATGGCCCTAGTTGGTTTCGGTGATTAACGACAATTAGAGATTATTATGGCTAACGTGTGTTTTGCAGAGGCTATGCGTAGCCTAGCCATGGTGATCAATTAGAATGGGCTCTAAAGGTCATCACTTAGCCCCAAGATGGATATCGTTTCGGTTGTTAAGGAGACATGATGAAGACCCTAGAATGATAGGCTAAGTGCCATAAGGAGATGAAGGGCACTTAGAATTAGATAGGGCTTCTCTTTTTACCTTTGACACTACTATTAAGAGGGATTGAGACTAGTAGCTTGACTTAGGAAAGCTTCATGTTTAGGTGTGGTGCACACTTGATTTCCTTAGCTCTAAGCAAGCCTATGGTGACCGTAAGATAGCCTAGAACAACTTCCATATTCATCGCAACGAAAAACGGAGTTGTCAAAATCATTTTCTGGACGACGGACGCTCCTGGCAGGGGCGCCGGACGCTGTCCGACGCGTCGGACAAAGGCGCCGGACGCTGGGTGGTTGAGTCCACAGCGTCCGTCGGCCTTCCAGAGAGGTTGTTTTCTGGCTAAGTTTTTCAGGGTGCGTCGGACGCTGTCCGTCGGCCAGGCGTCGGACGCTGCGGAGAGCGTCTGTCGACCTTCCAGAGAGGGTGCTTTCAAACCCTAGCCAGAATTCAGCGTCGGACGCTGTGGCTGAGCGTCCGTCGCCCAGTGACGTAGCGTCCGTCGCTGGGAACAGTGTGTCAGAACTAGCCGTTAGACAGAGACGTCGGACCGTCCGTCACCTAGGCGTCGGAGCGTCCGTCGCCTCAATTATGAACAGAAACTAGCCGTTGGGCATGCGACGGACCGTCCGTCGCCTAGTCGACGGAGCGTCCGTCGCCAACTTAAATTGCCAGCTCGAGGCAGTTTTCAGAGGGTCTATTTATAGCCCCTCTCACTTCTCTCCCACCTGCCCTTTGCTCATTTGAGTTGCTGAGTTCATTGAGAAGGTTGGGAAGAGAGCAAGAGCCCTAGAGAGAGAGAGTGATTCGCGAATCCATCCATCTTCTCTCTAGTTCATCCAAGAGTTCAAGTGTGCATCCTCTAGTTGTGAAGCTTGAGTGAGTCAAGCGAAGATCGAGGCTTGTTACTCTTGGTGATCGACATCACCTAGACGGTCCGGTGGTGTTCGGAGGAAGGTGATCGCCGGAAGATTGTCGGCGGCCCTTCTCCATCGACGTTGTGATCGGTTGTGGGCGATTCACCGAGCCGAAGTGGCGAAGAATCAGCCCGTAGAGAGCACTCATCCCTTGCGCGGGATTGAGGGAGAGCTATACCTTGCGAGGTGCTCCAACGAGGACTAGGGGGGAGTGTCGACTCCTCGATACCTCGGCAAAACATCGCCGTGTCACGCATCCCTTTCCCTAGCTCTTTATTACCGCATTACTTTCCGCACTTGTCTTTCATTTCATACTAGAATTGTGTAGGAAGTTTTTGCTTTCCTTTGCCTTGTTACCGCTTTCTAGCTAGGACACACAAGCGGTAGGCACTAGGGGGTTAATTGACTCTATATAGGTTTAATTCTTGTTTAGAAATTAAAAAGAGCCCAATTCACCCCCCCTCTTGGGCATCTTGATCCTTTGAGCAACGAAAATGGAATGTGGCAAGAATTGATTAGAAACAAGTATCTAAAAAATAAACCGTTGACCCAAATCGAGAAGAAAGCTGGAGATTCCCATTTTTGGAGTAGTCTTATGACTGTCAAGAATCAATTCCTTAGATTGGGTCGCTATAAATTAAATAGCGATACCCAAATCAGTTTCTGGGAGGATATTTGGTTAGACAACCAAGCTTTTAAAAATCAATACCCAGATCTTTATAGTATTGTACGTAGAAAGCATGCAACGGTCGCCGAGGTTTTGCAATCTACTCCCCTAAATGTTTCTTTTAGAAGGGCTTTAATAGGGAATAAATTGTCTCAATGGCATGAGCTAGTTGCACGTCTTTTACACATTAACCTGGGTGAGGATTAAGACAAATTTGTCTGGCAGCTTCATAAGAATGAGTCCTTTTCAGTTCAGTCAATGTACAATCATCTTGTCAATAATGGGGTTAAAGTTACACAAGAGATTTAGCGAATGAAACTCCCTTTGAAAATCAAGATTTTTTTGTGGTTCCTAAGAAAAGGGGTTATACTCACGAAGGATAATTTGGCTAAAAGGAATTGGAATGGTAGTAAGTTTTGCAGCTTTTGCAGTAGCCTAGAAACCATAAATCATTTATTCTTTGATTGTATTTGTCGGGTACAAAGGTAAGGGGTACCCTAAACCCTTCAATAAACTAACGCTCAACATAGCAACCATTTTTAAGACAGGATCCGATCAGCCGCTCGAGTCCATGAAGAAAGGCCCATCACACGGAGGCCCCTCGCACCGGCCACAGCAACTAGTCGTGGGCCGGCCCATTCCTGAAAAAATAGACGGATAAGGGGTCGAACGAACGACCCCTCCGCCTCCGCCTCGACTCCGACTGACGGACAAGGGGTCGAACGAACGACGCCTCCGCCTCGACTCCGACTGACGGACAGGGGTCGAGCGAATGACCCCTCCGCCTCCGCCTCGACTCCGACTGACGGACAGGGGTCGAACGAACGACCCTTCCGCTTCAACCCCCGAATGACGGACGGGGGGTCGAACGAACGACCCCCGGGCAGGAAGCTCGATCAGCTCACCTGCTCCCGGTATGGGTTAAAGGGGATCCAATGCGCTTACCTGCCCCCGCCTAACGCCATGGGCACCCGCTACCGCAGTCAAATCCATCAACTCACCGCCCATGCCCTGGACCTCCGTCAACTGTGTTGCCGCTGTAGCCACGTCGCAAGTACAGACTCCAGAGGCATCCCCTCGAGCCATGAACAGGACACCCCTCGAATGTGTCTTCAGGGATACGACAAGGTCACGCCGGCCTCGACCCCCCTCGACCAGGGGGCTTGACCCCTAGTCCCAACCACTCCAACATGGGGCCCGTCCCGTCCGCTCCGTCCTGCCTCAGCTGTGGAACTCGCACCCATCTTCCGAAGGTCAACCCCGCTGCGTCATGCTGTACGGCGGTATCCAGTCAGTCATCACCACGTCCTGAACACTGGAAGGACAGGAGGGTCACGCCGCCACAGTGATCGACGTCTCATCGCAAGCATGGCACCACGAACACCCCTCCCATGCTTCTACAGCCTAGGATCGCTGTACTCCCATGCCTCCCCTTGGTCTATAAAAGGGGACGCTGGGATAGGAAGAGGGGGGATTCGGCACCCGAGATCCAAGAGACACACTCGTGTTCGCATACCACACCCGACTGCTTGAAAGACACATCAAGTAGTCCACCATCCGACCGCCTAGGATAGCCCTGCTCGTCCTAGGCCTCAGCTCACTCTGAGCACCCCCGTGTAAGTCTGCTTGTACCCCCTGTACGAGCACTCCGGTGCGAGATAATACAATCCATCCTCCCCCGCTGGACGTAGGGCCTTCTGTGCCCGAACCAGGATAAATCTTGTGTTCTTCTTGCATCACGTCTGGGAGAGGGAGCACGCAATATACAAATTTACTAGCCAGTGGTGTTGACCCCCTGGGTCATAACACCGACAGTATTGTCGCTAAGTCTCTATGGCGTATGGTTCACTGGGCTTTTGGTTTGTGACCGCCTAGGGACATAGCACATATGTTTGGAGGGTGGTCTAAATCGATCCAACAAAAACCAAATCTCTTATTATTGACAGGTGTAACAGCAATTTGTTGGGTTATCTGGCTCACAAGGAATGATCTGGTGTTTAATAAATGTCAACCAAAAACTTTTTTTGTAGGTACTCTTCAGGGCGACTTACTGGCTCCGGTTTTGGGCTCCATTGCAACAGTTGGATGAACACAAGGTGCTTATCCAAGATGCATGTAGAAACTTAGAGTCTATTGCTATGTTTATTTTTGCTTCAAATGGCTGGAACTTTAGTTATCGCCTTGGGTTTTAATTTGTACCTGTGTGAATTTTGTTTGGAGTGAGTTTGTAATAAGCGTGGTCTGATACTTCTTTCTTGTGAGAAGCTGAAGCCGGAACTTTTAGATCTGTTATTAAAAAAAATGTCTTCCTAATTTAACACCACCGCCATTAATTCAGTGAGCCACCATAATACCGGCAGTTCTAGACCTATATTTTTCACTGGTATTTTTACCGGCCGCTAGTGTACGTGAAAAGCCAGTCAAAATTATGAAGGCTCTCAAGAGGCAACCACACATGCATGAATCAAACTCGGCACCTCAAACCTCGCGTGTTACATCCCTAACCACTACACCTCCAAAAGTCACATTTGTCTATACAACAGAAATACTATTTTAGTATTCACTTTGACAGATTTAAAAAAAATAGAGATTTAAAACCTTACAATGAATTTTTTTTGTTCACTTTACCATCTAAGGTTATTTGAGAAATCCGAAAAACATGAATTTTAATGCCATTAATCTTAAAACATAATTTATGTGTCCTAAATGATATTAAATGAAGAAGTCGTTAACTACAAAGTTATAGATCTTTTTGAAATCCTAAAACTTTTGTGCAGACTACTATTTCTCTATCCAAGATTATTTAAAAAAAACTCAAAAAAATAGTTTTTATTATTATTTGTAGTGGCGCTAGGTTACGAAAACCGCAAGCTAAACTTGAAAAAAAAAAGACAATAAAAATAAATTTACAATAGCTGCTCATGGCCTAGACCCATAATTCATTTCTAATGGCCCCTATACATTATGAATCGACAGTAAAAAGTAGCAACCATCAGCAAAAATCAATTGTGTACTAGTGCACTTTGGTCATCGTCCATAAAATTCCATATATGTCTTCACATGTCATGTGCACTTACAGTACATTGTGCAACAGGGGGTGGTGCCGCACTTGCCTTTGGTGCTTGGGGAAAAGAGGGGCGGGTTATAGAAGGTTGACGGGGGCGAGGGACGGGGTTGTAGTGGATCTGCTGGCGCGTGGCATGCCCACCAGCACCGGTCATGATGCATCAATGGTGCACCAGCGACTGAGCTTGGTCATGGCAAGAAGGTGCGACGAACCAAGGCAGAGGGTGGCCTATGGATCCAACACTCCATGGATTTGACCGCAGTCGCCTACCGTGGTCTCACGTGGACACGCCTCTAGCGGCTCGCAGTCTCTTGGACGAGTTGTGATGCGAGTTCATGGGCGGTGGGCATCAGACATCAGGGAGATAGGGAGAAGGGACTAGGCTTTAACTGAGCACAAGAGGCCACACTCAGGGGTCGTAGCACTGCAAGTGCCATTCATGTATCCGACATTTGTAGAACACTCAATTTGGAGTCTGGATATGAAAATTGTGTCCTTCGGAAGATTTCCTCCCCGACAATACCCAACTCTCCTAGTATTGCATACCAGATATGGAGTTGGTTTTAATTGCAAATCTTGATGTATTTTGACTCTCCAACTCTAGGATAGACATCTCACACTATTATAAATATAAAGTATCATAGCCCATTGAGCTAGGAATCCAATCACACTAGATAATTCTATCTTTTATACTTTTTACCTTTTATTATCGTTTCCTCTTTGCTCTTATATCTCTTCCAGCCTTAATATGTTGTTCTTCCTTTGTCTCTACGACGTTTGAAGTTGCTCTAGCTGACCTGCCACTACTAGAGGGCAACCTGAAGTGTGGCTTGCCCTCACAAGTCTCTCGTGAGCGTTTGGTTTCGTTTTCATCCCTAAAGGCAAGGTGGCCGAGAGGGAAACTTGCGGCACTGCAAAGTGCAAACTGGCTGTTTGAAGGGTCACCTCACAGGCACAATCCATCCATCCGTCAATCAACTGTGGGGCCGGGAGATACGAGCTGGCTCAGGTGGCCGAGTGTGAATGGACTGTGGGTCGGTTTAGCAGACAGCCCAGCAGCGTGACTCCCCCTCCACGCTTCCCGATCCTGCTGCACTGTCCTTTTCTCCAAGAACGGTTCCCTCTTCCCCCTCCTGTCCACGTCGGACTCCCCCTACTTCGCTCTCCCTCTGACTATATAACCTAGTAGTAGCTAGCCTCTAGGCTCTTCTACCTACACCCACCTGCATACTGGTAGTATTTCATGCATTCAGGTCAGCGACCCACGGTTCGTAGACCGCCAACGCTTGTTACGAGTACTATGTCTAATCACCATCCGAATTTGGAGTACTAATCCAGGCATTGTCGTGAAAAAGTTGAGCAGGAAGCCCGAAAAGGTTCTTGCTCCAGAAAAAGATCAATCGATCTACTCTACTCCTGGTGACGAACCAGACCAGGAGTACTGGAAATTGAGCTTCGTTATGCCTTCATCGTTCACCAACAAGGCGACGTGCATACAGGCAGGCGAACGAGGAGGGCGGGCGGTCGACCACTTGGATTTCCAACGCACAAACCACAAGCAAACGTGGTAATATACTTAATGCAAATAAACTCAAATGAAACTCATATTGAGAGTGACCTAATCTCCCTAGCTCCACTCCACGTGCCCGCATGGGAGCGTCGTGGCGTCGCCAAACCTTTCTGCAAGTGCACGCAAACAAGCAAAAATTAGGTCAGTCTTAGTGGTGATTTCATGTTTTAGTTTCCAATATATCCATGTTTTGGAACACGAAATTTTCTCTATTTTCATAAAACTTTCACTATCTCACGAGGTGTCTCGCCTTCGTTCTCCGAGATGTACTGTTTATCCTCACTTCTCTTAATGAAGCACGCGTTGAATGCGATTAAAAAAAACTCTCTTTTTTCATCGACGCATTCCACATCAACATATTTAGGGTGCGTTTGGAGGGGCTCTCGCCGGCTCCCGCTCCGTCACTGTAGCACTGTTGTAGCAGTATTGTGGCGGAGCCCCGAAAACCAGGCTTCAGCAGCTCCTCATCTTACATTGATTTGGAAAGGAGCCGGAGCCGTTTATTTGCTTGTTACAGGGATGTACACAGTGCAGCACAGTACCCAGGCACACGAAGCGCACACCAAGCCGGAGCCGGTCGGAGCTCGGCCAAAGAGACCCTTAATATATATAAAACTTCGATAAAATTCTATTAAGACTCACCTTAAGTCATGATGATACATTAATGCCTCGCTCGAGAAGCTAAGCTGCGACGCGAGCGCAGCATGCACCCACGCAAGCCGAGATGCGCGCGGGGTATTCCAAACCACCACCAGGTTTGCCTTCGTGCGTGCGTGCGTGTGGCGTAGGAGTAGCTAGATTATACTACTCCGGACCGTACTAGTAATATAATTAGTGGCGATAGATGGGGTTTAATTAGTCGCTAACCTAATCGCATCTGGTAGCTAGCCTAGGACGACGACCGCCGGCTCATCTGGCTGGCCGCTGGGGGAGACCAGGAGAAGCAGAGGAGGAATAAACAAGCGACGCGCTGTTCCCTCGCTCGCGCGCGCACGCCCCAGCAGCTACTAGTGCAAAGAACGCGCTGTTCCCTTCTGTTCTGCTGTGTCGTCTCCCCGGCCGGTCACCGTCCACGAGGCACTTTTTAGACACCTACCCGGCCAGATCTACGACGACGACGACTATCTAGTAGCTAGCCCTAACCCCGGGTCGTCGTCAACGTCACTCCCTGCAGGTCCCCAACGTACACCATCCAGCTGCTTGCACCGCATGCGAACGATAAACCCTAGTGCTAGCTAATTAAACGGGTCGAGTTAGTTGATGTGCTTAAGCCTTGTTACAGTGTGCTGTATGTAAGATTTAGGAATTCGCATAAAGACAGCTAAATAGACAGCTTATACAATGGTTGTCTATTTGTCTGTCTGTAAACTATTTAATGTATACAAACAAATCATGATCAAATAGGAAGAAGATCTTTGTATCTTATTTTGTTGCATCTTGATTCTTGATACAATCACGCATGAATATGATGAATGAAATTATAAATTTTCTTTAGAACCATTAATTGTCACAGATCAAATAAAATGTACTATGATTAATTACGTAATGTTAGGTAGGTATAATTGACACTGTATTCATAGCATTGCCACATATAGTGCGCATTTGTACTGTCTCTCACATAGAAAAATAAAAAAATAGATGAAAATTAGGCTCATACATATCTCTTCCGGTTCACTCATGTGCATCCTATCCATTCAACTCTATCTTTGCATCTGTACTGTCTCTCTCTCTCCCTATCTCGGAGTCTAGATCGGAATAGCCCTCTCGCTCGGAGTCCGATCCTGGAGACATCAGAACAGCCGGCGCGACGGCAAGCAATGCAAGGTGCGATGACGAGCGCGTGTCACTCGGACGCCTACGGCCACGACAGCGGCGACCGGCGACGGCGACGGTGAGCTCGTATCGTACGTCCTCGGCTCCATGCCCGACTGTCTTTGGCCTGCCGCATTCATCAGCTCGTGCATTCTTTTCCTGCGCTGATGTCCTACACAACCACACCAGATCTGTGTCAGCCATTGCAACAGGTATGGAGATGTTAATTTCGCATGGGAGGACGAGCCCGAGCCGTCGTCTCACGAGACGACGGACTCGCTGTCTCTACGTGTAATGCTAGACTCTGGGTACGTACATCAGTAAAATGCTATAAATAAGTAATAATAAATAATCTTGAACTTTAGAGTACAGTCTTGTATTGGAAGTGCCCTTAGTTTACACCTAAAAATTTTATGCCCTATCAAATTGAATATTAAGACACATGCATAGAACATTAAATGTAAATTAAAAAATAATTAATTGTACAGTTTATATGTATTTTGTGAGATAAATCTTTTAAACCTAAATAGTTTATGACTAGATATTAATTGCTACAGTAATACATATGCTAATGATGAATTAATTAGAGTTAATAAATATATCTCACGGTTTAAAAAGACGGATTAGTATCCGAATACCCCCATGGGAGTACGCCTCATATGACATCCGATGTGAAACTTTAAGAACTAAACGAGCCCTTGGTAGTGGTAACGAATGAATGATAAATTGATGAATGCATGCATGTATGCACGTACTGCTCCGATAGATGGATCATGGATGGCGATGGATCAGTAGAGGCGACCGACGACGACGGAACACGCCGGCCGTACGTTTGCGTTTCACCGGCCAGCCGGCATCGGCATGCATATAGAGGCAGATCAATAGGTGATGGCTCGATGGGTCGATCGGCCGGTATGATGCCTGCATGGATGGATGCACGCACGGTATGGGGGTAATGGGAGGCAGATGAGGTGGAGTAAATGCACGGGCCGGCCGTACGTCTCGGCAAAGAGGGTGGTAGCAGTGCACAGCAGCGCTTGCACTGGTTGTACTGGCCGGAACAGTGACAGTGTACGTCTGCCGCAGCTAGCTTAGCTAAAGGAAGGAAGGAAAGGAAAGGAAGGCCTCGATCGAGAGGGAGGGCACAGCACAGGGAAGGCACTGCATCTGCATGCAAATGCAGAGAGAACGACCGGCGCCCGCGCAGCGCACGGACAGGGAAGGAGGAGTAAATGCCGCCACTTACCCCGCGCCTGTCTCCCTCTCCCTCTCTCTCTCGCTCAGCCGGCCGGGGTGGTGGCATTGGCATGGCAGATTGCGCCGGCCAACATGAACAATACACGGCGGCTGGGGCCGCTGGTCGTCAGGTCAGGTACATCGCCGCTGTCTGTCTGTCTGTAGCGACAGGAACGAAGCTAGCTAGCTCCAGAGCTGCGGCATGCATGCGAATTTAATGGCTACTGGCCGGCCGGCAGACGGCGAGTAGAGACGATCCATCCATCCATCCATCATCGATCCATGGTGCACAGTGCGCAGCAGACAGATCGGCGAAGCTAGCAGAGAGGTGGTAGCAAGCAAGAGGTCTCGTCCGGTCTGGGCCATCCTGCCGGCAGATGGAAGAGATCGATCGAAAAGCTGACAGCCCGCGTTGCAACCAGCTCAGCTCAGCTCCATCGTCGGAGTGCAGTGTGGCGTGTGCGTGAGAGAGCAATGCAAGAGCATGCATGCAAAGGAAGCGTGTGCGCTGCGGGCGCAGGCCCAGGCCCTACTGCCGAGTGCCAACGACTGTTCCCGCTTCAATTCGCTCCGATATTATCCCTGGCCTGGCCACCAGAATCAAGATCGCATCGCAGATCCATTTGGGGGGGCTGCCGATACTGCCAGCATATGCAGTTCTAGCTAGCTTAGAATTCACTGATACTACCAGATCGACTGGTACTAGTAGTAGATCTCAGGACCACGCGGCGGCACCATGCATGGCATCTAGGAGTAGTATCTATCATCCGGCCGGTAGCCCAGCCGTTTAAATTATTCTACGCTAATAAATGCACTTGCTGCTTCTTAATGCTAGCTTGCTCTCATCATCACAGGATGACACGCACTACTGTAAGCAAACAGTTTGCAGTGTCGCATCGCATCGCATCGATCTCAGGATTTACCATACTAGATTGTTCATCCAATTGTCAGCAGCTAGCTAGCTAGCTAGCCAGGCAGCTCGTAAATCTTGTGAATTCTCGGGCTGGGTGCCCGCAGTCGTTGCTCTGCGATGATGATGATGATGATGATGATCGGTTTTCAGAGTACCGTATAAACCGTGATGAGTTTGTGAATTCTAGTGAAATTCTCGTGGATTCCTATTCGCCCTCTCTCTCTCTCTCTCTAAGCGGATTTGGGCTTGGCCCAAGAAATCCTAGTCTGAGTTTCTCGGCCCAAGCCTCATCCTCCGGCCCAGCGACCTGGCAGCCCAGTAAGCCCAACCCAGGCAGGCAGGCCACCAGCGAAGGTGCTGCCCTGCCTGCCAGGTTCGCCTCTCCGGTTGGCGGGCGGCGCTAGCAAATCGAGGGGCGGCGCGGCGCGGCGCGGCGAGGCGAATCGACCCGGGAGGCGGGCAAAATCGAGCGCTACCGCTGCCCAGACGGGGCGCGCGGCTGCCTCCTGCTGGCCGCCGTTGCCCAGGCGGACTAGCGACAACGGCCAGCGGGAGTCCGGTCTCCGGTAGTCTGGGCGTCTGGCAGCAGCAGCAGCAGCAGCCACAGCCACAGCCACAGCAGGTGTTTGGCATCTGAGGTATCGAGTACCATTTTGCATTTTCTTTTAATAAACTTTAAATTGGTGCCCAGTCCTTAATTTCTAGTGCGTTTGTTGTCTATATATCTGTACTATGTATGTAACCTACGGATGATTTACATACACGCGTAAATAGTGGACCTACGCGGAGAAATTCACCCGCTCCGCCAACCGCGCATTAGATTTTTCACCTTGCTGCAATAGATTTGCAGTTGCAGCATAGCATAACCTCCTTTTTTTAAAGGGATTTTCATGCTGAGAGAAGGGGATGTCATACCATCCTGATCCACCAATAGTTTGTAGCCACAAATTGCAGTCCTGACAGAGGGACTTTGATACTGTTAATGCATTGAAAAATTGGCGTTCTCTTGCTGAATCTTCTCAGGACGCCAGAGACCTATTGACGATGCGCATCCTTTCTTGTTCAATCTTGTTGTAGATATTCTAGTTACTTAAATGCTAAATGAGGGTAAACCCATGATTTGTGGAGAGTAATTAGTACATCCGGTAGTGATGCATCTTCATGTTCAAAATTAATCTGGTTTGCTGCCTTAGGAGTTTTGTTGTGAACTATAGTTCGAGATAAGTTAGCAGTTTTTTAGGTGAGTATGCATCTCTTCTCTGGTTTTTCTGCTAAAAAAATCGCAGTACTTATTGAGGAATTAATTTCAGATAAATATGTCTTTGACCTGAAGCTTCTGAGCTCTAGACTGGTGCTCCGATTTTTAGCAGAGGCTAGTTATGTTAGGTTCTCTTTCTCTAATGAAGGTGCTAGCTAGTTTGCATTTTCCTTACATATGGTTAGATCATCACTTCCATTTGATCTGACATGAAAACACCTGCCTAAGTGGCAAGTCTTCCTTGTCAATTGTGTTGCCCAATTAACATGGTTAACATTTTTTTTTTTTAAAAAAAAGAGCAATTTGATATGTTATTGCTCAGTTACAGGCTTGGTAGGCCTTATATTATAAGAATGAATCAGCTATAATGAACATGTTCAGTTCAGTTCCTTCTGCCTTGTAATGTAAACCACAGTACTTTCTTGCATTCAATTGTAATTTTCTAATGGTTCCTCTGGTCTCGTGTTGAACTTTCTTGTGTTGTAATTTCTTATGATCTAGGCGGTAACGACCACTGGACCTCAAGCTGTCATCTCGCCACGCGACCTGATTGTGGCCTTGTGGACACAGCACGGGAGCAGGGTTGCACCACCTCTCTGAGTGCCATAGGCTGGTGCATAGACACAGGTGGCCATGGCATCGCGTAAGCTTCTCATGGGCCTCACAGCCGGGAGGCGGCTACAATCCCACACTCAGCAACTATTCTGGGCCACCAGCCTCCCTGAAGCTACCACCTCTCGGTCCTGCGTGGTGGCCATTGTAACGGCGCGGCTATCCAGCAGGTCTCCAGCAGCTCTTCTCTTCTCTTCAAGGACCGTCTCGTCGACGCAGCCCGTGACACAGTCTGCAGGAGATGTGTCTGGCTCTGGCCCATCTGCAGTGGATAACAAGTTTGTTTCTCGACCTTGCAGTCTTGGCACGTTGATCCATTAGTGCATTCTGTGTAATTTGGATTTCTTACAAGTATGAAGGATGAATGACAGCAATGGTGAAATTGAACAGAGCATATGTGTAGGATGTTTGATAGGGAAATTTTTGTTGAGATATGAGTCATTTGACATTCTCTACAAATCGCAACTTGCTTGGGACTAAGAGTCTTTGTTGTTATATTTGTTTTGTTGTTATATTTGTCCTCTCCACCAGAGTCAATCAGATAACCCTAAATTAGGTACTCCAAACATTCTGTAACCAAATAGGGACAATGAATAATAGGTCGTTAGAAGAGACTACAGTTGCTTGAATCAACAAACTGAAATGTTGAAAGTTGGGCTAGCTACTAGTATTAGTTGATCGCAACAGTGTATAGAATAAAATTGATCTTCAGTATGTTTAACTATTTTTTACTTTATAGTTTGATTATTTGAACTTTTGTTATTATATAATTTTTTGCCGCATGGGGTAGTTGGTGATTATGATTGTGTACATTGAACAGGGTGGCAATGCTAGAGGATGAGTTTCACAAATTAGCAGATGAGACGATTCATGATTTGCTTGAAAAACTTGAGGTAATGACTAGTGAGTCCTCTTTGTTATGGCCTTCAGATATCTCGAACAACATGTTTAGTCAACATACCTCTGGCTAATACTATTCTTCATGTCTTTTTTAGGAGTATGGTGACTCCATTCAGATGGATGGTTTCGACATAGAGTATGGGGTTAGTTGCAATACACGATGGAGAATCATGCAATCCTCGCTAGTATGTGTTTTCTTTTTCATGTAATTGATTATTGATGCATCCTTTTCTTGGACATTTTAGAATCAGGTTTTGACATTAAGGCTTGGGGATTTGGGGACATATGTTATAAACAAGCAAGCGCCAAACAAACAAATCTGGCTATCTTCACCTGTGAGGTACAGTAATGCTATCTTAGTATCCCAGTTGTTTGTTTCATTATATGTAATAGAAACCTGAATTTGATTGCCATCATCTTGTCTGCCATGTTGTATTATCTTCCTTTCTCAAGGTAGATGCATATTGTATTACACTAATAGTTAATTTACTAGTATCGTGAATCTAAGGACTTAGGAGTACTGAGTACATGTCATTTTTTGAACATTGTTTATGGCAGCCCTTTGTGATATGTAGTTCAGTTTATTTGATATGGTTATTTGTCTTATGATGTCGCTGCAAAACTTATTCATATTTTCATTTCCAATCAAATAGACCCACGCTTGGGTATTTTGTACAATACCCAAAAGTGCTTTGCTGAACTTCCATGCCATTTTTATCTTATATGAAGATGCTATCTGGATATGAATGCAGTGGGCCTTCTAGGTTTGACTGGGATGCAACAACTAATGGATGGATATACAAGAGGACTGGAGTGAACCTTGTGCAGCTTCTGGAGAAGGAGATTGGTGAGCTTTGTGGTACTCCAGTAGAACTTTCATAGAGTACACGAAATGTCACACAGCTAGGTTGGATGGAGCACTTGGGGAATGAGACACTCGTGTAATATGGTTTTTATCACAAGACTTCTTTTTTTTTGTCCTATGTATTTGCACACATTTTGAATAAATAACTTCCCCTTGCTGGTAACGGGACATGGTATTATTCATCAGGCACATATCTTTGTTTTGATATGCCCTAGAGATGAAGTGGTCTCACATGTTGAAACTGCAGTTTTCAGCTTTTGTTAGTACCATAATCTGAGCACTGCCAGCCTGTTAGACTATACTAGTATTTCTGAACGCAATATACATCACATTGCAAAACGACCAAATATCACTATATTATGTTGTACAAGTAACAAGGATCAAACTACATCAATGCTGAAACATCATGTGTGCCTCTTCTTCCATCAGCTCAGGGCTCAGTCTGACCATGAGGATGCAGAACTCCGTCTGATCCAGCGCCCCATCCCCATCCATGTCGCCTTCCTTCATCATCTCCAGGAGCTCATCATCCCGGAGCTGGCCAAGCCCGAGCCTGGCCGCGTTCTGCTTCAGGCTCCGAAAGGTGATCTTTCCTGCCCTGGGCTCCATGAGCAGCTGGAACCCCTTGCAGAGCTCCTGGATCAGGCCCTCAGCGCCGAGCTTCTTCGCCATCAACGGCAGGAAGTCCTGGAACTGCATGAAGGCGCCCTTGTCTGAGTCCATGCTGGAGTTATCCCGCGAGATCATGGCAAAGACTGAAGACCTGGTGGCAACGTTTGGCAAGATTTTTGTGTGGGATTGTGGACTTGGTGGGTAATGGAGGAGGCAGGTGTTTATATAAGCGGAATGAAGGGAGGATGGTGGCAGGAGAGGGAGGAGTCCATGAGGTTCTTGGAATTGGGAGCAGTGCCAACTGAAGTGCAGGGAATTGCAGGCATGCTCCTGCCTGTCTCAACTCTCAAGACAGGGTGTTTACTGCGCCCGTCTGTTTGTTTCTGCGAAATAGCACAAAGGGCTGGCTTCTGAAAGACTGGTTGCTTGGACATGCATGTCCGGCTTCTTCCCTATCTTTTTTCGCAGTAGACTTCGGAACGAGGGGGCTTGACTAGACAAGAAACTGGATAAATGTGAGTGGTTGTGTTGTATGAACACAAGCAGGTCAAGGGGCTGATGATATGATAAGGGCAAACAAGAATTCGAGTTGATTTTTTTTTATCTCAGAATTCGAGTTGATTGGTTATTAAGAGTCTGGTGGAGTTGGTTTCTCGCCGTTTTGTGATTTGTACCAAGAGTCCAAGATATTGGACGGCTCCTGGGTCTAACACGTCAGTCTTCCCGACTCCAAGACAGGAGACAAGTTTGGATGAACGAACGATTCAACGTGGGCAAGTATGAACGTTGAGGAGGTCTTCGGGACGTGATCCATTGGAAATTTCCTCCCATGTCCAGCCTGAGCTACGTTCGACTCGGGATTTCGCTTGCCGTTCCTTGTGAATTGCAGCATATTTGCCTTGCACGTATGAAACGTAGAGAACTGACGCTACGAAGTTAAGAACATCTCCAAGAGTTAAATCAATTCCCAAAATGAGAAAAATCATTAGGTGCGCCAGGGCGTGGCCGGCCGTGTGGGCTGTTGCCGGTTTATGACTAGCAATACAAGTTTTGTATTTCCTTTATACCAATTCTTGAGGATTGTTGGAGTCCATGTGTTTTTTAATGAAAGAAATGAATTTTGAAATGAACTCAGTTCATGTGCGTGTTTTTCTCTCCCAATTAGTTTTATCTCCTTGAGAAAATAGGATGTCCGTGACTCTGTTTTTTTGTAATCTTCTTTATGCTCTGTGGCCCTGTTTAAACTACCTTGGACAATAGTATAACGAATCTAATCTAATAAAGAGGCAAACTAGGGTTGTTCCAACAAGTTGATTAGTCAGGCAGAACACTTGAATTCTAGCGCCAATCTTGGGGCTAGTTGCTAATGGAAACTTTTGTCCATATCTGCTCTGTTCCTCTACCCCTGATGTTTACAGCGCTGGGCACTTCACTTCTAGTCTTCTAGACCTCACCTTGTTCAGATATCACACCGCAAGGCAGCACAACAAGGAAAGCTCCTGTTCAGCTGATTCAGCTCAGTTTCAGATATCAAACTAAATGAAAGCAGTGCTTAGCACTACATCACACCAATATAGTCACCAATATTCAAATAAAAGAAAGAACTCTATTCTCTCTGAGATGGCAACATGACAAACAAGAACAGGCATATAGGTCATAATAATTAACTGCAGGGGCAGCTCATGACAAGGTTCACAATTTCTGAAGCACACAACATGTTCCACAATCTTAACAAAGCACTCTATTCAGACCAAAAAACAAAAGCTCAGATGAGTTCTTGTTGGAAACATCCGTGCTTTCGCCATACTGCCTTCAATAGAAGAAACCTAGAACCTTGCCTCCAACATTCTTCCTACGGGCCTCCTCATGGTCCATGATGCCAGCAGAAGTCGTCAGCACAATGTAGCCAAACTACATATCCAAGCAAATGAAAGCACAGTTAGCACTTAGGAATCAAGCATATCCAAGTAAAAGAAAACAATATTAGCACAGTAGAGCGCACAAACAACTCCAAGCAGTTAGTGGCAGGAAAATAATGCAATCAGTGTTAATCAACAGCTAACCTGAAGACAGTTAGCACTTAGGAATCAAGCATATCCAAGTAAAAGAAAGCAATATTAGCACAGTAGAGCGCACAAACAATACCAAAGCAGTTAGTGGCAGGATAATAATGCAATCAGTGTTAATCAACGGCTAACCTGACGAGATGGGAGTAGCCTAGCAGTCCATCCTTCGATCTCCTTTACGCCAACATCAAAGCGAGGGCTAATAACACCACATTTGTTTAGCCTTCCATTCAGTTCCACCACAATCTTCCCAGAACGATGGTCATCCACGTATTCGAACTCACCAATGTAGCCTACATAATAGAACAATAATCACGAACATATCTCCAGAATGAAGCAATTGACATGGGGCATAAGATTGAGAACTAACCATGACGCTGCATGACTGTCAAGAACTTGATGATAACCTTGGACGACGGCCTGATCATGACCTGCCTCTTCCCCCTCTTCTCAGCATTGTACATGGACTTGAGCGCATCATTGAGCACACTGACCCTCACCATTCTGACCTTACCTGAAGAAAAAATACAATTGTAAGGGTCTCATGCCAAAGATACAATCGTAAGGGTCCCATGCCAAAGATATACAATCGTAAGGGTCTCATGCCAGAGAGAATAGCATAAGGAACATGCATTTACATCTATGTAACACGACCAAAGGTACAAGTAACCGCAGCACAAAACTAGGTCACTACATCAATGCAAAATGGTGTAAAGGTTTGCTAATTCAGTACAAGCATTCATCTGACAAAATCTAACAAAAGAAGAAAAAATCATCCAGTGCTATATTGAAATCATGTAAAGAAATGCATTGCTATTGCTATAGGAGATAACAAGCTTAACCACATGATCCATAATGTTGAAAGTTGAAACTCATAAGAAAAATAACAGAATGATAGCTATAAAGCCAACCCAAATAATAAAAACATGTAACAATAACAGTAGATTAACCATGATATCGGCTCTAGTGGTTGTAAAATGACTACTCATCAGTCATCACATGTGCAATGGTTTGTTTCATCAATCCGATTGTACAGGTTAAACCCATTGTTCATAAACAACAGACTATCAAATTAACATAAGTAGTATTTCACGCCAACATCATCTAGTTGGCAATTAGCCTGCTTTCATCACGAAGAACTAGAATCCTGAACGATGCACCATCTATTCTAATTACCAGAACTCAACCAATAACATAGCTGATGAGAAAGCACCAAACTGATGCCCACAGCAGTCAAATTTTTAACCTTAAAACCACGCACAACGTAAGAGATCTCTCTCAGCAGGAAATACCAGCTGCCTGATGTACTTATATTCACTAACTAATTAAACATCCTCTCTGCACCAGAACCAAATACTCTATTCCATCACGCCAGCATATCAAAATAGATTAACAAGACTAGCTTCACTGATCATGCACAAGAAGGAGACGACAGCATTAATAGACGGCAGGGTTCCAAAAAGCAGCACTAAGCGCAAGCTTCAGCGCGCTGAAACACTAAGCAGACGGGTAGCGCTTCGCTATGGGGTATGAGCGCTCCCAAAGCGGCGCGACGCGACCGCCCGCTCCCCGCCGGCTGCACGCGGCGCGCAGGGAAGCCACAGAGGCCGGGTGCCGTAGACGGTTCAGCGGAGACAGGAGTGGAGAGGGACGTACGTACCGCACGGTCGCCGGCCGGTGTGCGGAGGACGGAGGCGAGGGCGGGAGGGGGAGCCGCTGGCAAAGCAGGAGCACGGCGCCCAGATGCGAGAGGAACTGCGGCGGCGGAGAGGCAGACTGGGAGGGGAACTGAAAGAGCTAGGTTTTGTATATATATATATATATGCGGTATTCTCATGTGGGCTTCGTTGGGCTGATGGGCCGAGGGAATGAGTTCAGCCTGTGAGGAAAGTTGGACGAAAGTTGGGTTTGGACTAAATTAATGGCCTTTTAGATGGGTCACAAAACAAAAACATATTCTATTATTTGTTTCTTTTCATTTTTGTTTCTTTTTCTTTTAACATCTTTTGATAAATCAGTGCATAATATGTATCATCTATATTTATAGTACACTAACATATTTATCTGAAATTTTGTGAAACACATCAACCTCCATTACTTTTTATTGATTCTAGATTGACTGTCGTCTAGGAAGCCCGCTCCATTTCTTTTTTAAACTTGGGACTGACGTTTATTGGGCTTCCTAGAGTCCTCTTATGGTTTCGATAGAAATCAGACACATAGGTTCATAATTAGATGTTTAGGGCGAGAAGTAAGAATAAAGACGAAGAACATAAAGTTTAGTTCTTCTCTACAAGATACAATCACACGACGACCTCAAGTATAATATACCAACATGATTTCTAACAATAACAGTAGTTAACTTACTACTCACCATCAACTCACACCACTACAACTTAGCTAGCACCGTTACCCCACTTTAACCGATGTTGTTTGCTCTGTTGCAAACGCACAATAGTACTCCTAATTCTTCCCGCCTTCTCTTTTGGGGCTTGGCATTACCCTCTCAAAGCACCACTAGATGGGAATAAAAGTGGCTAATTGAGTGATAATTTGTATCAATTGAGATCTTTCGTGATTTATTCAAGAATTTTTTTTAACTAGCTTATTTGCCATTATCCTATAATTGCATTGTTCTTACCATTTGGTAGTTTTATATACAAATAATAGTATGTCATACGCGTGTACTATTTACGCACGCGTGTATATGTTAAAGTTTTTTTCTCTGTAAATAAAAATGGCTAATAAAGAGATATCTACTTGTTCATTTTTTTACAATAAAATACAAATGTTGGTCTTTGGCTTAGGTTTGACAAAATGCCCCCCCCCCCCCTCCCCCTTCTCGTTCGGCCTCAAGCTCCACCAGTCCACCACTGCTTATGTGTACAGTGTGTTGTAGTTTTTTTTTAATGACTCTAACATATAGTCCTGGTGGTGCCCTGAAGGATAGAGTGAGCGGCAGGCCCTGGCTGTTCCCATGCATGTGTATCATCGTGTTCCGTTTTGTTTTGGTTTTTTTCAAGAAGATCGTTGGCGCAGCAAAATGGGGGTTTGGTTCCTCATCGCTAAAGTTTAGACTCGTCACATCGAATATTTGGACACATGCATGAAATATTAAATATAGAGTATTTGCGAAACTAATTTGTCAGCCGGAGACTATTTTGTGAGACGAATCTATTAAACATATTTAGTCTATGATTTGACAATATAATGCTACAGTAAATATGTGCTAATAATGAATTAATTAGGTTTAATAGTTTCATCTTGCTAATTAATTTACTCCCATATAATTAGTTTTTTAATTGGATAATATTTAGTTCTCTTAGTTACCCTCTAAATGTTCAATGTGATCTTTAGACCATATATCCGAACACCGCCTCAGTCAATATACGACCCGACCTCCTGGTTCCATGCGGCGCCACGAAAAGGACAAACACCAACGGAACGGAAAAGTCCCAGAGAGAGAGACCCAGACCGTCCACCAGCTGCTACCGCTAGCTTCCCCGATCCCCAACAGACGAGCGAGCGGAGTAGGTGGTCTCCCTCCCTACCCCGCGCTCGTTCTCCTCCACTCCCGGTCTCTTGCTCCAGCTTTCTCTGTCCCTTCCCCGATCGATGTTACATTCCCACGGCGAGCCGCTTGCCAGCCTCCCCGGGCCCTTGGCTACCCACCCCATCGCCTCGCCGCCTCGCCCGGCCCGCCTCCATTTTCGCCTGACGCTCGCGCCTGGGAGGGAGGGGGGAGTCGTCGTCCTGCGCCCGGCGCTCGTGTTATTGACTGGAGGGGAGGGATCGCGGTGGATTTGGAGCCCGGGGTGGACTGATTGCTGATGGTATTCTCCGATGGAGGAGACAGGGAGAGACCGGGACAGGGCGACGGCAGCGGCAGAGGATCTCGGCGTTGCCACTAAGGTCAGACGAACGGTATCTCTGCCCCTTGCCAATCTACTGTTTCTCCGTTAATGTCTGTGATGTGAGGAGATTACTGATTATTGGGGGTTTGGGGGAGTTATTATTGTGGCCCCGGCCTCTGATTCTGTTTCCGCGTTTTTCTGCAGTTTCTCTGATAACTGCATCCTGCTAATTGCTCTAGGGAAATATATGAAAGGATTGAATAAATTCGTTGAATCATAGTTGATTTTCCTAAGGAATTACTCTGCCGTTTTAGATTGCCCATGCTCCACATAGACTTCCATGTTCTGGATGGTTTCTCTGCCTGAATTTACCAAGGGACCAAATGGTTTCAAAGTTGGCCCTGCCATTACAGAATGAGACAGAGTAGATCACGCATGCCTTGTACATAACTACTTTTGATATAGGGAGTAGTTCAACATCCACCTTATTCTCTGTTCAGCATTGCCTGTACCTGATCAGTCAAGAATTTTCGTTTGACCTGTGAGGTATTTTCATTGCACGCATTGTTTGTATAATAAATGTATAAAACACGCGTGTTGCTGTGGGGCTGTGTGGACGAACTTTGTTTATGATGCCTTACATTGTAACTTGGAAACATAGTGACAGTCTCTTTCAAAGACCATAGAAAACTTATACTCGTGAGAAATTATAATTAGACCAGAGAGAAATTAGGATCCAATCAGGATCGCGTCATTCTTGCCACATGTGATAGTTTTTCTCTAGAAGTCGTCGGTAGGTGGATCTTTATACTTAACTTATGCAGCTGTGTAACTTGGAGGGTCAATATTTTATACACTAATTCATTTCCAAACAATCTGGGCGTACACTGTAACGCCTATGTTTTCCATTAGATCTACACATTAATATTTCCTACTGCGCCAATCTGCATCATGATAGATTTTAGCACTTGCAGCCATGCTATTGACAATTGTGGCCTGGCGTGGTATAGTGGCTTCTATACACAGTAATTGTGTGCAATTAAGTGGCATGTAGGAAATACGATCGTGCCTTAAAAAACTAAAAAAAAATTATAGAGCGTTGTTAATATGAAATGTCAATGCCCTCAACTTTTTTTTCAATTGCAGGATACAGTAGTTGTAACCACAAAGCCAGCAAAGCGATACCCACTAGCGTTATGGATAGCCATATTGGGCCTGATAATGCTAGTCGGCGTGTACATATTCTCGTTGTCTCTAAAGCAAAACGGGATGATTTTCGGGCTCATGCAGACAAATTTGATAGAAAAGGAAAGGGAGAAACCTTGTCATGATCCCAGTATTCCATACACAGAAATCCCTTACTTGCACTACCCGATGCCAAATACTTATGATAGGTAACGAAGATATACTGGGTCATCTGATTTTGCCTCTCTTTTTTCAGGTTAGCGACTGACTTGCGTGTTCTTTGTCTGTTAGGAAAGAATGTGCGTGCATGGGGGTTAGGTTCTTTGCTATCTTGTCAATGCAGAGGTCAGGGAGTGGATGGGTTGAGACATTGTTGAATAGCCATCCAAATATTAGCTCCAATGGAGAGATCTTCTCTGTCAAAGAAAGACGCAGTAATATCACCGCAATCACGAAAACACTGGACAAATTGTACAATTTGGATTGGTATAGCAGTGCTGCTAAGAATGAATGTACGGCTGCTGTGGGGCTGAAATGGATGCTCAATCAGGTAATCCTTATATTCATCACACTTGTAGGTGGAGGAAAAAACTTGCTCGTGTGATAATTTCACAGAGCATTTTTCATCTTGATTATTTATACTCTAAATGGATATCCAATGCACAAATTTATACCATTCTTCAAGTACAAGTAGTTTTATATTGCAGAACAAATTGCTACTTACTATTACCTTTTTCCCCTTTTGAAACTTAATCTGAACATACCATGATCATATCATCTTGCAATTCCAACCTAGTTCCTTTTCTTATATCATACCTGTGTGTTTCCTTAAGTGGATATTTGTTTGATTACTTTTGGACTATCTGAAAACCAAGGAAATAAAGACTGTATCAAGTTTTGATGCACTGCCTCCATCAAGATTGCCAATTTTATTTACATGGAAAATTGCTTGCCTGCAATTGTTAAACAAACTGTTGACATACTATAAGGAGTGAAGCAAAACCAAATAACTAATGATTTTATCATCTCTCTCCATCATGTTCTTTTTTTCCCGCGTTTCAAAACTTACTTGCTTGAACTTTACATAGATGATTGATATACTGAAGGTGTTTATTCTAGACAATGGCTACTGATAGATATGACCCTTTGTATTCTATAGAAGCTTTTGCCACATAATTATAGATCAGGTTGAAGGACCCATTATCTAAGATGATTCTTGGTATATGTGCTTACTTCAAACTTTCAAAGGCTCTGTTGAGTTTGCCCTTTGATTTCATGATTTGCACATAGAACTATTCTTTGTATCACAATTGCTTGTGTGGAAAATTTCCAAAGATATATTCAGCTTCCTTGATTTATTTTATCTAGTGATATGCTTATTCTAGAGGAAATTATAGGGTCTAATGAAGCACCATCAAGAGATAGTTGAATACTTCAACCGAAGGGGTGTTTCTGCAATTTTTCTACTAAGAAGAAATCTTCTCCGGCGATATGTCTCTGTATTAGCAAATGCTCATGATAGTGCCATGAAACAGCTGAATGGAACTCATAAAGCTCACGTGCACTCCAAACATGAGGTGCACATCTTTCCCTTATGTTGCCTGAACTAAGAGTCAGATTTTATTCAAGCATGCATGTTTTGGTATCATAAATATATGGAACATATATGATTACAAGTTTTTATCTGCTAAAAATGGTGCCGATGTGTGTCAAGTAAAAGAGAATCCTGTTGATCCTTTTTTTCCCGGTTGTGCAGGCTGAAATTCTTGCTCAATATAAGCCAACCATTGACAAAAAAACATTGATTACTGAACTAAAACGGTCTGATAAGTGGGCTTCTGATGCCTTGGTGAATTTCAAGAACACCAGGCATGTTGTTCTATACTATGAGGATGTTGTCAGCAATCGCACGGTGAGTCTCTGTTGCTTCCTATCTCTCTGTTGAGGCTAAAACAATCTTCATTTTCCTCACCAGCATGTTATTTCTGTCTTCAGATGCTCATGGATGTCCTGGATTTTCTAAGAGTGCCAAAGAGGAAACTGTCCAGCCGACATGTGAAAATCCACACTAAACGATTGTGTGATCATATCGATAACTGGGCAGATGTTAATGATTTTTTGAAGGGGACACGGTTCGAGAGCTTTTTGAATGGCTCAAGGAGATGACATCCCTAGCTGATGTATATAGTGCTATAAATAGTGAGTTGTCCTTTTGACCCTTCGTCACCCCCTTCTACAGCTAACAGAGTTAGCGCAGTAGGCAATTTTTTAATATATTGTGAGTGAATAAGTTTGGGTCACTGAGGGAAATAGTTAGGAAGCAGAAGTAGAGATGCTTGATCCAGGTTAGTCTCATAGATATCGACTTCAGAACTGCAGAATAAAGATGAGAAGCAATACCTTTGGGGTTATCATCAGATATCCAATGCAAGAACCTGACTCATCATTCATTAATAATACATCAAACTTTACACTTGAAAATGATAGCCCATCCGGATTGGCGCAACAAGTGCTCACCTGCTCATACTCCTTGTATGCACATGTTGGCCCTTGGGAGTATCTTGTTGACAAATAACAAATGTTCTTTGGAGTATCTTGTTGGTAAATGAAGCGAACGAATCCTTCGGTATACTGAACTGTTAAATGTAATGTACTATCACTTTCTTGATTTCTGCCATTGTCTGTCACTTGAAAAGTTGAAAGGGTGTTTAAATTGGCTATAAACGGACATTTAGGCTAACAGTGCAGTGCAGCTGTGGTCAGAGTGAGCCTGTCATGCATGGATGGATGGATCTTGGATCCCATTGACAAGGAAGCTCCGTGACACAGGAATAAAGCAGATACACAGAACCAAATGAAGGAAGCATCTGGTTACTTCTATACAAAATTGTTAAACCGATGGTTTTTACTAGTAGCAATTACAATGCACCGCGAATCGCATTGTTCTGCTCGCTCGATCTCCGACTGCTCACATAAGAGCTAGGTCTCGGTGGCCGGCGGCGGGGCGCCGGGCTGGATGGTCTTGAAGGACTCGTGGAGGCGACGGAGCATGGCCTCGTCGCGGCTCCACTCGGTGTTAGGCGCGGTGACGAAGTGCGCGTACAGCTTGTTCCGCGCGCACGTCACGGCGATGAGGCTGTGCGCGCCGGCACCAGCCACCTCGTACTCGTAGTACACCTGGCCGGCGCCGTCGGCGCGCTGCGCGGAGCGCACGTCGTCGGCGGTGGCAATCTGGTCCTGGAGCCCGACGTCGGAGAGCGCGAGGTTGTCGAGCACGGCGCTGAGCGGCGCCAGCGCGCGGATCCCGGACAGGAACGTCAGGTACTCCTTCTCCGTCCGCTTCCGGGGTTGAAGAACTCCGAGTCCGTCCCGTTGGTGCCTTTCTCCACCTTGGACACCAGCCGCTCCTTCCACCCTTCCGGCACGTCGTACACGTACTCCGCCGTGTCCTTCTTGCTCGCGTTCCCGCCGTACCCGCCGTAGTTCGCCGCGCTCGCTGCCGTGCCGTAGTACACCGTGAACTCCGGATCGGCGCGGGACGGAGCGGGCAAAGCAGGGGACAGCAGCAGGAGCCCCGCCGCGACCGCCGCCACTAGCGTCGTCGTGGCGACGGGCTGCTTGTTCCCTGCCCCTGGAGGCGGCGGCGGCGGGAGCCTCAGCGACTGCGGGGGAGGGGCTGCCGCCGCCTGCTGCTGCGACGAGGCGGTGGTGAGCAGAGGGGACGCCACGCGCGAGAGGAGCGAGGGAAACATGGTCGCCGTTGCCGGGGCGGGGCCGCGAGGTGGGTCGGCTGCTTTGTGTTGGGGGCGACCCGCGAGAGGATAGGAGAGATCGCGTGGGCCCGTGGCTTATCCAAAGCGACGTCGACATGGCACGTTGGCGCTCGCGCGCAAACAGCAGAAGTGGAATCCTCGTGCTTGTATATTGGACCCAATTTGTAGCTGGGCTTGTCGGCGGCATTACTTTATTTGGGCCTAGAAAAAGAAGAGCCTTCTATTACCGTTCTTCTCTTAGCAAAAAGTACAATTTACCTCCGACTATCACCGTAACAACAAAATCAGTTTTTTTATCCTCCAACTTTAAAAACAATTTGTTTTTATTTTGGGTGTTTTTTAAGTATGATTTTGTTAATAATACCACGTCAGTGAGGATAAATCAGACTAAGCTAAAAGTTTGTAAGGTAAGTTGGATAGAAATATTTTTAAAATATAAAAAAAATCATAAAAAATAATTTTAAAAAATATATGTATTTTTACTTGTAAAAACAAAACAAATAAAAATTCTAAAATTTAGTTTAATCTTAAAATATTTGTGTTATAATGAAAAAAACTAAGATTGAACCAGATTTTAGGATTTTGAATTGCATTTTTTCCATGTAAAATCATTGAGAAAAAAAAATCAGAATCTACTTTTATGATTTTTGGGTTTTAAAATATTTCTAGTACGATATATACCTTCCTAAAGTTTCAACTTAGTATGATTTACCCTTTTGATGTGGTACCACAACATCAAACCACCTAAGGCGTAAAAACAAATGATTTTAAAAGTTAAATATTTTGTGGTTTAGGAGAAAAATCAGACGATCACGATAGTTGAGAGAGATAAATTAGACTTTTCTCTACTTAGAGAGCCACTAAGTGCTAACAGTGATATGTCTCCCTCTAATTGCCTTTCCTGTCATATTGTATGTCTATTGTTCTATCAAACTCTGACATGGCCAACTAATATTGTATGTCGGCCGCTAGGTCAAAGTTGGGCGATAGTCTTTTGCTCCATGTTAAGTACTCCTTTGATTCCAAAAAATTGTAAGATGTTTTCTGATACATTGTTTTCACTATATGCATAGACATAGTATATACCTCCGAGAGTCTTGTTAAAGCTCTCTCTCTAAATCATCATTTAGAAAACCATTTTCATATAAATCATTTTCTATAATTTTCTCTCTCAAAGTTTTTTCTATATCTTATACACGCTAGAGAGTCGTTCTCATTTTCTATTTTTGACTAGTGATAAAGTTGAAATAGAAGATGATTATATCTATGCTATTTAAATAAATTGTTGGAGGGTAGTTTTTAACTAAATTTTTTATTTCTAATATGGAAGAATACGAAGAGTCTCTTGTAATCTTCTTAATTCAAATCTGCAGGTCAAACTCGGGTTCCTTGTTGGGTCACGTCACCTGAAATTTCTCAGCCGTCAGTTCTGCTGCCAACGCTTAGATTTTATTCATTCCCGTGTGAAAGTTCTAGACGCAGTAGTCGCGGGAGCAAGGCTCGGCCGGGCACAGGACCATTTGCGGATGAGCGCATAGCTCCAGTCCGCAGACCAGCCAGATTAGTGCAGGCTCCTATAGAGGGTATCAAAATAAAAAAACTAACTCAGAAAAAATCTGTTAGGAGATGCTCCCTATGCATTTACTCAATTCATTTAACCAGTGGCAAAATATTATTCCTATAGACTCTATATATGACATTTCAATACTAGTATTGACTCTGTTGACTACGTAACCTCTATATTATATTCTATAGCTAGGTTAACTCTTTATATTTGAAAATGTAGATGCTGAATAAATGAATACTGTCTTTTGCATGGCACATATTAAAGTAAAACTAGAAACTAAAGCTGCCTACTCCATTTTAATGAAAGTTGCTAATACATACAATATTTGCATAAGAGAACACTATAGTTATAAACGTCTTTATTAATTATTCTATATTTGTAAATATTTCTTCCAAACTTACTACTACTTGGTAGCCTGATTCCCTATAATTTGTACAACAAAGAAACAAACATCTTTATGAATAGCAAACACCAACTTAATCAATTGATCAGGGAATCCATGTTATTCAATATTTTTAGCCATGAGACAATTCCTTGGAACTGCCAGAAGTCAGAAACTAAAAATGTTAAGGTGGTAACCTCCAATTAATCTTTCTCTCATCTCTCTCTCTAGGCTCAATTTTTTTTGGTGGATCTAAATTCAATCCATTTAACGGTGTATGATGTTCCCTTGTACTTCATTGGAAAACTGAATGGAAAGCTGGAACTATATTAGCAGAAATGCAGGATGCATGTGTACGTGGATTTCTGTTCATTGTTCTGAAATAATTGTTTGCTCGATAAAGAAAACATTCAAAATCCCTGGTACCTTCAACGCACCCGCACTGACTGATTTTCAGTAACCCAATATACCGACTTCTCGCCATGGCCTATCATCGATTTTTTATATTAATAAAGTACCATTTCTTTAGAATTCTAAGTATGATACTTTTTGGAAGTAAATATATTCAGAATCGCCTCTATGGAGTGGCCGCGCCTGTTTTTCTAGTCGTGCTCAATTTCGTGGCTAAACCACACCTCCTACACTACCTGGCACCCGTAAGGGACCCACGCAAAGGCAACAGCAGAAACCCACGACAAGCCCAAACAAAAACCCAATAAACAGTCCAGCTTCGCCTGGCCTCTCGCAGTCCAGCCAGCCCCGTCGCCCACCTCAATCTCCACGCGTCGTCGCCGCTTGCCGGCGAGTCTACTCCCCTCCGCCAAGCCGCCGAAGCTTCCCGGACCCCGCAGCGGTTCGGATAAGGCGGACGCCCGCCCGCCACGAGCCCTCCTTTCGCCCGCCACCTCTCTCGCCCCGGGACCCGGGACCGCTTCCGGGTGGATCTAGGGTTGCTGGGGGAGGGGTTCTGGAAGCCTCCGCCCCGATGGACGAGGCGGACGATGACGCCCGCACCTTCAAGGTCGGCTTCACCGCCGCTGGAGAGGAGCAGTTCCGGGAGCTCGTGACGGAGAAGCTGCGCGGGTTCAGGAGGGGCGTGGACGACACCCTCGTGGTACGGTTTTCTTCTGTCACCCCCCGACTCGCTAGCTTCTGGTCTTAGCATTTGATTTCGGCTGTTTGGAGACCTGTGTTCTCTGCAGCTTTAGAATTTTGGTCGAACTGGATTAGCACTTAACAGTATGTGAAGGACTGGCTAGAATTCAGGATGGTTTGTGCAAGCTACGCCACTGTGGCCTGTATCTGCATACAACACCTATTGCTGGAATCAGTCAGTAGTCTAATGTCGTTGGATCTCTTGGCCCTGCAACTTTTGCTATGTGATGGCTGCAGGTTTTGTTTGCTCAGGCAGTCAGTCAGGCTGACTGCTGTCTGTTTTTTTTTCCAACTAAATGTACTTGCTATGTACACTTAGGTGCTTATAGGTGAGTTCAACTAGTGTAATGGATCGGTGCACTATATGCACCAAACTGTTGTGTGCGATATATACTCCATACTTATGTAGACTCTTTTCAAACTGAGGATTTTCAAATCATGATGAATATGAAGTGTTTGTCTAATTGAAGCATGCCTTAGTTTTTACTGGTTCAGTAACTGCCATGTTACTTGATGATCATTTTTATCAGACTGTAGAATGGATCTTATTTGCTGCTGTTTCACTAGTCAATATTGTTAGTTGGGCATGCAAACTTGTTTGTGAATTAGCTCCATCTCAGGTAAACAAATGTGCATTACAAATCACAACCATCTAATTGGTTATCTAGTTCACAAGTGTTGCATGTTATCTGCGGTGTTTTTGATTCAACTGAAACGTAATACTTATTTCAAGCACGGCATATACTGTAATAAGGTTGAATGATGTTACCATCTTTGCATGTTACATATGCTATTGTATGAGTCTTTACTCACAACTGCACTATTCATCTACTTTTAGCCTTAAATTTATATTATTAGTCAGAGCGCCCAAACTTTCCTACAAAACAGTGCTGTATTCAGTTTCACTGGTGGAACAAAGGGAACCTATGAAAAGTCTGCCATTATGATTTTCCCTGTCTTTAGTGAATGGTTAAACAATCCATGTCTGGTCTTTGTCTTTTCTGAGGAAGCATCACAATACATGGATTACATTGTTTATGTGTATACTTCCTATGATTGAAAGTAGATGTCATTTTATTTTTCCTGGAACTTCTATTTCCAGATATCTTTGCTCTTTTCGTCCTTTCTTGATCTTATTAAATAGACTCATTATTCTCATAAATAGATGACCCCATTTTCCAGTGTAATATAAATAAAGGGCATCAAGGTCATTCTACTAACCTTCTTAATCCTTGTGTACAACTCCGAAATGCTATTGTATTTTGATTTACTGGGAGTAATACTTTTGATTGCCCGTGTACCAGCTTTTACAATCGTCATCATTATCTTATCCTACTTTTCATTTTATTATGTTGGGATATTTCAAGGAAAACTATAAGTTGACCTCTTTTGCTGTCTTAAGTGCAGGAATATGTTACTATCATGCTCAAGAATGGAAAACGTAAGGATCATGCCAGTAACGAACTCCATGTATTTCTAGGGGGTGACACTGCAGTATTCATTTCCTGGTTAGTACTGATCTCGCTCACACTTCCATTGTTATTGTATCCTTTGTTTGTCAACTGCCTGAACCAGTCCTTGATATATTTTACATGCAAATACTCTTCATATTGTAAATGATAACTCATTATAAGAATGCTATAAATAATGGTAAAAAGTTAGCAAATGGTCTCCCTAGTTTTAGCGTAGATATGACAAGCAGCATTGTATGTGTAGTATTTGGTTCACTATTCGGTGTTGAGACAAATATGTTTATATTGAGCAATAAGAAGATAAGGCTCTGATGAATCTTTCCAGTATGTGGAATGGTAACTATTGTGGCAGCAAAAACAGAGGTTTTGGCAAAGTTGTGTTTGCTAAAGACTTCGCAGTAGATGTTCTTTGGTATTGATATATTTGTGATGGCAGAAAGCAGAGACTTTGACAAGGTTGTGCTTGCTAAATACTTTGCATCTGGTATTTATGGTATTTATATATTTGTGATGATAAACATATATTTGCGCTACAAGGGCCTAGTGAACATTGAATACACTTTTGAGCTAGGCCACATGAATGGCTACTTATGTGCGTAGCTTGAAAGTTTAGTTGAATCTAGGTACCTTTGCCTTGTAAACACCTGTTATTTAGAATTTTAGGCCATCTCCACCCCCACCCACCCAATCAAAAGAAATAGCTTTTCACACATTTCTTCTGAATTCATGCAGTGTATTTATTGCAATCACATTGTGAAGACTGCTATAAATTTTTAACAGCAAATGTGAATGAGAACATCAGAGCTATTTTTACTTTTGAAAGTTGAAACTAACATAAACACTGAGTAATGTGTACTCTCATCTTTCCCTGGCAAGCAGTCCACGGTAATGCATATCTCCCAAGTTGATTCAGCATCATATTTGAAATGCATCAGCAAGGATGGCTAGAAGAGAGAAAGATATTCTTGGTTGGCTTTCATATCATCTCATCACCTGTTAAATGAATCTGCTACTCATATCGTTTTGCTTTTGTAGGTTGTGGGACCATCTTTCTTTAAATATGCACTTATATGTGCAAGCACAAGAACAAGCTCAGGAGGTTATTGATGATGAGGCTCCCAAAGAAGTACCTGGAAGAGAAAAATCATCAGATGTGCTACCGAGAAGCGAGCACACAATTGAATCAAGTGCAGCCAGTACTAGGAGATGGAATAAGCGGGAATGGAAAGGAATTGGTCGGGAGGGTAATGAAAAATTTCCGCTTCGAAATGTACTAACTGATATTCTTCATGGGGAGGAGAAAAGATCGCAAAAGTCCAATGAAATACGACACCCTCCATCAAAACAACAGAATGGCAGAAAGCGTGACAGGGATGATGAGCCACAGCAAACAAAGGTGTGATGTATTAGCTATTACTGAGGTCACAACTGCAAACTACATAACATCTTATGCTGTTGACAGAGTGGGTGGCAAGTTGGCAACATTGTGCTTTCATATATATATTTTTTACTTTACCAATATCTCTGTTCTGTTCTTTTGTATCCTGCCTTTACTCACATATTCTTTACGCACTATGCCCAAGTGTTCATCTATATTTCTCCAGAACGGACTTACCAAGACTTTGGTAGCTCTAAAGTAGTTGCAACTTGCAAACATGTTGTGGAAACTATACCATTACCATTTTTCCACAATTAAATCCCTACCAATTATTTATTACCATTTTCCAACAGTTAAGTCCCTACCGATATTTAATTATTTATTCACAACTGACAGACCAAATATTTGTTCATCATGAAAGTGCAATACGAGTTTCGACAGTTTATCTTCATTAAGTATGATGTGGTTTCTTCGGTTAGAAACAACCGACAAAGCTTGTCATTCACAATAGTTTGGAATTTTGGAGAACCCTTTGAGTAGACAGTCCATTTAGTTTATCTTCAAGAATATCTGTGAATATTTTGTAAGTCATTCTGGTTTTTCTAGGTACTTTTTGCTGTGTCTAGATTTATATGCTATGTCTAGATACATAATAAAGTTATGCACTAAAAAATGCCAGAATGGTTTATAATTTGGAATGGAGGGAGTACCAAGTTTGGTTAAGGAAATTGCTTGTTTGAACTGCTGGCTGCTAAGTGCTAAGGGATGAGCATCACACTGATTCTCTCTGATCCCTTTATTGGTTCACTCACATATTTCCTCTATTATATTCTATTCCTCCGTACTTCAAAATTTAATTCTACTCTTTTAGGTAACTATGACCAATACAATCAGCTTGTTTTCTTTGTTAACAGAGGGACGTCTCATCACGCCCCATGCTTAGTGGTGGTGCTTCCCGTCGTCTTCTACAGTTTGCTGTTCGAGATGCAGTAAAAGCTGTACAGCCAACCAGCACCTTGGCTGAACCAGCATCCAAGCGTCTGCGCTCTGTGGTCGCCACTATTTCTGCAGAGAACATGCGTGATAGGAGATCAGAAAGATCTCAGGACTACCTGAACGATAGAGGATCAGAAAGATCTCAAGACAACTTGAGTGACAGAAGATCAGAAAGAACTAGGCCAATGCTACAGGTACAAGGAGCTGCTTTAGCTCTTAGAGCTGCAGCGGAAGCTGCTGCAGATTCTACAAAGGTTAGATCTACTGGAAGTGTTTTCAAGCGATTGGGTCAAGGGAATGTTGTGAAGCAGCCATCTCGTTCTCGTGAAGAGAAGAGAGATTATGAAGATTTTGAGGCAGTTACGGCCACGGATGAACATGATTCTGATCGATATGTTAATAATGAGGAATCTGAAGAGGAATCTGGAGAGCTGACCATGGCAGATAGGGTAGCTGGAATGAGTGTTGATTCAAGCTCTGAAGATGATATGGACCGAGATGAGGGGATTACAAGATACCAAACTTCTCTTTCACATGAAGATACTTTCTCACCATTTTCAGGGAAGAAAACTGTGTCAGCACAATGCAGTGTTGAACCAGAGGCCGATGCAATAAGGCCTTCAAGTCTGAGTGACGAGAAGCAACCTGTTCCTTCATCAACAAAAACAGCAAGTAAAGCTGTGGCTATTTCCGTTGATGTAAATATGGTGGAACCTCCCAGTTATGAAACACCAAAAGATGTTCATGTTGTGGAGAAGCCTTATGTTACACCCATGAATTCAAATGCCACCAGTGTGGCTACCAATACCAAAGTAAGCAGTCTTGTATGTTCAAAAAACAAGTTTTATGTTTGAATTTTTTTCCACATCTTAAGGCACTCATTTTCCATTTCTATTAGGTTTTGTATTATATATGCTTAAGATTTCTACCAGATGTCCTTTTGACTCTGGTGACTACATTTTTACAGTTCATAACCAAGTCCTATGGCAAGATTGTAGCTTTTCTTTGGAACCTTTCCTTGCTAATTACTCCCTCCATCCCAAGTTATAAGACATTCCAAGAATCTTGAAGAGTCAAAGCATCTCAAGTTTGACCAATAATTATAGAGAAAATTATAAAGGTTTATAACATCAAATAGGTATACTATGAAAATGTAATTGATAACGAATCTAATGATACTTAGTTGACATCATAAATGTTATTGTATTGTTATATAAGTTTGGTCAAACTTGAGATACTTTGACCCTCCAAGATTCTTGGGATGTCTTATAAGTTGGGATGGAGGGAGTAGTAGTTACACTTTTATGCTACTTGAATGAAATGGCAGAGCTGTTGGGGCATGGATAATCATGTGAATTCAGAATCGTTTATCTGATTCGCCAGTACTTTTACTGAACTGAATTGGGTTATGTGAATGCTTGTTGGCATTTGCTTCCAGCAAAAGAAACATTGGATGAAAAAAAAACAGTTGTTTGCATCTTCTATGGTGTTGTATATGCTCTCAGCCATTAAACAAAATGGCACGTCATGTCATCTTCCATGCATCTTGTTGACTATGATGCTCATTAGTTTTCTTTTCTATTTCCTATGACCATTTGTCTTGTCTTGTGGGTATATGCCCTGACTACTTATAGATGTATGGACTAATCCTTGGGTAAATTTGCTTCTGACTGATGTCAATTTTCATTCAGGAATTAGGCCATGCAGAAGTTCAAAAGGATTCTCAGCGGCCTGCACCATCTGGTATGCCATATATATCTATACCTAATATATAAGATCCAGTTATGTTTTTTTTAAAACTTTTTTCCATTCATCTACTGATCTTCTCATAATGACACATGCCAATCTTCCGTCTGGTTTACTATATCTGATTGTTCTTGTTGATTTTGTGTCCTTCCTTTTCTTCGATAATTGATAAAACTGACATATGCAGTAATACACTAGTTAGCCCACCATTTTTATTTTACCATATCCCACCTTGCATGGGATTAAAAACCCTTGTTGCTTTTCCGTTGTAACATCAACCTAAGAAAAAGAAAGTGCAGTTACTAGTACATCAAAATCTGTAAGGATTTGTTGCCTTTGTGATATATTGAGATTATTTTGATGCGTTGTACAAGTCATTATTACAATCAATCATAAATAGGAATGGGTTAATCTTGAAGACACTGTCATTTATCGCTTGGTATAATATATCTTGTCTTCTTTGCAGTTCCGGTTTCATATAGCACAGCGCATCCGGCGGAGGATGCAGATTCGAGAACGCTTTATGTTAGCAATGTGGGTATTTATATATTCTCATCACCCTTATATTATTTTGTGCCATTGGATTATTTTATTTACCTCTGTCAAATTATTTGAAGGTTCACTTTGCTGCCACCAAGGACTCATTATCTCGCCATTTCAACAAGTTTGGTGCAGTGCTGAAAGTAGTCATTGTCACTAATGCTGCAACAGGCCAGCCAACAGGGTCAGTTGAATTTTAATTTTTAATGCTTATTGTAGCTGATGCAAGATTTGTATCATGCTATTTATTTTACCTTTACCAGAGAAAGATTTATAATTATAGTAAAGTGAAATTAGAAAAGATCTTAGCATAACTGATACATTATACAATAACCACATCCACCAATTCCTATGATGCTAACACCCTTGTACCATGCTCAGATTAACTTAGTTCTAAGAAAATAGTGTGCATTTTGTCTCTAGATACGAAAAAAAATCTGATAAAAATATTAAATGGAAAAGGGTGAAAACAAAATACTCCCTTTTTGGAAGGAAGTTGTTTATTAGGACACTGGTAAGGCCTTCAATATGACACATTTGTATATTTGCAAGGTATAGGTGCTTAGCAGTAGATAATTTCCCATTGGCCAAAAATGCGAATACGATATGTCAGGACATTTTATACCATACTACACTAAACTTCTGAGTGTTTCAATGAACATTAAATTTATAATAATTAGTTATATTACATAAGCCCCTCTATTTGATTAGTCTTAGCAGATGTTATTTGTGCAGTTCAAGTTTGAATTCTTGAATGTATGTTTTTGAGCTGAAGTATGGTTGAATGTCACTGCAATTGATGCATCAATAACACAGCGACTTAATTGTAAACTCAGAAATATTTGTATATTTCTTGAAGATAAGTAGAGAACTCAATGAGTCCTTTTCTGCTATCATACAGGTCTGCCTATATAGAGTTCTTACACAAAGAATCAGCTGAACGAGCATTGTCGTTGAATGGCACATCATTTATGACTCGTATTCTCAAGGTATGATTATTCTTTATATTTTTGTACTTTTTTTAGACTGCCATTTGCACTTTTCTACCAAATAGCCATGGCATTGTCTAACATGGCATTTGGGTAGAGGTTTATGTTCGGGTAGATGTTTAAATTTTAATGTATAGATGGTAGTTCTCTTAATTGGTTCTCATACTGGCATCTTGTTGGTCCGCTTAGCGTAATTTTAGATTCTTAGAAACCAATGACTAAGGTGATATTTGTTGTGCTTTTCCTTGTAATGTATGTAGGTCGTCCGGCGAAGTTCTCATGAAGCAGCTCACTTTTATGGTTGGCCTGGTAGTGGACGGTCATCATTATATGGTAGGCATGGTAGGATGGCATACCCAAGAGCTGTTCTCCCCGGTGGTTCCTTTAGAGGGCGTGCTCCGATGAAAGCTGGCGCTAGAAGTTTACAGTGGAAACGGGAGCCTTCAGGCACTGATTCAAGCGCAGGTGCGAAAACTGACATGAGCGTGCCATTTTCCTCTGAACAGGTGCTCCCACCTGCAACATAGGGGAGTATATTAGAGTTGAGCTGATATAATGAGAACCGAATGGTATCTTACTCATGGCCCCTAATGGCTGAATATGGTCAGCAAGCTGAGAAGACTGTTCCTTCCTGCTGCACTGTAAAAAAAAGTCCAAAAAAAAGGCATGAAAATACAAAAAGCTAAAAATAGGAAAATGTGGGGGAGTTTGGCATCAGAATATGACTATCATTCTGGTAACTGGATTTGGTCCTCTTCGCCATATGCGAGTAGGCTGACATGACAGCCTGAGCAATTTTCTATGGACTCAAGCAATCTGAAAGACAATTCACATTCAAAATAATCACAACCTTTTGGTTGTGTTGTATGGAAGATGCTTATCAAGTAGAACAAGATGGGCCGATTTTGGACGAGGTATTTGGTGACAATCTGGGCGTCATCGATGTAAGCCTCATTTGTATAGAAGTAACCTATCTATTTGTACCCTTATCTGAATCAATCTCTTTCCCAACCAAAAAAAGGAAAAAAAAAAGGAAACACAAAAAATGTGTTGTTCTCTTTTGTTTTTTTCATTTTCCATGAACTGTTTTATTTATTGTACTGATAGTTGATTTTTTAGTTGGACATTCATTTTTTTGTCAAACAGTTTAACAATACTTTTTTCTGTGTGGTCTATAATTAGATTCACCGTGCTACCTGAGTTTTCATGTTTTAAGTTATAAAATCTAGTTTACTGTCTGATGAATGCAGTTTAATCTCGCGATGTCTTATTGTTCTTGTAGATTTATGGGTGGGCCTACTTTTTTGAATCTTTCTTGCACATCGTATGCCTTCACTCAATGATGCAGCTACTCATGTCATCATGTGACATGTCATCATGTGAGTTGGCTCTGCTCGTCGTTGTAGGACTTGTATATAGCTAGCCATTAGTTTACTGACTAATGGTCCATGCTTTGGGAAAAGTAATTTGTTGGAGGCTTATTATAACTTACTAAAAAAAGGCAACAAATTATATTGATGATGGCCTTTTCTGCTTTCTGTTTCTTCGGAAACACTATGCTTTGTGTGGTGAACAGCTTTGGTTCTCGGAAGGTGCGGGTTTGGTTGCGTAAGAGCAACCATTATGCATTTCTGTACTCTCAAGTATTCGAGTCACTTTAGGTCTAAGTATATTTACACAGGATATACTTGATATATGTGCATGATGCATGGGCGTTTCACTTGCTATGTAGCCTAGCTATGTATTACCTTAGCCCGCCCATGCAGTTGCACTTATCATATTGTGCCTAATTATTTAAAACCGTAGGATAGACGCCGTCCACACGGTGTGACGCCCTCCCTCAGCTCGCGGCTTAGTGTTGAACCGTGGAAAGTTCCTGCACTAAGCACGTGAAGCGTGTTGCGTCGTGCATTAGCATTAGCCTTCGGGTGACGGGCGAGGAAAAGCCGCCCGCCCGCAGCTAGCTAGTGGTTCTCCAACGCAGCCGAGCGTCACCGTTCTGTCACCACGGGAGCATAGATTATGTATGCTGGCTTGCCTTGTGGTTGTGGACGTCTTGATAAAGATAATCCAGTTGCATCATTGTGATAAGTCATGGACACGGCAGCAAACCAGGCATGACATTTTTTTGGCTCCGGGACTGGTCTACTTTCCTTTGAGCCTTGAGGTTTGACGGGTACGCGGCGTGCCAGAAAAAAAATATCTTGGGTCAACACCACGTGCGTACCGCGAGCATGAATGTTTCCACGCTGATTTTTTTTGTTTTTCACTTGTCAAAGAGGGCGTACCAACAAAACCTAACCAGCTGGTGAGCTTAAGCTGCATTGATTCGCTTATTTTCGTTGGTGGTGAATCTTGACACGAAGAGGACTGCTTTCTTTCGTTCGTTCGTAACACGAGTGCGTTTGCTACTACATCCATCATTTAGCAGGTGGGGCCCGCCCTCTGCTCGCCTCCCTAAACCCTCTTGCAGTTGCAACAGACGAGGACGAGAGATAAACAAAACCAAAATTGTTTTTGCAGGTGATGGATTGGATTTGGATCCTGCTGTGCTGTCTGCTGTGTGGGGGCAGCGGGCAGCCCACTACGCCCCGCCCCCCCACCCCCAGGCTCCTATTATATTATTTATTATTATATACTAGTAGATATAATAAACAACACAAGGCCAATAATCCTGCGCGCGGTGGACTCGAATAAGCATATCGATCGAGCGGAATAATAATTGGCGTAGTCGGCAGGTTAATAAAAAAAAGCTGAATGAAACGGCAGCGTGGAACTGTTTGTACGTATAGAAAAAAAAAAGGTTAGAGGTCCTGTGCTGGAGCTGGACCGCAGGGCACCGGCCCTGAGAGCCGTGATGATGGTTATTATGAGATTATGGTACCGTGAGCTTTACAGGGTGGGATGGGACGCAAATGAGGCTTGTTTAGAACGTGCCAGTGCTTGGTTTGTCGTTGTACAACGGGAGATTGGATGGCATCTGGCTTTTGTACGATTGTACTACGTATTAGTTCAATGGGAAAAAGGATAAAAGAAGAAGGATCTCCGAAAAAAAAATCAACGAAGCTCGTATCGTCCGTGAGCGAGTCTGTGAGTTACGGTACGGGCCGACGCTGAAGGCAGTAGCAGCACGGCGGCACCCTAATGTTTTCACTTTAGCAGTTTTATTTGCTTAAACTTATAAACCTACCATAGCATAGTATTTTTCTTTTATAATAAAACAGCACCAACTAAATTATGAGCTATAGAAATCATTAGCTGATCAGCCCGAAACGATGAAGCAACGACCGAGCGAACCGGGTAATATCGGTGGTTGTGCGTGCACGTACGCCGCCGGCCGCTAATCACGCAACCGAGCAAATCATAGATGGTTGCGATGATGTTGCGTACTACTTAGTACTTACTCGTATTATTGTTATTATTATTAGGCAGTACAATACAGTACAGTACACATCCATCCATACGTGATGGATTGGATCCGCCGTCCGTTAGGTAGGCCGATGTTTTTTTTTGAGTGTTATAATTCGGGGGACGAGTACGTAATAACGTACGGGACGGGCGGCGCGGCACGGGCCTCGCGAGCCCAACTTAGGAGTGGTACGTAGCGGCGTACTCCTACTTAACTACCCATGGTAAACGAAAACCTGTCTAATTACTAATTTATATATAAACCATGGCGTCGTACACGTACTGTCAACAGCGGTGGGTGGGGTCACGTGCTTTAGTGGGCGTGCTGGCGCTAGCACGCACAAGGGACATGTGGGGTTTAGGAACCAGCCGGGCTGCTGCTGCGCCCAATGCTCATCCGCCGAGCCACAGCGGGAGCGGCGCTGAGGCGGGCGGGCGGACAGCGACTGCGCGTACCGGCTCTCTAAACTGAACCGGTAGGAGAGCTGCCTATTGTATTATAAAGGAGGTAGCTTAGAAAGACACTATGTACAAAAACCACAAAAAAATCCAAAGTCCTTGAATTGGAGAGTTTACATCAAGCGTGCATTAATAAGTTTGAGACATGTTTTGCCCCCGCCAATGCCCACAGACCGGCTTCATCCTTGATTTTTTGGAGGAGTTATGTTGGCGCGGACTCCTTGTGCTCGAAGATTCTTGCATTTCTTTCATTCCATACCTCCCAACATATGAGAATGATGACGGAACGAAGACCCCGCCTCGCCGTCGAAGATGTGCGATCTATGTTGTTCCACCAAATTGTAATCTCCTCCCAGATACGCCTAGTGTAGCGACAGTCTTGAAAAAGATGGACGCCAGATTCTTGACTACGTCTGCACAGAGGGCACACTCTGTTGTTCGGCCATCCCCGCGCTTGCAACCTATCAGCGGTCCAGATTCTATTTTGGATGGCGAACCATGCAAAGAATTTACATTTTGGCGGCGCCCAGACTTTCCATATGAGTTGTTTGAAATTTGTTGTTAAACGGCGGCTCTCGGGCCTCGGTCGGGCGGATGGAACATGCGGTGAGAGCAAGTATAATGGCTGGCTGTAAGGGCGTCTCCAACAGTATAAGCTAATACTAGTTTTTAAGCTAGCTCATATGATAGAGAGAGATTATCTTAAATAGTGTGCTGTGAGAGAAGAGTGTTATGAGACTATCTCTTGAGTCCACGCTAGTCTCTTGTCTCTTGTATTATTTAGTGATTAAAAAATTTATGAGCTAGCAATAAGTTAGACCATTAAAAACGTTCTAAGTAGGTTGAATGTTGAGGTGGAGGAGAGAGAGGAAAAACGGGTTGTAAGCTTATAGCCGGCTTAGTCACAAGAACCAAAAAATTATGTGAGAATGATAAGTGAGTTATACATTAATGTTAAAGAACTAACTATTATATAGGTGAACTGAGAGGTGAATAAAAAAATCCTTACCGCCAGTGATAAGCTGTATTATTAACCTCCGCCGAGACGCAGACGGCAGACCGACCCCGCCTTCTCCCGACTCCCGGTGTGAACCGCCGAAGCGATGAATGACAAGCGGGCGGGCGGCCGGGCCGATGGTTTTCCTTGGGCCGGGCTACCCTGCGGGTTTCTTTTGTTTTGTTTGTTTCGGGTGCGGCGGGGGGCCGGCCGGGCAGTCGGTGGGTCAGATTTGGGCGGCCGCTTTTGGTTGCTCGGCTCGGTTGCGCCCAAAGCGAAAGGGGGCAGTCGCTGGCGGACGAGACGTGGCGCCTCTACCACCTCGCCGTATGACGTTCTGCCCCGCCGCCGCCACCTGGTGGTAGTACTACTCTGCTATCCGTACGTACGTACGTACGTACAAACATGGCGGCTCGAAGCAAGGCGTGTACGGCGGCCAGCGGCCAGCAGCAGCCATTGTTTTTACAGCACTGCTGTGCTGCCGTTTTACTAATTACTGCAACGTTGTCCACCACCGTGTTGTGCCTCGTCATTTTCTTTCATTTTGCATCAAGATATATGCACCGGAAGAGAGAGTGTGTAAAAAATAGAAGAGAGAGAGCGTTCTAGCATGAATTTTAAAACAGAAATGAACGTTGTAGATAGTACATGCCTGACATATACATACTACTTAGCGTGAGCCACTGCCCCACTCGGCTTCTGATGAGTTGTCTCTTCTCTGGATAGGCCGTGGCCTTTTTTTTGGCTGAATCTGTCTGTCTAGAAAGAATACTGTAGTAAAAAGAAAATAGTGCTTTATTATTTGTAGCAGCACATCTAGCTGAAACTAGGCTCCGGCTCTCTGGACGACGTATGGTAATGGTATGGTATGTGAGTAGTATGGTGACTAATGTTAGAACCGTGTACAGTAATAGGTATACGTACGAACGTGAAGAAGAAGACTCTCAATCACATCTGCTCTCAATACGTCCCGGAACAGTACACTCTCCGCTCGCATGAGGATCGTGACCTACGGTTACATTATACATTATTAATTACTACAGGCTTACAGACTTGCCGACACAGACAACAGCAAGCATAGGCATAGGCGTAGAATGGAATGGACCCAAGCCAACCCAAGATAAAAATCACCAAACCCTCACCATCCCAAGACTGTACAGTACGTACGTACCCAGGTCTACCCAAGACTGTACAGTACAGTCGGTATATCCGTATATGTACATTCATTCATTCAATTTGTTCACGCGCTCTCGCTTGCATTACATTTAAATAAATTACATGCAGCCGCCTGTGCTGTTTTGTGTATTCCTTACTTTCCAAGCAAAAGACCGCCGGTATAGAAGTAAAAAGTCCGTCCGTTTGCTTAGCCGACCTCCACCCCGTGCCGTGCGACCGTCCGCGGCAGGCAGATCAGGGCCACCCACGACACAGGCACGCCGGAATGCGCGTCGGCCCAGAGAACGCGTACGCCGCCCGTCTTTGCCCGGCGATAAAATGGCCTCCCCTTCCCCCCTCCTCCCCACCCCATTTCCCACTAAACAAACCTTCACCAGAGCCCAGGCCGAGCCCCCGGGCGGTAGCTTAGCTAGCTGCCTCTCCCCCTTTCCCCTCCTCGTCTCCGGCAGGCTCTCCGCACAGAATACACACAGAGGCTCCTTGCTGCCACTTCCACGCCGATCGAGCGCCGCTCCTTGTCTCTCTAGCTACCTACTCGCTCCTCTCTTCTCACATGGCGCAGCGGGACAAGAAGGTGGAGGAACCTACGGAGCTACGGGCGCCAGAGCTCACGCTGTGCGCCAACAGCTGCGGCTTCCCGGGGAACCCAGCCACAAACAACCTCTGCCAGGCCTGCTTCCAAGCCGCCACGACGGCTTCCTCCACCGCCTCCGCCTCACCGCCGTCGCCCTCCTCCTCCTCCTCTCCTCCGGTGTTCCAGTTCGACGGCCAGCAGCCGAGGCCGGCGGTGTTCGCCGACCGACCCGCCTTGATAGAGCCGTCGCCGTCCGGGCCGATGCGGACGTCTTCTCCGTCGTCGTCGTCGTCCGTCAACCGGTGCCAGAGCTGCCGGAAACGCGTCGGGCTCACGGGCTTCCGCTGCCGCTGCGGGGAGCTCTTCTGCGGGGCGCACCGCTACTCGGACCGCCACGACTGCTGCTTCGATTACAAGTCCGTCGGACGGGACGCCATCGCCAGGGAGAACCCCGTCGTGCGCGCCGCCAAGATCGTTAGGTTCTGATGATCGATCCATCCCATCTCAAGCACCAGTCAGCGGCGTCTCCATCGGAGCCGCCGGACGGACGACACGCGGTGATCGCCGGAGATCCATCGATCGGTCCACCTCTAGAATTATTCCTTCCTCTCTTCTATTTTTCTCTTTGTTTTCCTTTTCTTTTTTCTGTTATTATTATTACAAGAAAAAACAAGATTAGGAGGTGATCCATCGATCCATCCATCCATCCATGGAGGCCAGGGTGTTGTCTATTGTTGATTGTCACGCTGTTCGACCGTTCTTGAGAATTATTCCATCCATCCATATGTGAGACCCTGATCATGAGGAGGAGGAAGAAAAGCGTTGCCAAAAGAAAGAAAGAAAGAAAAAAGGTCATGGGAGGCAGAGAAACAGTGTGATGATAATGTTATTGTAGCGGTGGTGGTTGGCCAGTTGTTGTGGAGCGCGGGACGAAGCGATAGGGTTCCTCTGTTTGGTGCGCACTCACTATACATTTTTTTTATCTTATATAAAATTATATATATATATATATATATATATATGGTTGTCAAGTTGCCATATCGCACAGCTCCAGCTACTAGCACTATATTCCATTCCATTGGTGGTGGTGGTGGTGGTGGTGGAGGATTGTCATGACAGCTAAACCATTTATGTTTGTGTTGCTGTACCTGTACCATAGCATTATTATGGATGGATGGATGGATTAGCTCACCAGCAGCTGCTTGCTTGGTGGTGAGGTGAGGGTGATTGGTACGTGCACCTGGACAGACAGTACACGCCCATCTAATCTAATTTAACCCCATTCTTCTGCTCTGTTTCCGAGGGCTTATCTTCGTCTCAGCTTGTGTGTAATAATCTAAAGGAGAAAAATCTCATCTCAGAGAGAGAGAGAGAGAGAGAGAGAGAGAGAGAGAAAAGAGTGGAGAAAAGGCTGTACTGGTACTGGAGCTGCATCACACCAGTAATCTTGATGAGAAGTCGATCTGATGAGCATCCATCCAGACTGGAAGCAAGAACATGAATCCTAATGAACTGCTAGCTGCCTTCAATAGGTGTTGGTGGTAGGTGCAGCGTGCGTGCGTCGACGGACGACGGCGACCCCCCGTTTGCCGGCCGGCCGGCGGTTGCGACTGAGTGCCGGGTTAGGTTGCCCATCGGCCATGACGTCTCCGCGGTAGCAGAAAATCTGCACGTCTCCTGCCTGCCGGTGGAGTGGCCCGATCCGGCGGATCCGCCGCGTCCACTTGCTGCGGATGCGCAGGCATCATCGCGCACGGCATGCAGTGGTGGCACAGGTCGGCGCCACCGCGCGCTTCTTTATTCTTTCTCCTAGGAGTATTTTATCTTAGCGTCTCGTAGTGGTCGAGCAGCTAGCTAGCTAGGTAGCCGCCCGCAGGCGCCCCCAATCCGTGCCAGCGCTAGCCATCGTGGACGCCACGCGGTCCAGGCTGGACCGGAGCGCGACGCGACGCCAGGGATCTCTTTCGCTCGCCTCGCGCGCGCCGCCTCCCGTCGGGCGTCGGGTCGGCGCTCCATACTCGGTCGCGTCTGGCTGCTTCCATTTATATATCAAATAGTATATGAAAATTATGTCATAGACATTTTTTTTGAAAATAATAAGTCTGTTGTGGATGCGAACGTAAGCTTTATCTCAAAGGTTGTATGTAGTTTGGCTAATTGTTGGTCAATTTTTTTTTAAAAATGACTTCTTTTTTTTTTAAAAAAATCTCATGTAAACCTTTTTTCCCCTCCCTTCTGAGATATATATAGTTCCACTGCTACGCGTTTTCACCGAGCATTGCATTCAACGGTTAGCCAAATTTATACGTTCCTGATGAATGCTTATGCCGTACTTCTCCGGCCTTATAATAAAAGTACGTTTGACTCATCCTTATGTAAAATAATTCTAGTTAAAATTAAGGGCTCGTTTGGTAAAGCTATTTTGGAAAGAGGTGTTTGACAAAAAAAACAGCTTATAACAACTTTATGAAGCTACTATAAACTGTACCAAACAGATCCTAATGCATTTGGTTTTCTTTAGTTTAGTTGTTAGCTCAAACTAAAACAAATAGAGTTATTATTATTTGTTGGGAACGCGGATGATTGAGCACGCGGTGTCGCGCACTGCCAGCGTGTCACCAGTGTTTTACAGCCAGCGATCAGCGAGGGAGGATCACGTGACATTAGCTTAGCTAGTTTACAATATTATATTCTCCGGTTTCATTCATCATAGGATGATCTAGAATATAAATTTTTTTTAAAAAATAAAAATCTTTCTTTGGTTCTTACAAAAGGGTGTCGTCTTAACTAAAGACAACTTTGCTAACAAAAATTAGAACGGGAGTCAAAAATGTATCTGCTGTAATAAGAATAAAAACATCCAACATTTGTTCCTAGACTGTCCCTTTACCAAAATGATTTGGAGGATTATTTTCTTTGCTACTAAGCTAACCCCACCTAGATCATTCAACCACATGTTTGGTAGTTGGCTAACTAATCAAAATAAGAGGATTAGAAATTTGATTTGGGTGGGGGTAGCTGCCATGTGCTGGGCTATCTGGAGATGCCGCAATGATGTTATTTTTAGTCAAATGAAATATAACTCTTTTATGCAGGTAATTTTCAGATGAGCATTCTGGTTACGCTCGTGGGCTCAGTTGCAGCGTGATGAGACAGTCAAGGACGCGCTCTCAGCGATGAGCAAGAAGTTGGAAGTAATTGCTCTAGAGATATCCAATAAAGGATGAAAACATTTATATTGTTTGAACTAGCGTCCTGGTCGATCTATAAGACTATGACTTTCTCCTTTTTCAACACAAATTTGTAATAATTGGATGTGTATCTCCTCGATATAGAGGCCGGATATTATTTTATCCATTATCTAAAAAAGAAACCATGAACGTGCATGGTCTCTGGTTCTGTCACACTGTTAGAGCGGAGGCTCTGCGATTAGTCTGCGAGGTGATAATGACCCAGGGTGAGAGCGGTTGGGGCCTAAACCTAATGCTACGGTTAACTGTATATTCATTCACATTCACGGGCTCAGCGGCACAAGCACGAGAGTAATCCTTTTGAAACCATCAACCGACTTTTAGCTGTTTAATTTTATTTCTTTTGTTTTTGTTGTGACGTAAAAAAACACTGTACTATAGTTGTAAGTTAAATCCGTTCAGCTAATGATTTCTGTTGCTCACGTGTCATGTCAAGGACGATGATGGGTGGCTGAAAACAAATGACTGAGATGCAATGATTAGCTCGGCTTAGGGGACGCACGCACCGGCAATTGCCGCTACCATACGATGCTAGCTGCTCGCTAGCTCGGCCTTTGGGGCAGCCCGAAAGGGCAGGGCAGGTTCCGTGAACCTTTGCTGTTGCTTCACATCTCTCCAATTGCGGCCTTCTTTCGGCATCCCATTCCCATCCCCTCTTTTGATCTGATTTTATCAAGGCTACTACTACGAGTAGTTCCACTGCTTTTGCGTTTTCCCTGGTATGCTATTGCTGCTAGTACCAGGAGATCGTGGCTTGGTGCTAGGAAACTTTTGACTAGACTAGATGGAGACACTGGAAAGGCTTATAGATGTTGTTGGGTTCGGCTATTTTGAGCCGGTAACTATTTAGGGGTTGTTTGGTAGAGTTTCACAAGCGGCTCTAGCTGTGAAACCTGCTGAAGTCCTACCAAAGGCTGCCATATGGAAGGGCTCCGGCCAAGGAGCTAGACAAAATCAGTCCAGAAAAAGAACTAGGGAGACGGAGCTTGAAATTGTGGTTTCTCTAGCCGCGTGTAAAGCCATGGTCGGCTGGAGTTTGATGTATGAGCAAATAAAAAGATAGTGGATCATGACGTAAACAAATAATGTGTTTTTTAAATCCAATTTCTTTCTAAACTGTGTATCCATTTCTAAATCTGTTTTTGACCATTACGTTATTTATAATTAATGGAAGAAAACAAGATATTATATTTTTATTTTTTATTAAAAAGTTAATATTTTCATTTAGAAAATATAATTATGAAAATTTTCTATTTTGCTTGAAATATTTTTCTTTGTCACATAAGCAAAGTAATACTAAAGAAGAAAAGATAGAAAAGTTATGCCACACTCTCCAAAAAAAAACGATTCCGAAAACCCCGAGAAAGCTCGACTTGACTCTAACTCTTACACTAGACTAACGTTATTCAGAGAGTGAAACTACACTAATCTCACTCACAACTTAAATGAATCATGAATGGAGAGGGGGTTATCCTCTATTTACACTAATCAAACCGACATTTAATGGATGAAGGAGATAGTGCATATGTTCCTTGTGTTGCATGGAGACATGCAAACGTTAGTGGTGCAGTAGTGACCCTAGAGGGTACATGGGGTGTCGTCGACTTCCCTATCACAATTGGATCTTGCCACCTTCTAGAAGGTGTCCTCATGTGTTATACTCAAGTTGGTTGCTTATCTCCCGCTAGATCTTTCGTTGTGAGCCTATAAATTCATATGACTTAACCTTGAGCTGTTTAGAGAAAGCAAAAAAGTTAATTTAAAGGTTGGAAATGACTTTGTCGTGCTTTTGTTGCATCCTGTCTCCTTGGCTAGGCCTAGCGGGTCCATAGGGGTTGACTGACCACCTTATGTGGTCTTTCTAGGTCCACTTTCTCCGAAATAATATCTCCTGTATAAACACATCTCAAGGCACAAGTGAGACTTATTACTGATAAAATATGTTTGGGACATGTTATTCTTTCCTTGAATCTGAGGCTGTTGACGGTGATTTTAGTATGTATTTTGTTGACTTTTGTAACTGTAGATGGTATGCCATAACATCACCTTAGTTTGAGAAATTTTTTGGAAACTTTTGGAAATGCTCTAAGGTGATTCAACTATACAACTAGTGCTTACCTTATAGTGTCTTCCTTTCCCATCCTTAGAAGGGTTTCATATTTATTCAATACTTTAAAATTATATGTATCTAGGATACACCCTTATTATCATGCAATTCTATAAAATATGTAAAATAAATAGAAAATCTACATGCAATTGAGATATCTGAATTAGAGAAACAATTATGAAAACAACATATTTGAGACGTCTAATATTTAACTATTGGAATCATTGTGGACCTGTGTATATGGTTTTTTGTTCATACACAATGTAAGTGTACAATATTTTTACCTTGGAAAAAACTTTCATCGCCCTTCCTCAGTATTAAATTCTCGCAACAACACGTAGGAAAATTATCAGTTCGTATGTTTGATGCTTTGAGTTAAGTGGTAGGGTGTATTTTATATATTAGGGACCCCATTAGTGTGTTTAGAGCCCAAATACATAGCCAAAAGACTTATAAGATAATGATTAAGGCTTATTATTTCTTTAAATGCTTTTTGTAAATTCATGTCATACGAGGGAAAATTATAAAAATCTCCCCTCACATCTCCTCTATAAATAGGAGAATTAGGAGAGGTGAGAGGAGTCTAGTCCTTATTCATTTTCACTCAAGTCTAAATTGTTATCCATTTTCTATCATTTGTTCGGTTTAAGACTAAGATCCTAAATTTCTCCAACATCATAAAACGCTTAAGGGTTTAGGTACACCTAAAATGGTTAACATTTATACGGTGTGTCATCGCTCTTTTAATGGCTAACATTTTTTTAACCTTAGTAAACAATTTGATAAAATTAGTTTGCTAACTATGTTTTCTAAGTTTAACCAACAACAATAAAAATCAGTTCTAACCTGCCTCATTGAAATTCTAAATTTTGGCATTCCGATGATTATTCTTTTTAAAATATCTATATTTTTTCTGTAAGTTTTAGACAACAAAAACTCTTGTGACAAAGTGATAACAACCCTTTTATTATATCTGTATGTCAAGCACATGATAAACAAATAGATTTGAACAATAAATATTAAGTAAAAACAAATAGACGTATGCTACGCAGGGACGGCCCTGAGAAGTAGAAACTTGTAAAGATAGAATTAAGTTCTCATTGACGATAGTCTTATAAAAGACTTAATTAAATAGGTTGTGACTCTTTCAATTATAAGGGAAAAGAGGTTTATTATACAAATGTCAGTATATCATCTGTAGGTAAACTAACCATGTTTACTATTGTAAAGTATTAGATACTTGATTACGATATATAGGCATTGAAAAAAGACCATAGGACAAAAACACAAACGATGTGAACCAAATGACAGCCAAAAGGATGAAGCAGCCATGAAAGGTGGACAAGAAACGATAGTCAAAGCGAAGCGGCCATGAAAGGTGGACAAGAAACGATAGCCAAAGTGAACCAGTTAACCACCAAAAAGATAGATAAGGAACAAGCAAAAACGGAAAACAGAAAAAAAAGACAAAATGGACACAACCAAGAATAGAGTAAAAAAAGACTCATAAGGATAGTCTCGTGGGTATCCTTTCACTATATATATATATATATATATATATATATATATATATATATATATATATATATATATAGAACAACTTCGTTACCGACAGAGTAAAGAGAAAGATCAAAGATCTGGGTTTGAGTCATCTGCTCGGATGGATGCGGGAAGACCTCCAAACAGATACTTACCTGTTTTTTTTCACAAACTGCACAAGTTATTAAATTGGAAGGCGAAGGCATTAAATTAGAGATTGGAGGTAAAACCCTTGTGTTCACAGAATCTTGTGTGGAACTAGTCCTGAGAATTCAATAAAAAATTGCAAAGTTGATAACCTGAAAGAGTTGCATAAGGGTGGCGGTCACATATGCTGGTATGCATGAGCATGAACATGTGTATTTAGATCTATGCATGATCACGTATTGCCTATTGAACTAGTAGGCACTCACGTGCTAAAATAGATGAAGCCAAACGATGCCTGAGTGAGGTATCACTAGCCTAATGTCATGCTTTTGTTAAAATTAATATGATAAGGTGCACTAAGCACCTTTAAAGTAGTTACCATAATGACAAAAAATGTAGTGGATGTGTTTGAGTTATGTGTTGATTCTCTAGAATCTAAAGTGATCCTCTAAAATTATTAAAGAGTATGTACATTATTATACATAAGCAGTCGTGTGCCATATAATTTTTTTTTATAATGCAGAGGACAAAAGGGGCGTGAGAGAAAGAGATGGTTGGTTAAGCGAAGAAAGATGATCTACACAGCAAGGAGAATGATACACATGCTCCACCTGCATAGGATAAATGTGCTTACTCACAATGGTGCGTGAATTGCACTAGTAGATTTATACTTGCAGCTGTGATTGGAGGAAGTAGGTGAAGGTATCAGGTACGGTGCTCCCACTTTCTTCGTATGCTCAGGTGCTCTCATTTACAATATGAATGAATATATGAAAAAAAAGTTCTATACGAATAATGTAAAATTTGAGATGCAACAAAAATATATATACAATAAGATCAAAAGAAGTGCAATCGCCATTTGAATAATTGCGGGTTTCTGTCTCATCCAAAACCCCTGCTCCGTAGTATTCAAATGTTCATTTCACTTTCTTTTTATCTACTATATACTGTCTTTCAGTTTCAGTGCGGCCATATATTCATCAATGGGTCCTTCTCAAGTTGGCTTTGGTGGACCTTTTATGAGCCGATTGGCTCTCACACTCTGCGGTACAAACTGAAATATGGGTGCCCCGGCCAGCTGTTTCAAACGGAACCACATCCGTGGTAGGAATGGAGCCCAAAACTAAAGAGTCGCTTGGAGCAATCAATCGCCAAACTGACGTACGTAGTCACGGTCAATCGCCAAAGGAAAGGAGAACGCATGTACAACCTGCTCGGCTACTGTAGCAGAGCTTGCGCAGTGCCAAGGGCAAAGAGTAGTTGCTTGCTGCTGGTGCAGCAGAGAAAAGCTACTTATTATGGCTAACAATAGGGAGTAACTAATGGAAAGATATAGATCTGAGAGCAAGGCATCGACTCCTTTTGCATCATCAAATCAAATAAAACCCTCCCAGCACCCGCCACCGAACCCTGCTCCTCACCGTGCCAGAGCTAAGGACATGTCAGCCTCAGGCCCTCAGCCCAGAAGCACGTCTCACGGTCCCAGGCTTTTGTTTGAGCCCAGCCGATCCGAATGTCTGATATTACGGGCTCTCAAGTTAGGGCCCAAAACAAAAAAACCCTTAGACGAACCAACCCAAACTCGTCGTCGTGCCGCCAGTGCAAGTGCAGTGAGTAGTGGGCTACGGTGGCCTTGTCAACAACTTCCCCTAGGCCAAGAGGCTAGCAGGCCGCACCGTCCGTGATCCACTCTCCGTTCGACGAGCTCTGGTGCACGTACATTTGCGTCCTCTCTACCTGAACCTGAACGTACTCAGGTTCAGGTTCAGGTCCTCCTACGTGAACACGGCGCTGCAGGTGTGTGCAGCTGCAGACGCCCTGGATCGCGCCGAGAGAGACACAGACACGGCGCCTGTATGGTCCTTGTGGGCTGCACAGGCTGCACAGCAAGCAGACGCCCCCTCCCTCTGTAAACGATCAGGCAGGCTGCTGCACGTCGAGGGATCGGACTCGGAGGCAGTTGCAGTTGCAGTTGCAGTTGCAGTTGCAGAGTGCTGCTGCTCACAGCTGGAGTACCACAGGAGCTCAGCTGATCGATGCTGCTCACGTAGTACATGAACTCGAGCCATCCAATGGTTACGTAGCTAGCTAGGTTCGTCGGTCTGGTCAGCCCACCGTGAAATCAATCGACCCTGCTGCATGCATTCCATGGACATGGCACCATGCAATGCGTGAAATGGAATAATATATGCTTGATTGGCGCTTGGGTGGGCGGGTGCATAATGCGAATGCGCGACGAATAATCACCATCATTCTCGTGGTGCCCTACGTCGAAACGAACGAAGGTGGTTCCAGTTCCTGTCATGGCAACTTGGCAACGATGCCGATGCCATCCATCCAAATGCAATGCATCCATCCATCGTCGCGGTAACAGTGACAGCGATCGAGAGGCCGGCGCACCACACGCATGCATACGATACGACCCATAGTAATTAAACTCAGTTACTGCGGCAAAATTAAGATGACAAAATCAAGCACCTCAATCACAATGATATGCAATCGAATCATGCCTATATATCTAGCTAACCGATCGATGTCCATGAATGATAGTGTTTAATCCTGCAGATTTAGATGGAGGCAAAGGTCGTAAGAGCTCTTTACTAAATTCAGCTACAGCGTTCAGTATGTAACGACTCCAGATGTGGTTAGATATGGCTTTTTTCTAAACAAGTGCTGATTAGTGGCACAGATCGATGCATGGGTGTAATCACCACCATCTTTTCCCGGTGGCAAAAGGCGCCATACCTCTAGCTAGCTAGACCACAGGCACACACAGCCTAGCTGCTAGCCCTTTAAAGTATAATCCTCATTACCAAAAGATGACAAGAGGGGATGAATATCAATATGCACACTGAACAACCAAAACACACACAACACTGTGCATACAGAGTGTGCGATCAGCTCATCAGCGACTTTAACCACTCACTCATGTCCCCCATTACATAGGCCAAGGAGGATTATATATTCAAATGGCGGGCTTTATTAATTTGGCGATGAGCGGTCGATCGCATGGGCTGTTCTTGCAGTGGCCGACCGAGCCACCCATACAAAAATCTGGAATCATCAATTTGGTCGATCGCCCTTGCTTAGGCTGCTTTAGGCCGGCCTTTTTGCGCTGCTGGGCTAACATGCTTGCAACCATGCTAGTGTACTAGCTACTTAGCAGCTTTAAGCCTTTTAATTTGCATATGTCACTTGGGAGTGAGTTGGCCATTCCATTGCATGCAGCAGCGACTGAGGCTGTATCTGTATGTATGGGCATGCAAATGATGTCCAACACTGCAACCTAAGCATGCAGTGGTCCTACTCAGTCTCCCTCTTGTATGTTGTATGCCATGCCATTTGGCTTCTTGCATCTGTATCTGTTGGTTTTGTTGCATTTGCATCCAGGAGATGGTGAGGAAATTGCTCTACCGAAAGATGCAGATGCAAGAACAGCCAGAATCAGTCAGAATCTGCATCTGTTGGTTTGTTCTATTTGGCTCTATTCGTTTGAGCTTCTTATTAGCTAGAACCAGCCATATTTTAACCACGAAATAATACTTTTCTCTCACAACAAATGAGCTCTATAAATCAGCCACAGTCATAATAAGTTTTGTTGAAAGTGGACCAATTCAGTTGCAGCGGTAGACGAGCTGGTAAGATATATTGTTTTGCATGATTAGTGAGTAATCCAAACATTTTTCTTGTCTAGTTGTTTTAGCCTTTTTGGGCTGTTGGCGATCAGTGTAGCTAGCAATGTAGCCCTGCTACTTGATTACTGAAGTGACTGTGGTGAGTTTGTATTGTTTTAAGTGCAGAAGAGGATAATAAAATATACTAGGCCGTTGTCCTCTGCGTCGTCTAGCTTGTTAGAACCAGAGGTTTACCGTACCCAGGCACATGTCTCATGTCCCCGTCGCTACCTCGCTTAGCAACAAACCAAAATTAGAGGCTGTGTTTTGTTTTTGACACGGCGCGGGTAATGCCACGAGAAGAACCTTTTCTAATTCACGAAAAAAAAGAACCTTTTCTGACGCAAAAACTGGTCCCCTTTCGGCACCCTGTCGTGAGTTAAAAAATACTCACACTATCCTCTACACTAACCTGTGGCTATGTTGCTCAATTAAGCTCAGAGTGATATATATGGAGAAGCACATGTCACAGCCTTTGTCAAGGAAAACATATATACATATACCAATGGTTGGTTCATGGTGCAATATGATCGATGCATGTGGATCGAGATGTTTTTTTTTGGCTTTGCTAGCTACGGTACCTCCAAATAACTATGAGCCGTCCATTTGTTTTGATCGGACGGTCACGTCACTTATTACTTTCTAGAAGGTAATAGATGAAATGTATATCTATTTATTTTTTTATTTTATAAAATAGGATAAATAAGGAAAGTTTTAGATATAAATGACACGAGAAGAATCTTTTCTAATTCAAGCAAAAACTTGTCCCCTTTCGGCACCCTGTCGCGAGTTGAAAAAACACTCACACTATCTACACTAAAACCTGTGGCTATATTGCACAAATGAGCTCAGAGTGATCGATATGGAGAAGCACATGTCACAGCCTTTGCCAAGGAAAACATATATACGAATGGCTGGTTCATGATGCAATATGATCGATGCATGTGGAGATGTTTTTTTATATCCCTGTCATCAGTTATCTTTCTGAAACCAAGCAGCCATATTTTCGGCCATTCCTTTTTTTTTTTGCAAATTACACACGGAGATACTTAACACGTACGTACAATCACCTCTACGTAAACTCTTCCCATATGAGCACTTTCGAAAGATTATGCCAGCACATTTTCGAGATTGACGAAGTCCACCATAGGCGTTTCGCTATCGACGAGAACGTCGCCTAGCACTAAAAGCACAAACGTTGTTAAATTCTAGAATAAATTCAGAAAAATACGAGCACCCGCTGAACTTGAATTATGGTAGACAGATTACACAAAAAAAACAACGAGCTGATCTATGATCAGAGCAGCCGTTATTAAACAAATCCATCAACGGTATACGTACGTGCTCAAACGTGGCACAAACGTACGTACTGCGTGCACTTGCACAGAATCCAGAGCAATCATATGAAGGAGCTAGCTGCATGTTGGTTGGTGCAAAATCTTGTAGACGGGTGTCAACACTGAAACGTGTCTCCAATAACGACCATGCGATCGGACATTCACGTCGTAGAAGAGATTGTATTTGTAATGCGTATCGCACAGAGCTTTTGATTTATTTTTTTTAAAAAAAAATTGCGATCATGAGCTTTCGAGTTTAAACTTCTTTTTTCTTCGTTTCTTTCGCAATACAGAGATGTGGAGATATTTTTTTTTCATTCAAGTTAAACACGGTCGTACGTGCTCAAACGTGGCGCAGAAACGTACGTGCCGTGCACTTGCACAAAATCCTGAACAATCATCATATGTAGGAGAATGTTGGTTGGTGCAAAAATCTTCTAGACGGCTGTCAGCACTCAAACGTGCGTATCGGACATTCACGTCGTACAATGCAAGAAGACGATATTGCATCCACCAACAACGGGTTTTTTTAAGCAGGGTTATAAATACAATATGCACTAGTACAAAACTTCCTTTTGTATATATACAATATGCAATAGTACAAAACACGCCGGTATAGACGGTTGTGAAGCCATTTGTACATGTGTTTTTCACAACCGCCTGTGCTACGACCAGTAGAAATGACTCTTCAGAAATCGTATTTTTAAAATAGAAAAAAGATTTAAATTCTAGGAAGATGCCACTAGTCGCATTTTTTTTGTGTAAAATCAAATTCTAGGGGGAGGCCACTAGTCGTATTTTTTTTTCCGTAAAATCACGAACTGCGCTCCGGCAAATCGTATTTTTAAAATAGAAAAAAGATTTAAATTCTAGGAAGATGCCACTAGTCGCATTTTTTTTTGTGTAAAATCAAATTCTAGGGGGAGGCCACTAGTCGTATTTTTTTTTGCGTAAAATCACGAACTGCGCTCCGGCGAGGATTCAAACCTGCAACCTCACCCTCACATGATCCCTCCTCTACCACTCCACCCATGACTCACTTGTATCTAAATTCGGTTTTAGTTTAACACATTCTATACTAAACCGAGTGTAAATTGATTGTTTGAGCCACTAAACGAATTCAAATGAAAAAAGTTTCTAAACTACAAAGTTTCATAACTTTTCGAGATCTACAACTTTTATTGAGCAAGTTTTCCATCTGAGGTCGTTTACAAAATTTTGAATTTCAAATTTGACAAATTTGAATGTATTTTTCGATGACAAGATGATTTCAAATGAAAAAGTTGTAAACTACAAAGTTTCATAACTTTTCGAGATCTAGAACTTTCATTTATGAAGTTTTTTCATCCAAAGTCGTTTACAAAAATTAAAAAAATCAGGGTCCCAGTATTTCTAGTGGCGGTTGTCTTAAGGAACCGTTTCTACAGGCGGTTCGTAACCGTTCGGACCCGTTTTTTTTTACAGGCGCGTGATAACTAAAATCGCTTGTGTTGTATTTTGGGGGCACCAGTAAAGCCATGTTTTGTACTAGTGATGTCTATTTGGGAGGATCGAACCTTTAGTTGATTCCGTTTCAGTTTTCTAGATATATTATTTTCACTAGTATATAATCATAGTGTATATCTAAACACATAGTAAAAAATATATTTAATATAAAAATCAACGTCTTATAATTTAAAATAGAGGGAGTCCTATGATACATTGCTATATGACTTCTACAACTTCTAATTAAATATAATCCATTCTAAACACCTGTGTTCATACTTAGATTTAGCAAAAATTGTTAAAACTATAATATGAGTGAAAGCTTTTTAACTGGCTTTAATCAATGATACACGTGTCATTTGAGTATTTCCTTAAATTGTCTTAAAAAAATTTAGGATGCATTTTATTACTGGACGGGACTAGCTAATCTTGTTATTTTTCTCAAGGATGCAAAGTTGCCGATACTATGGTTTTTTTTTTCATTCCTACATGTAACAGTGCAATGATACTTTGCTGCTTATAGTTTTTTTTTTAAAAAAAGAAAGTCAACCCTCTCTGTTGCATTACAATTATTATTAGGTCGATCAGCAACACATACAGTTAATCTAAAAAAGCAATAATACACACGGCTCTCTTCATTTCTCCTAATATAATTTTTAAACATATGAAGTACTAGTAGTAGAAAAAAAAGTAGACTTGACATGAAGTAAGAGAACCACTCATTAATTGATATACTTTTCTATACTATACGCATTCTTTATTTTCTATCAGTCTGCATACAATTATGGCCTGTCGCACGTGTACTTCCGGAGCCTATTGCATCCACAGATCGGATCAGCTGATCAGCCTCAGAAATTTCGGTCAGAAATTTATTGGATTTGGATTAAAAATAATGACATTTAAGGTGGTTGCGCCGAGCTGAAGAGTTGTCTCGATGAGTTGCACCCTTCCATCTGTTAGGCAAAGAATTCATTTTCCACCACCTAGCTTCTTGTCCTACAACTCATGAGAGCACTATTCGAGTAAATTTTTCCTCTCATATTTTTTACTATGCAAACATGCATGCTTCTTGTTACTCTTTGAATCAAAAATAATTTCAGAATTACTTCAAATAAGTTGATCCAAATTCGGCCGGAATCCAGCAGAATTACTGCACAAAAGCGTTTTGTTTGCTTAGCTTATCAGCTACTAAAACAATGTTTTTCTCTTAAAAAAAACCAAAAACAATATTAGCGAGTTTATCCGTCACCTTAACGATCAAGCGAACATGACACCTATTAGTGTTATTCTGCAAAGCAGAAGGTGCACACCACAAACTAGGTCCTGTTTAGAACGAGAGAATTTCTTTTCTGTTTTTTTTTTCTATGGGAATTAAACTAATTACTACGTGATTCTTATATAAATTCAGTGTTTCAAACTGGCATAAACACTTGTCATTAATTTTCATTGGAATCAAACCCTGATACTAATCATGTTCATGTGTTGCAAATGGATGTACATCTCAGACATACTAGCAACTAGGAGTAACTAAAAACTGCACAAGTGGGAGTAGAGTATAATACAGGCCTCCTACCCTACCTATCTAATCCCCTACCGCGATTAGGTGTCAGTCACCAATGCAAAGAATAATAATTCCAGCTCCAGCTTCATGATTCTCCTCACATGCGGCTCATCACTCCGAGCAGCCAATGCAGTGTTGCGTGGATTAAACTAAACAATGGGCGCGGCACGGTGGTGATTCATCAGATCAGAGGAATGAAAGGTTGCACGGGCAGCTGCTACTGCTACTGCTGCTAGCTGTATTATTCAGGATTGTGAGCTGATGAACCACTGACAACTGATCATTTGTTATTCAGGATAGTGCTTTGTGCTTAACAAATTCTCCATCCTCTTGCAGTCTCTGCACCTGTGCTGCTGTGCATTACCAATTCCAGGGCAGCTAGCTAGTTGCTTCCAGGCAGCTGCAGAGCTGCTGCTGAGGCCTGAGGATCTTCTCGATCGATTCACAACGGGCTCTGTACTGTTTGAAAAATTGCAATCGTCCAAGATAATAATAATTATAATCATTAGTTTACATTAGTCGCTGTGATCTGATGCATGGATTAGTTATAAGATTAATTAGTTTTCAGAACCGAAGCAAGCAGCTGAAAGGATCAGGTTTGGTGTTATCGCTGATGCCAACGAGTTGATGCCTTACTAGTCACAATCGTCGACGTCTGTCGTATTTCCAGGAGCTTTGTTTGCATGCTTCACCTTCACAGTTAACATAACAATGGAATGCCATCTCAGTTCGGCTGAACTCGCATTGTGCAGGTCTGCAACCTATAAAGATGCCCGAGGTTGGGACAGGACGCATTGAGATCGAGACAATGAGACAAACGGCAACCCGTACGCCCCGGGAGATTACTGTATATAGGATGAATCCCGTCAAAATCTCCGTATATTTTGTCATTTTGGCGTTCTTTCAGAAAAAAAAACTTGTCATTTACGATTGCAACATGAACACAGACTAGCTAGTACAGCTCCTAGAGTAGATAGCCACTGTGCCAATGGCGTCCAAATTGCTGCTACTATTCCTTTTCCCTTCCTTGTGAATTGTGATCCATCGCAGCCGATGCATTGCACACTCCTCCTAGAGTATACTATGATTGACGGGTTTTATTCGATTCCTGCTGCCTTCCTCGAGCTCCACGCCGGGCGAGTTCTTTTTCTCTGCATCCCTAATTTATCAGGTAGCTACTGCACATAGCAGCAGTTTCTTGCTTTGTTTTTGCGAGATCGAAACTCGTTGCAGGAAGGGGTGTTTAGTTCCACCCAAAATCCAAAATATTTCAAGATTCTCCATCACATCGAATCTTTGGACACATACATAAATGATTAAATATAGATTAAAATAATAATTAATTATACAGTTTATCTGGAATTGGAGAGACGAATCTTTTGAGTCTAGTTATTTCATGATTGGACAATAATTATCAAATACAAACAAAAATGCTATAGTAGGGATCGATCATCGATACGATAACCCAGCGTGTTTTAAACTTTTTATTCTGAACGCCAAAAGACTAGTTCTAGCTTCCACGTACATTCGCATTGGTGCAAGTGTGTAAAGTTAACTTGTAGTAAGGCTACTTTACTTGCAAACAGAAACAGTATTCAAAACTTTCGGAGCTATAGTCTAAAAAATACAAATTCTAACATAGCATAAAATCAAATCATCATTTTAAAAGTGTAAACTTAACTTGTAGTAATGCTAATTTACTGGCAAACAAAAACAAAACTTTCGGGTTATGAATTTTTTTTAAGAAAAATGCAATTCTAATGTAGTATCGAGTCAAACCATCATTTTAAATCTGACCAGTATGTCAAATAACCAATAAGTGTTATTATATTTTCACAAAAAAAAGTCTTATTAGATTGTCATGACATATATTTCATAGTATAATTATTTTGTGTTGAGTTATGGATGTTTTTTCCTACAAACTTGTTGAACTTTAGAAAAATTTACTAAAGATAAAGCTTTAATTGCATAATTTTCAAGACAGAGGTAGAATATTACAAAGAATGTCATGAAAAGGTGTGAACAAAAAAATTTATCTAAAGGCCTCTATAGAAAAAATGTAAATATAGAATGTCCTGACATCTTACTATGGATTTAAAAACACAGAAATAGGTAAGACTGAACGTTTGGATACAACGTAAAAAAACATATGAATATGATGAGAGATTGGCACAAAGAAAACTTTACATGGGATTCAATCTCTAGGTAGAATTCTTCTAATTACAATTCCTATGAAATAAGAAACTCCAAAGAAAAAAAAATTAGAATCTTTAAGATCTCAATCTTTTATTCCGATGGGCTTCCTAGAATTTTTTCCTATTACATTCGATCCTCTAGAATTCCTATTGGTGGTTAGAGTTTGATAGAGGTAATCGCTTGAAGGTTTGTTTTTAGTCTTATTCCTTTGTTAGAGTTATTGAGGGAATTAAGAGGGGTATGTCCTTTGTGTTGGTGTGAGTGTTTTCGAGAGTGAAAAACTATACATCATAAATTATGGTAAAAGGTGTGGATGCACTTGGATTGTAATTCTCGTCCAATTACCATGGCTCCACGTGACTAGTGGAAATTGGGTTCCTCCTTCTTGAACTCTTATTCCTCATCCTATAAAAACTTTCACTCCCACCAAACAAACCACATGTTTAAAAACCTATCTCCAAATTCCTATTACCTCCCACCAATTCTCTCAAACCAAATGAATCGTGGGGGTAGAAAGATGAATCCAGAATCTAAGTCATTGAATCTTGATGTAAGGGCATTAGTAATGTTTGAGGACGACCTTGATCTTAAGATGGGTCCCACTAAGCATAGAATCATCCCTATCATAAATAGTTGGACTGGCCTTTGGATGGATAAGTCGTACCACAACTTGAAAATACAAAAAGCCACACATTCTTCTTCCCCACTGTCGCATTCGCCCGCCTCTACTGCCTTCCCATATCCCCATCTTCCTAACGTGTTAAGCAGGAGTCGTTGCCCCACCTGCTACTTCATTGATGACCTCGAGGGTTGTAAGCACAATCCATGACATTTTGTAGGCGACGACGGTCAAGGAAGGCGACGGTCAAGTCAAATTCACCTCCTTCCCTAGCGATAGGTCCACGATAGTGGGGTGATGGGTTGACGAAGACAACAGAGTCAAAGCTCCCTCTTTCTCAGACCTTGGCCAGCCTTGCCAACGATATCTAGCAAAAACAAAATTTTAATATGTAAGGTTGGGTCTTAAGGTTGAGGCTAGTCCTCTATCTCTCTCTCCCTGCTAAGGTCGTCCCTAAAGTTGAGTCCACAATGTGTGGTCAGCCCTAAATTCATGGATGCTTCTTTATTTCTGACATCGATGAAAACGAAATGTGGCAATAAGATATTCAAGGGTGGAACATACAACCCTAAGAGCAGCTCCAGTGTGTTCAAGAAGCGAACCATGGGCAGGGCAAACCAAACCAACAACACTGCAGCGAGCGAACCATAACTGTCAGAATGGAAAGCGCATCTTGGATATGCGTCGAACCATAGCCAATTAAAAAATCATCACCGAGAAGAAGGTACGCCGGCCTCTGACACACCTTGAGAGATAGTGCATGCGCAGCCACACATCAAGAGACCCAGAGAGAAAAAATACTTTTTTAGTTGGCACCATCACCACAAATCGAACTCCACACTGTGGCCTCTTGAGACTCTCTGACACACTAAAATTTATGCAGGAAAAAATCGATTGCACACTGGAGGTGCCCTAATGGCATAACAATCTCTATGTCATGCATACAAGTATTCAAAAATTATACTCAAATATATAAGAGATTATAGGGACATGAAATCTTTTTTTTGCATTAAATACTTTTCACTTATCAACAATTCATCATCACTCGACGATAGCATCTAATTATGAAATAAAGTGAGCATATATGTTATATTTGTGTTCTCCTTTGTTGTAATATGTCAAAATTTTCTACAATGCACTATGAGAGGAGTAAAACTAAATCAACTGGTAGAAGAAGAAGAAGAAGACGACGACGACGACGAAAGGCCGCTGTCAGTGTTTCCCTGGCCGCGCCTCCTATATCTTCCCTCCAAACCCTCCTCGCCTCTCCATTAGTTAGCTACTGTGCGCCTCCATTGCACGGTCGCTCCTGCTCGCTATTCTTAGCGCGCCACCACAACACGTACCGGCCGCGCGCGCCGTGCCGCAGACGCACGGCTGCCCCGGCCCGCACACCCGTGCCGGCCAGCAGCCATGGACATCGACCTCGACCGAGCGCGCGCGCTGCGCGTCCTCGGCCGCGGCGCCATGGGCACGGTGTTCCTCGTCGCGGAGGGCCCCTCGGCGTTGCGCCCCAGCCGGTACGCCCTCAAGGTGTTCGACAAGCGGTCCGCCGCCGCGTGCAGCAAGAAGCCCGATGCCGACCGCCGCGCGCGGTGGGAGATCAACGTGCTGTCCCGCCTCGCGCACCCGCACCTCCCGTCCCTCCTCGGCTTCACCGAGACGGACGACCTCCTGGCCTGGGCCGTCCCGTACTGCTCCGGCGGCGACCTTAACGAGCTCCGCTACTCGCTCCCCGACCGCGTCTTCTCCCCCGCCGCCATCCGCTTCTACATTGCCGAGATCGTCTCCGCTGTCGCCGAGCTCCACGCCGCCGGCGTCGTGTACCGCGACCTCAAGCCCGAGAACGTGCTCCTCCGCGCCGACGGCCACGTCACGCTCACCGACTTCGACCTGTCCCGTCTCCTCCACCCCAGCACCAGCAGGTCGTCCACGGACTCGTCGTCGTCGTCGCCGCCGCCGCCGCCGCCGCCACGCGGCGGCCAGCACAACAACCGCCGGTCGCGCCTCCCCGCGCGGAGCGACTCGGTCCTCGGTCAGGCCAAGTCGTCGTACTCCAACTTCTCCAAGCCCCCTCATCAGCCGTGGTCCGCGGCGGCGTCGCCGAGGCAGCAGCTCCAGAGCCTGGTCCGGTACATCATGGGCAGCGGCGGCGGCGGCGACGGAGCCGGCGGGGTGGGCAGGAAGAGCAAGTCGGCGCGGGTGTCGCCAACAATGAGCCGGAAGCCGGCGAGCTTCGGCGCGTCGTCCGCCGCCGCCGCGTGGGGCAAGTCCTACTCCTTCGTCGGCACGGAGGAGTACGTGGCGCCGGAGATGGTGCGCGGCGAGGGCCACGGCTTCGCCGTCGACTGGTGGGCCGTCGGCGTGCTCGTCTACGAGATGGCGTTCGGGCGGACGCCGTTCAAGGGGCAGAACCGCAAGGAGATGTTCCGGAACGTGCTGCAGAAGGAGCTCGAGTTCCCCGGGGACAGCTTGCGGCGGACGCCGGAGCTCGCGGACCTCATCTCGGGCCTGCTGGAGCGGGACCCGAGGAGGAGGCTGGGCTACGGCGGCGGCGCTGACGAGATCCGCGCCCACCCGTTCTTCGCCGGCGTGGCGTGGGACATGCTCACGGAGTTGTCTCGACCGCCCTACATCCCGCCGCTGGCCGACGAGGACCTCGTGGACGGCGACGGGTTCGACGTGAGGGTCCACTTCAAGGACCTTCACCAGCCACCGCCGCCTCCGAAGTCCGCGTCCGAGTCGTCGGAGTCGGAGTTCTCGACGGAGTTCTGAGCTCGGAGTCTCGGACTAGCTCCTTTTGCGCTTTGGTCCTTAGTAGATTACTATATTGTAAACAAAGGATCAAAGGTGCCTGTACATACAAGGAGACGGGGGTGGTGCTGTAAATTTGATGTAGAGTTGGTGGGGTTGTGCAAACATTTTGGGAAGGGCAACAAGGGCTGGCGCGCTGTGCTCGAGGCATTTTTTTCTTCGTGTGATTTTTCGCTTGGCTTGCAAGCGATGATGACCTGATTACCGAAGAAAAAAAAATTGATAACGTGACTTGGGCAATGTTACTGCTTGTTTGAGTTTTACTCCTACATCATGTACGTACGTAGGCAATGATGAATTCACGAGAGAATTCTGATGCGAACTAAAGTAGTAGTTCTAGTTTCAGAGAACGTGCAATGTACGGTGTTCTTATTATCATAGTACACAATCTTTATTTAGTGGAGCTATAAACCTTCCCCATTTTGTTTAGTTATTTTTATTAACATATAAGAGAAGAAAACGAAATAATTGTTTTACTACTAGTCTACTACCAGCCACGAGGCCAAAGCTAAAGACAAAAACTAACGAGCGAAGTCATCACGAAATATACGATATAGTACAATATATGAATATAATAACCACACCAAAAACAAAAGACCAGGTTCATTTTGGTGGTAGATTTGCTTTTTCTCATTTTTTTTAATCTTAACTCGATCTTGCGTTCTTCTGTCTCTCAATTTTTTTCTATATGGTTTGTTTTTTCAAAAAATATGTTGTAGGGGCACAAATCCCTTCAGCTTTAAAAAAACAAAAGGGCAAGCAACAATACATGCAATAAACACAAAATAAAAAGAAGTTGCATATAGCGGAGAACCAAGCAATAACTCAAATGGTTAGTAGTATTTTTAGAGGTGATTGTACCATTTCAAAATATAAATTGTTTTGCCTTTTTAGGTACAATAGAGTTTTATGGTAGGCTTTCATATATAGGGGTGAGTCCATTGTACTCCATATATGACAAGAGTTTTATGGCTTAGTTACAACTTACTCCCTCCATACTAAAAAAAACTTATCGTTTAGAATAATGTTTTAATCAAATATTACGAATATAAATTATGAATAACTTTTAAGTTGTTGAGTTTAAAAATATGAAAATCATATTAATAGATTTGTCTTGAAAAATATTTTCATAAAAATATACATATATTATATTTCAATAAATATTTTTTTAAAAAAATAAACGATTAAAGTGACACTTTGAAGACCGTGTCGTTTTTTAAAACGACAATTTCTTTTAGTATGAAGGGTGTACATGCTTAACTAATGTGGCCTCGCTCATACAGACTCTCAATACACGCTCATCGGATTCGTACAGATGCTGTGTTGTTCCGAGCTGTTGGTAGTTGAGACAAACCCTGCCCTCTCCCATGGCGCCAAATTTTTTAAATGACATGCGAAAAACTATTCTGTCTGAATTGAAAACTCAGCGTTTAAATTAATTCAGAATCTCTGACACTCTGCACGGGTGAGCGATCCATCCATGCTGATGGACTGACCTTAATTATATACATTTAAGCTCCTCATTTATTATATATGTATATCTTATTTTTGGTTCAGAAAACACCTAACCAATAGATTGTATATATATCAGCGGTTGGCAATTATTCTGATGCGTAACCATGGTTTTTGTTACCGTTTCAAAACCGGTAACCGCTGGGGAGCGGTTGGGCGGTTACCGACTGGTTTGACCGGTTACCGGTCCAAACCGAACGGTTTGGATTTTGAATTCAAACCCTGCAGTTCATTCGGTTTGGGACCGGTAACCGGTCGGTTAGGGCCGGTTACCGACCGGTTTGAGCGGTAACCGGTCCAAACCGCCGGGTGGCTTTTTTTTTCTTGAAAAAATCAATTTTTTTTGCATGACCTTTGTGCATAATGATGTAAATAGAACACACAATTCATGGAAAATAGTGTGATACAAATGGCCAATTCCACAATAATATCATAGTGATGCACTAGCCACAAATTCACGACGGAAATAACGTAGTTCACCGTTGCAACAACAACAAATCGTCCATGGAAATACCTTGTGTTGTAGACATGCGAACATCAAGGTCACTGACGTTGAATATAAGGGAAGATCCCGTTTCAACACCCCTCCTCATACTCCGCGGTGGACATTAGAGCGATACCGTGCGACTGTAGCCCGGCCTTGTACTCTATCCATGATTGGCCCGTCCAATGAGCTGTGGTCTCCCATTCCTGCACTGACATGTCGTAGAAATCCGGGTCTTGCCATTCGTAGACCCATCTAGTGGCCGGCTGCGTGCTGATGTCAGGAACAGGGTAGGTATAACCACCACCGTACGATGTATCACTGTACGAGGAAGACGAGTACTGTGGTGTGTCGTAGCAGTCCGTCGGGTCGTAAGCTCTCCTCTGCGATTCCGGCTGCCCATGGTCGCGGTCCTGAGTAGCATGTGTGAAGTCCGTCTCGCCTGCAGCCGACCATAATTAGTACTAGTGAATAGTCATAGACATTAAAAAATGTATGTAACAATCGATGCCTGTGAAACGAAGTCCACCAGCATCACCAGCACCACTACCACCAGCACCATCTGCAGAACCCCCAGCCCCACCACCACCACCACCAACAGCACTAGGTGGAGCAGCTCCAGGGTCATCGTCACCACTATGACCGTCTCCACTGTCATTTGCTGAGCTGCTGTGATCGGACTCCTGGTTCCGTGGACTTTCCTCACCCTCCTCGTCATCATCTGTCGAATCATCGTTGGTGACAGGTTGTTGCACTCGCTTCCCCTTTTGTTTCTGGCTAGGTCCCGTCTGGTATTTTCTTTTGCCAAGATGCGTGTCACCCACATGTCTACGGGCCCAATCACTGATGGGCCCAAGATCGTCGGGGTCCACTTGGTCTTTGTCATCGCAAAGAATGAATCATATTATTAAAAGTATGGTTCGTTAGTGGCTAACAAAGTACATCAACGTACCTCACGATATGGGACGGAAGAGGGATGTCCGTTTCTTCATCCTCTTCGTCGAGAACTGGAGCCTGGTTGGATCTGCCATACTCCATCCAGTCTCGAACCGGATTATCCCTTTCGTAAAAGGATATCTGCGTGAACTGGTCAATGAAGTCTTCTTCCTCACGCCTAGGTGGTCCGGAGGCATCCGCGAGTCGCAGCCGAAGGTTGTAGTTCACATATACTAGCTTGTTCAGTTTTTTGTGGGACAAGCGATTCCGAACCTTCGTGTGCACTAAGGCAAATGTACTCCAGTTGCGCTCGCATCCACTGGAGGATACACACTGTGCAACAAGCCTCAACGCAAGTTTTTGCAGATTTGGAGTGCTCCTGCCGAACAGCATCCACCATTGAGCTGCAAGTGGAACCCATTATGTTAGGTATGCGCTCAAAAAGACAAAAAAAAAATGAGTTCAAAAGTACTCTTACATGGGGTTGTCTTGGGGTCCGTGGCCATTTTAATGGTCAGCTCACTGCCAAACTCCCCAAGGTGTTGGCGGTATGATTCTACCTCCTGTAATGCCAAGACAGCGGAGTGCACATCCGTCATTTTCCCAAATGCTTCCTTGAGGCCAGCAAACATTTGCGGAGTTGGATTGTAACGGTATACAAGCCTTGGGTTGAGGACAACAGCTGCAACATACGATGCACGACAAATTAGCAAATGGTAAATACTCAATATGTAGAGACATGGATTTTAACAATGGTTGTGATCGCACCTGGGCCCACATGCGTGCCATAGTACACGTCCGCAATCCTGCCATCTATGATAGCCTTGTACTGATGCCATGTTGAGACATTTGTTCCAAAGAAGGCCTCCATCTCCTTTTTGCACTGTATACTAGACAACCTTGCGTGAGCATAATGGCCTTCCTTGGATTTTCCCCACCTGCTATGCAAGAACTCGGGAGATCCCATCCACTCCATAAAACGATCACGCTTCCGATGGAAGCTCTCCATGAAATGTAGTTGGTCCCAAACCTAGTGGCATTCCATTTGACCAACTCACCACCAATGGCTTCCCTCATCATTGCATTCAACTGGCCATGGTTGTGCAGCCAAGTTGAAATGCGCTTGCATACGGAGATCATACCTGCATGCTCCGACCTTTGACCAATGTCCTTCAGCATCAAGTTGATGGTGTGTGCAAGGCAAGGTGTCCAAACAATATGCTCGTACTCCTCGTTCAATCTCTGGCATGCTCTTTTGAAGTTGGCGCCGTTGTCCGTGATGATATGCACGACATGCTCAGCACCTATCTCCTCAACCACCTTGCGAATCAGTTGCACAAGTAGGCACAACATTTAGTGGAACCGAGAAAACATAGTGCATGTGAACTGGCACAATATTTTGGATGTACCCCCAACAAATAAGATGAATCTTGGCTCCTGCCCGTCGCATCAACTGACTTGTGGAACAACATGACGCCATTGCAATAGATCAAAAAATTGATGACATTCATTCTTGTCGGGCCCGTCCACGAATCACACATCAACGTGACCCCAAACAAGGGCCACTCCTCCTTAAACTTTGCGTACCGGATCTGCAGGTCCTTCTCGTTATGATCGAGGTACTTCCCGTCTATATCCTTTCCACTGGGTGACGCGATGCCTTCACCTGCAATCGTAAGCGAATCATGAGAATAGAGAAATATACGTAATGAATTGAAGTCTCCAAGTATATGTACTTACCCCACTTCTGCGTCTCCCTGACCGCACTAACAAAGTACGGATTGTCCGCCTGTCTCCCGGGGATTCCTGCAGTATGGAAAAACTTTCCCCAAGCTTTCCCAATTGCATCCTTCGCGTTCCTTCCCCTCTGCTTCCATGACCCTGTATCAATCTTTGTCTGCTTGAGTCCACCCCTCGTACCGGCTGCCAAGTTGTAGTCCTCCACCACCGCAGGGGTCTGCCTCTGTGAACCAGACCTCCGAAACATCCTCTGCAAAGGATTGCCCCCCTGCGAAGCAGTACCACTACCACTGCCACCTCCACGCTCGTAAGCGCCTCCTCTCCGCTGCACCCCCTCCTGGTACTCATATTCTGCTCTGGACTGATTCATGGCTGCCTGCAACTAAGCCTCGTACTCGTCATCGTCAAGGGGGTGGTTGCCCTACGCTGCAGCAGCCTCTCGTGCAACCCTCTGCCGAGAGCGGTCACTAGTTGCCTGCCTAGTTCTGTCGATCTCCTGCTGAAAGTACTCCCGAACGTCTCTGGGCACCTTGCTGCAGTGGATCACCTCCGTCCCGCGCGCAGCCAAATGCTGCTTCAATCGGGAAGCACCACCCCCGGCTTTTTGTGTACGACAGTAGTTGCATCTCCAACCGGAAGCAAGATTCTCACCATGCTCCCATACCACATCTCTGCGATCTCTCGGCATCTTCCTGCACAAATGGACAACACAAACAAATCGAACACATGCATCAAATCATACCGCAAATAAACCTAAATCCTAACATACACCTAAATCCTACATCAATGAAATCCTAAATCCTAAATCCTACATACATCCTAAAGCAAATTCAACCGCAAATCCTAAATCCTAAACCAAATAAACCTAACTCCTATATACATCCTAAGTCAAATCCTACCTAAATCCTACAATAAATATTTTCTACATCATATACTCCATAAATCCTACATCCTATAGCTTATCATAACTAAATCCTACAACTAAAGCAACTACAAATGCAAGGAAATGAAAAAAACAAAAAAAACTTACCGAAGCAACCCGGTCGGTTACCGTTCTGGGGGTCGGTAACCGCCGCGTCCGGTCGGTAACCGCCTGGGGGAGGGCGGCTTGGCGGCCTGGTCGGTTACCGACCAAATCTCTCGGTAACCGCCGCCGTCCGGTCGGTTACCGAGGGGCTCGGTCGGCTGCGGGCGGCGCAGGGGCGGAAGTGACGGGGGCAGGCGCGGATAGGGTTTGGGGCGCGGACAGCCCCCCCCCCCCCCCCCCGGCCGACAGCTCCCTTGTAGGAGGCGCCAGGAGCCAATGGGCCGCATGGGCCCTTAACGGGCCGGCCGGTTTTTTTCTTTTTTCTTTTTTTTTTCAAACTTAAACACGTCCAAAAAAATAACAAACGAACTCCAATTTGAAATTTTTTTACACCATTGGACTCTATAAATCGTGAACTATTTTTAGGATTTTTTTCAGAATTTTTTTTTTAAAAAAATTCAAATTTGAAATTTGAATTCAAACCGGTACCGAAACCGAACCGCCCGCGGCCGGTTTGTCGGTAACCGACCGGTTACCGCGGTTACCGTTCGGTAACAAAAACCCTGATCATAACGCACGCTCGTGTATTATCCATAATAACCAATCGGTGGTCATTGCAAACCCTCTGAATGCATGCATATGACACTAGCAGCTGGCTGGCTGGTGCGCCATTACACACCTTGTTAGCTGACTAAAGATAGTGCTTTAGTTTGGCCAAATCTTGTTGGGCAGGTTCATAATATGCAGCTAGCAGTCCTAATCCTGACGTTCCTTTTGGTCTCATTGCGTGGTTTTGCAACGTTGCCATATACAAGTTTTAAAACGGATTCAAGTATGTTGCTTCTGACTACCGCTGTCTATGCTTCCCAAAGTGTGAAGTTTAATAGTAGTAGGAGTAGGAGTGTGTGCATTTGATTTATTATTTAAAAGAAGTTCATCGAGAATGTTCAAGGATTAGGAGACATATGACCCTTGCTTTATGCGCAAATTTGGGGACTGGTAACCACATCCAAAAAAGCTATTGGCTTTTTAATTCGGTAGTACGAAGATAAGGGGACGAAATTGCTTGTCACTATATATGTTTGACGAAACCGGGCGGTAGCTAGTGATGGTTCAAGACACGCCACTAGACACAAGCTAGCTAGCTCTTCTCTAAGTTCACTGAATCTTCTGCTTCTTTGAACGATGATGATGTTTGTAGTGGTGGCCCAAATCATCTGGAACTTTTCATTTGAAGTTACGTATCATCGTAGATGCATTAGTGATTTGGGACGAAGAATATATGTTTTCTAGTTTATTTCTGTCTCCGTTCCAAAATAGTTGTGCATCTTGTTTTTTTAGAAGTTAAACTTTTCTAAGCTTAATTATATTTATATGATAATTTGTGAATTATGAAAATATATTTCACTATTAATCTAATAAGACTTAATGTACATGATAAATATTAGCTAGTATTTAGTGTATATCTAGTCAAATTTATTTTTTTGAAAAAATGGCTCAACAAAAACAAGGTGTGCGGTTATTTTGAGAGCCTCATATACATCCATACAAAACTTTAAATCATCATTAGCATTCTATCTTGGCATGTTGTCCACACTAGCATATGAAACTACTTCGTCATTCAAGCTAATCACATGAGTAAATTAAAGCTAATTATACTCCCTACATACTTATAATTCAAGCCGTTTTAGATAAGGTTTGAATCAAATATTGAGAATGTAGAGAATATAAAACATGAATAACTTTTAAATTATTGAGTTTAAAATGTAAAAACTATATAAAAAAATTTATCTTGAAAAATACTTTCATAAAAATATACATATATTATATTTAAAAAATATATATTTTAAAATAAGCCGTCAAAGTTATGCTTTGTATACCATGTACAAAACGATTTGAATTACATATATAAGTGAGTATTTAGTTTGTAAGAGTGTTAAATTATCCATTAAAAATATTTATTCGTTCATATCAGGTAACATAATTTTATCTGCGATTCTCGTAGCGCGTGGGGCATTCTTCTGGAAGTGCCCGTCCGTCTTTGCTACACGCGCTAGTATATTTTCTTGACAGTTGACACACCGATACTGCACGACGGCATTGATGTAGGAGTATTTAATAATGGACCAGTGGTCTGGCCCAGTTCTGCGCCTCTGGATTGGCCCAATTGACGAACAATTGCAAGAAGCCCAAAGGTAAAAAGGCCCAATCCGTCAGTTCTTCTATCTCTTGATCTTCTTTCTGTGTGTGCCCTCGTCTATTGGCAAGTTGCTTGGTGACAATCGATTGGCGGGCCTTTCTCAGAGTCTGAAGCTTCGCCGGCGGTGCTCCGTGGGCTCGCTTTCTCCGTCGACGCCGGCGGTCCTCAGGAGTCAGGATGACAGGATGCTATGCTCGCTCATGACACCCAACGCCAGCTCGACCAATAGTGTAGGAAAAGAAAAGAAAACGAAGGATTTGAGTGGATTCTTTTTTTTTTCCTTGTAAAATTCGTATCTAGTTTAGCAAAGGAAATCACAAATCCTGCATTCCAAACGCGCGTTTCAGCTTCATTTCCTCTGTTTCTTGATTCCTGCGATTTTCCTTGGGAATTCCTCCAATCCAAGCAGGGTGCTCCAATCTTCTGCACAGTATTGATTTCAGCACTACACACGGATTAGTAGGATCCAAAAGGGGGTTCAATTTCTGTACTGTACAGTTCCAGTTATGCTTCAGGTTATGGCATTTTGAATCCATGAGTTGGTTTGTGTAATTTTCTTCCTCTTCTGCAGACTCATCTCAGAACCACATTTGGTTTTCGCTGATTTCTCTAGACTAGATTAGCTGTTCAGCGCCCATGATACAATAGTTTGGTTGGTTAATCTGCAATTACAGTAAAAGCCTGCCCACTGCAATCTGTGGGACTAGTTTGTCACTGTTTTACAAAATCTTCATGATAACAATCAGAACACCTTAGATTAATTTGCAACAAAACTTTACAATTGTGGTTTCCATTTTACTTTGTATATATTCATCACATCATTGGAAGATGCTCCATCTGCTGAGAACCTCTCTTTATCTGTTATATTATATATACTGATCATCTATTCTCATCAAGGTGCCCACTACCTCCCTCATGGAAGGCCTAGATTCGAAGGCCACCTGAGTGCAGGAAATCGCCAGGTCCAACAAGTCCAGCGCCTTTGCCTTCTCATCTTCAGGCCAGTACATCATCTCCTCATCTAGAAAGCTCATCGCGGTGCAGTAATCAGCATGTTTCAGGTTCAGTCTCATCCATGCCACAATGTCAACGCCGTCTCCGAAAGCAGCAGGGTCTACGGGCATCTTCCTACACAGGAGCTCGAGCAGCACCACACCGAAGCTGTAGACGTCGCTCTTCTCGGTCAGTCTTGTGTTGTATCCATGCTCTGAAAATTTTCCGACAACAAACACAAGGTTAACTAACATAAGAGCAGACGACGACACGGCATTGCTTAGAATGATTGTGAACTTTTGAAAAGAGGGAATTGTTGGAGTTCTTCCAAATTCACTCCAAGATATAGGCCGGGCTTCTGACGGAGCGGAGCGGAGACCCGTCGCCATAGGCGTGTCGCCTTGCTAGGGTTTCGTGGAGACTTGATTCTCTTGTAAGCCGCCATAGGCGTGTAACTCAAACTCTTGAGATAATGAGATTGTTGCTGGCTGGTGCCCGTGGTTTTTCCCCTTCACATCGAAGGGGTTTTCCACGTTAAATCGTGTGTCTCCTCTGTGGCCTGATTCTTTACTTCATATTCCTATACGTCGTTCATAACAGGAATGTATGTTATGTTACCTGGTGCAATGTAGCCAAGGGTGCCAACAACAACTGACACCGTTGCGTCTGCATCCTCGTCACCTACAATCTTCCCCATACCAAAGTCTGTGATCTTAGGCACCAAATCTGCATCCATCAGTATGTTGCTTGACTTGACATCCCTATGAACAATCATCGGCACACAATCATGGTGTAGATAGGATAACCCCTGAGCTGCACCAATGGCGATCTGATGCCGGACCTTCCAGACGAGAGGCACTTGAGGTTTTCTTCCATGCAAGAGCTCAAAGAGTGTTCCTTCAGGCATGTACTCAGTGAGAATTACACCAAAGTTGCCACGGATGCAGTACCCTTCCATCTTGACGATGTTTCTGTGCTTCACCATGTTCAGGATCTTCATCTCGATGGGGAACTTGACCTGAGTCAGGTCAACCGTCTTCACCGCCCACCGCCTTCCGGGAGCAAGCTCTGTCCGGTAGACCGTGCCATGCCGGCCTCTCCCAATCACATACTTCTCGCTCCAGTTGTCGGTGGCACGAAGGATGTCATCATAGGTCAAGTCTTCAGGCAATTCCTCTGTCGTCGTGTCCAGCAGGCCACGCACCGAGACATGTTTCGCCAACAGGCGCCGCCGGGATCTCTTCACCGTGTAGTGAAGTGCACACAGCCCAGAAGCCATGAGAGCCAGAGCTGACACTAGCAGTGCTGCAATGATCCGTGTGTTCCTTCTGATACGCCTCCTGGACTGATTCTTGGAGCAAGGTACATTTTCAGACTGTATGCATAGCTGAGGATTTCCCAGAAACCCGTCAGCTGGAAGCTTATCAGCCCAGCCAACGGGGAGCACACCAGAGAGCTGGTTGAACGACAGGTTCACCGCAGAGAGTGAGATCATGTTGCTCAGCTGTGATGGGATCGGGCCAGACAAGGAGTTCTCTGACAGGTCAAGCATTTCCAGCATGCGAAGATTGCCAAGGCTGCTTGGGATGGTACTACTCAGCATGTTGCTGCTGATGTTTATGATCTGAGAGATGAACTGAAGCTTGCCTAAGCTCCAAGGGATAGCTCCTTCCAAAGAGTTACTGCCGAGCTGCAGCTCAAGGAGGCCCTGCGTTGAGGTGAAGGCGTCTGGAATCTCTCCACTGAGCTTGTTTCCACTGAGTACCAGATGCTGCAGGCTACTGAGTGATATGATCTCTGCAGGTATGCTTCCATTGAGAAGGTTGTTCTGAAGATCCAGACGGACGAGTCTCCTGCAGCTTCCCAACTCATGTGGTATTGGTCCAGACAGCTTGTTCGACGACAGGTTCAGATTGCCAATTAGTGTTAGAGCGCCGAGCTCGGGTGGTATGGGACCAGAGAAGCTGTTCCTAGAGAGATCAAGAACCGTGAGGTTGCGCCATGAACCGAGCACGCTCGGTATCCTTCCTTCAAACCGATTGCCGCCCAATTCCACATATGACCAGCCAGTGTTTATCCCCAAATCTGAAGGTAAGCTTCCATTGAACATGTTGTTTGCCAGACGGGCTCTCCACAGTGACTGACACTTGATGATCTCACTTGGAATGCTCCCACTGAATCTGTTCAGTGCGAGGTCAAGAATGGCGAGCTGACCTCCGGCGCAAAGACCTCGTGGGATTCTGCCATGGAAGTGGTTCCCCATGACGTCAACCCAAACAAGTCCATGTGTCGTGTTCATCCCCAGGTCTCGTGGGAGCTCGCCGGTGAAGTCGTTGAATGCCAGAAGAAGCTCTCTCAGGTTCCTCATGTGATTGATCTCTTCAGGGATCTCTCCACTTAGGCTGTTGTTGTAGAGCGCCAGCCTCTCCAGCTCCGGCATCTGCCACAGCGCTGAAGGCACAGGTCCATGGAGCATGTTGCGGTACAGGGACATCCATTGAAGCTTCTTGAGCTCGGCGATCTCCGGCGGTATCGTCCCTGTCAGGTTATTGTTCTGCAGGTCAAGGATGAGCAGCTCCTGGCATTTCCCTATCTCCGGTGGAATTCCGCCGGTGACGAACGTGTCCTTGATAGTGAGCCACTGCAGTCTGCTGAGGTTGCCGATGGCCGCCGGAATTCTCCCGGTGAACTGGTTATTGTGCAGGCGCAGCGTTGTCAGAGACCCACATCTCCCGATGGACTCAGGGATGGAGCCATTGAAGCCATTCATCGACGCCACAAACTTCTCCAGATCCCCGAGCTCGCCGACGCTCGCCGGCAGCTCTCCGGTGAACGAGTTGCCGTCGAGGTACAGCTTCTGCAGCCTGGTCAGTGAGCCGAAGATGTCAGGCAGGATGCCCCCGATCTTGTTGGAGGACAGGAACAGGACGGTGAGGTTGCCGCAGTTGCCGAGGCTCCGGGGGACCTCGCCGATGATCTGGTTCCCGTAGAGGCTGAGGTACTGGAGCCCACAGCGTTGCGGGAACTCCGGGACCGGACCGGAGAGGCCGTTCCCGCTGAGGCTCAGGTAGGTGAGCGCCGGGAGCGCGGCGACCTCGCGCGGGATGCCGCCCGTGAGGGAGTTGTTGCTGAGGTCGAGCGTGGCGAGCGCGGAGCACGCGGCGAACGTGGCCGGCACGCCGCCCGTGAAGCTGTTCAGGCTCAGGTCCAGCGTCGATAGCGCCGGCAGCGCGCAGAGCCCAGGCGCGGACGCCGCGAGCAAGCCGGATAGCCCCGTCCCGGAGAGGTTCACCGCCGCGACCAAGCCCGTGGCGGTGCACTGCACGCCGAGGAACGCGCAGTGGCTCGATCCGCTGCTGCTGTTGGTGGTGGTGGTGGTGGTGGCGTTCCACGACGGGAGGAGGATGCGCTGAGAGGATGGCGGCAGGGAAGTGAGGAAGGCGCGCAGGACGGCCGCGTCGCCGGAGGTTTGGGACGCCGCCGGTGTAATGGAGGTGGCGAGCGTGACGAGGAGCCAAAATGCGGTGGCACACGACATCGGAGGGAGCTAGCTGCTGCGGCGGCGGCGGAGGCTGTCTGCGCGCGCTCTGAACTCTGAAGGGAGGAATGGCAACAGAGAGATCACCATGTCGTTTATATAATACAAATATATACAAATGAACAGCAATTTAAAATTACATTTGGGTCTAAATTTTATGTGCTGCTGCATTGCAAACTGCACCATCTGTGGACATTTTTAAACTGAAATATACTAGTTTCTGAACTTTCTGAATCCACTTTTCTGAAATATGGTGATGATCAGGCTATCCGAGACCAAGTTGGTGGAGGTGGTTGAGCTTTCAGCTAATATATTCCAAGCACAGATGCTAGGAACAAGAACTGGTGAGGGTGCAGGTGATATCCACAGGAGGAATTCATCAGTGCGAGTTGGATTTTTTCTAGGGCTCAGAATCTTTGCCCTGCCTTTGTGACCGGCTGACCGCTGATGATCTGTGGAGGCAACTAGATTTGCAGTGGGCTTAGGTGCAGCCGTGCAGGATCATCTTGTTGCAACTTGCTATAAATTATATAGTTCGTTCATTCTTTGCGTCAGCAGCATTCACGACTGGCAGCATTTGCCAGCTTGTCTCACATCTCAATCACTCACCAATGTTTTCGTTTACGTGGCATCAATTTTTAACAGTTGCAGTTTTGACCGTGTTCTTTTTCTACAGATTGTTTTTGATACTTTCAGTATGGCAATATCATATCCATAACATGTAATTTGTGATACTTCAATAGTTTTACGCATTCTAAACTATAAAATAGTTTTATTAAAAATGGTACCTAAAAGATGTAAATGGAGGACAGCAGTTTTGCCTGATGGTCATCTGACTGTTTTTTTTTATGGAACCCAAAAAAGGTTGGTCATCATGTCTGTGTGGGCATAATCCTTTGTGTCAGCCTACCGCACCTCACCATAGATCTGATGGAGATGCCCAAAGATGCTGCTGCTAATCTGCAATAGGCACGCATGCTTGCTGTCTGCTGATTAAGGTATGCACCAGTGCAGCTAATAAGCTATACTCCTACAGTATATCCTATGACCAAAAACATGTGCTGATTGGTTCATCAATCATCACCGTCGTCGTCGTCATCATTCAGCACTTGACACTTAGGACAAGTGCACTCTGCTCGTAGAGGGTGGCAGAGGCAAATGTTGGTGGTGTTGCGGTGGGGGGTGGTTGTGAAGGAAGGCTAGTGCTCAATTGGGCCTACTACTAGTACGACATGCCGGCTATATACTGAAGCAGAATTGGTGAGAGTTTGTTTGTTTCTTGCTTTCTTTTCCTGAGAAAAAAAATCTTTGATGCATGCTTTTTAGATGAAATAAACCGTTCTGCAAGCACTTCTATGCATGATCCCCTGGCAAACAGCATTCCTATTAATCCTAAGAGAGCTAAGTGTTAAAAATTCAAAGGTAAATTTAGTGCCAACAGTTCAATCAAAATTGCTTATCATCTCTCTTTCATATATTACTCAGTAATCATCCAATTACCCTTTTATCTTTCTCCGAGGGTAATCAATATTTTTTTAATAAGGGAACCAAGTTCCAGCTGGTTGTAATAGACTTAGTACCGATTACATTATCTATGTATTCATAGTTCCCCCTATTTTTGAAAGTACAACTTTCTTTTAATTTTATCGCATCTCCATGTGTGCTTGAATGTATTTGACTGAAACATTAGCTTGAGCTATATATGTGCTTCATATGGAAATAGATATCATTGTACCTTGCATAAATGTATATGCATTGTGAATGCTGATACACCTAATGCATATATGACTTGAGTTAACTTCTCTATATTAAAAATGGTAGAAATCACATGAGGAAGCGAATATATGGCTGAGTTGGTGGTATTGCTCGCCATATAAAAATCATTCAAAAAGTATTCTGCAAACTTATTTCTTCTTATAAATGACTTCACACGAGACAGTCAACAAAATCTAACTCCTTGAAGTTCATCCCCTTTCGTTACAAGGAATTAACCCACCTCAAAATTTCTTAAACTTATTTGATGTTCGGTATTCTTGGAGAGATCGAAACTTTCCAACCCTTTTTACTGATAGGTGCAGCAGCAATTTTATGGTTAATTTAGATAATAAAGAAAAGCATTGTCTTTTTTCAGAAATGCTAACCCAAATCTTTTTTGAAGGTTCTATTCAAAGGGATTCATTGGCTTTGATTATGGGCTCAATTGCAATGGCATGAGGACCGACAAGCGCTTGTGGGCTTGTCAAAAATTAGAGACCTTGGCAATGAGGTTGTTCGCTCCTTATGGATGGCCTTCAAGATCTAGAATTGGGTTCTAGCTTGAACTTGTTTAAAACTTCTTTGACTGGTGTTAATCAAGTTGTAATAAGTTGATTCCTCTTTGATGCCTATCCATTATCTAAAAAAAAAGTAAATGCATGAATCTTCTTTACTTGCATGGAAAGTAGAAAGCATCCAGAAACTTCTGTAGAATTGGAATATCAAGCTTGATAAATGATAGAAATATAACATCCTTAGTCACAATATATATGTAACTTATTTCCATATAATATTCAGTAGAGAGAAATACATTGCACATCCCCATCACCAAATACTACTACATAACAAGAACCGCAATAAGGATCAAGTTAGCTATAGCTAGTTGATGTTTCATTATGGGACTTACACACAAATATCACTCATATACTTAAGATACCAAACCTAAGATACCAAACCCTTAAGGTCACATCTAGGAATTCCTATCCTAAGATACCAAACCCTTAAGTCAGCAGATTACAAGGTTCAGGCAGCTCAATAACTTCAATTCCTATTGAGATGACAACTTGACATGTATGAACAGAACTGAGAGATACTCCAAGCTAGGCTAAGGAACAATGACAATCTTATGTATATACAGGTTATTCAGTGGGTTAGGCATATAAGTTCCAAGGCATAATATCCAGTATGCACAATATGTAACTGTAATTAATAGTTTTCTTGAATTCATATCTGGTACGGAAACGACGAGGTCAACGAGTAGGGGATCCGGGTGACCGCAGCTGGTTGTTGCTGGAGCTTGTGGATGTCCTTGACGATGTGAAACACGGCTTCGGGTTGTGCTAGCTTCAGCGCGTTATGTGAGTATCTCTTGAGCTCATCCACATCTGTACTGAACCAGCGGGCAACCTGTCTTGCAGCCTCCCTTGGGTCTTTGCAGAACACACCGGCACCGTTGTCCACGACATAAGGGACATTTCCAACTTCCTACATATCAGAGCAAAAGTTGCTTATATGCAATGCTTATACACCACAAAAGGAACAAACTTACAGTTACTGTGCTATGGGCTTATAGTGAGTGAACAGTTTTGAGAAAGGTAAAAGAAAACATTATGCAACAACAAAAAAAAAAAAACACCACAGAAACAGTCCACTCTCAACTGGTAGAATTAGTCAGCCCACCTAGCTTAGGAATAATATCAGTAAACCAAATTAGTGATGGAGTAGTAGAGGATGACTGAAAATTCCACGGCACTGAAACTACAGACAGAGACACTGACCTGTCCAGGGATGAAGTCGTTCAGGATAATAGGAAGTCCTCTTATAAGTGCCTCTGCAATTGTACCAGGACCAGCCTGCAAATGCCAGAAAAAAAAACATTCATCATTCAGTCAGTGCAAAAGACTAGTAAACACTGCAAGCACGCATGTACTTTCTCCTAAATAAACAGTCATCAGATAATTCAAAGCATCACAGGTCAATGACAAACTTTTGTGATGATGCAGTCGCAGGCAGCCATCCACTTCTCCATCTGTGTTTCGAACCCTCTGATCTGATGAATGAAGAAAAAAAAACTTGAGACGTCAGGCAACCACAACCAGCAGTTCCAATTCCATCCAAACCGTGTAATATAAATGGTTAAATGCAGAGGTATCCATCCATCCATCCATCTGAAATGCGCATCTAAACAAGGCATCCTCTGATCGATCCTCATGCAATACGGCATATCCATCCATTCTGATGCAGACATGCATGGTACCAACCTTGACAGGGACCTTCCATCTGAGGGACTGCAGGGTGGACCGCAGCGCCCGGTTCCTGCCACATATGACAACGATCTGCCCCACCCGGCGCCGTCTCCGGCGGTCGTAGAGCTCCTCGCCGAGAGCCCTCGCGGTCTCCTCCACCGGACCCATCCCCTCGCCGCCTCCCATCAGTAGAACCGCCGGTAGCTGAGGATCCAGTCCAAGCTCTTTCCTCACCTCATCCTGTGAAGTGTGAACCATGTCATGTGCCAGCCAGCAGAGGTAAGGTAAGGTAAGGTAAGCCGCCGGCCGCCGGCGTTCCAGGCAAGGCAAGGCAATGCAGAATTCGGACCTTGTCGAGCACGGCGCGGCAGAAGGATGGCCGGATGGGCAGCCCGAAGACGCGGACCTGGGACGGGCCGAGGCCCCGGAGCAGGGCCCTGTTTGCCACCTCGGCAGACGGGCAGTAGCACCTTGTCACGCCGTGGTGGAACCTGAACCGAACAAACGAACCAAGTATTGATCGATCGATGGCGTTCATGTCATGTCAGCAAGACTAGCACTGCACAGGATGATGACGAGGAGAGAAGCAAGCAAGCACGGTGATGAGTGTGTAGCGTGTATATATACCATGTCGGGTGGCAGGTGTTGAGGTCGGTGATGACGGTGACGAAGGGCACCTTGGGGTGTAGGCTCTGCTGCCACTTGAGCACCCACAGCGGGATGTGCTGCATCAGCGGGTGCACGCTGATGATCATGTCCGGCTCGTACTTCATGATCCCAGCCACCACCTCGCTGCATCCATTTGCATTGCGTTGCGTATATAATTCAGAACAAGAAGACAAGCAGCGACACCAAAGGTGATCAGGCAGGCAATGCTGCGCAAGGGGTGTGGAATTGAGCAGCGTACTTGGCGTAGAAGTAGGCAAGGGCGGCGAGGTAGATGCCGTGCACCCATCGCGGGGAAGTGCCGTGGAACGCCACCTTCCAGAGCCTCACGTGTCGGATCATGAACTTGTACGATCGCTCCATGTCGTTCAGCGGCCACCCGCTGTACTCCTTCCCCAAATCCGTCACGAACACCTGCGCCCGCCGAGACAAGCAAATCCAATCGCCAAATTAACCGAGATCGCATTTCATCCATTGCTAACAAAACCCAACAAAATGTTCGCTGAAGAAGATTGAAGCTGTTTGTATTGGAGTTAATTCGATCGATTTCTTTCTTCTTCTCGAAGAAACAACTCCGAAGAGTTCGCAGCAAGGACTAAGAACTAGGAGAGCATTACTGGGCTCGCAGAGAACTAACGGAACCTGGTAGGCGTCACCGAACTCGATGCGGAAGGTGTCGCGCAGGGCCTCAGCCGAGGCGCGGTGACCGCCGCCGGTGTCGCTCATCAGGATCAGCACGTTCCTCCTCGCCGCCTGCTTGCCGGCGTCGGTGGGATCCTCGGAGAGCGCCGCGGCCAGGCCGTCCCCGGGCAAGCCACCGCCACCGCCCCCGGTCGCGCCGTCGTAGAAGGCGCAGCGGAGGGGCTGGTACAGCTGGCGCCCGCCGCCGCCCAGCACGGCGTCGCGTATGGAGGTGGAGCGCCTGGGACTGGCCACCGAGATCACCATGGAGGCCGCGCCTGCGCGGGTTACGGGGCTGGCCTAGGTCTACGATCTCGTCGTCGACGGAGCCTTCGCTGTTGCACACACGCGCGGCGAGAGCGCGGCGCCGCGTCGAGAAGACGAGAAGGTGGCGAGGCGTGGGAAGCAGAGGGAGGAGAGAGAGGCAGCCTGCTGAGATGGATTACTTTTTTTCACTTTGGTACCTCATCATCTTGCTTATTATTTGGTTTCTGGCGAACGGTCCTGGAATCAAACGCGTAATATTCCCCACCTAGAAACTGGAATTATCCTCCAAGGCTATGGCATAACGTGACATCACAAAAATTTGATTCGTCCATTTCATAAGCACGAAAATGTTATTTCGTAACGGAACATGACGCTCTGTTTCTCATTTTGATTTGAATGAGGAAATATCTTTATCAGTCTGATAGTTTTTTGTGTTGCTCGACACTTCCGTTTCACAAACACAAATGTTTTTATTTTGCAACAAAACATGGTGCTTTATTTCTTATTAAAAATGAGAAAATCCCTTCATCAATATGTTAAGATTTTGTGTTGCTAGACTGACCCGATTTGGTTCCCACCTCCTAAACTTTAGTGGACTAAAATATTTTAGTCATCTTTTAGTACCTCTTGAGTGACTAGTGTTACTAAAGTGTTTTAGTCACTTTTTAATTAGTTTCTTTAGCACGTTAGTCAGTAAAGTGACTAAAGTTTAGTCCATTTTAGTTTAGGATGTGAGAACTAAACAGGCCCACCATCACGTATATTTGGATGCAGATGGATTTTCATCAACCCACATATGTTGAAATGGATTGGATTGAAGTGAAACTCCAACTAAAATACATCCTAATTTACCTTAACAAATGTAGATTGAGACAAATCTGATAACGCTTAAATCCTCTTTGGAACACATAGGTAAGAGAATACACACGAATAAGGTAGAAATGCATGTGCAAACCTAAAGAATTGTGTCACCCCAATTGGACCATAAAAAATACAACTATGAATTAATTACGGAAACTTGTAGATATAAAACTACAACAAAAAATTTGTACTAAATTATTATATGTTCACTGTGTGCATCTAGACATCCAACAAAATTGAATTTTGTATTTTATGATTTTTCTATGATTTTTTAAAGATTTAGTCGAAATAAATGAAAAAAAGATAATATTATTTTTGAAATTCGTTTATAACCGATTTTTAGAGGATGGTTCATCCGATTTTAGAGTTTACTAGAAAGGTTTTTTCTTTCAGTATCGATGTCACAGAAGGAGGCCTACTCTGGTCTGGGCCTATTTTGGGTCCGACCCAGCCACGTCGGCGGCCTGGCGATCTGTTTGCTTCCTTCCGCGATGCAGCCCACTTTTTTTTTTATTATTTTATGGCTGACAGTGGCCACCGCCCATCATCGTCCTCTCATCGGTGATCGGCTCATCGCTCACTCCACTCGACCTTGCTTGCATAAATGATAACTGCATCGCATTGGAATTTGGATTTGGTTTGGTTTTGGTTGGAGGAAGTTCGTTTTGGCGGGTAGCGTTGCAGTGGCAGTCGAGCGAACTGCCGTTGGAGCAGGGGATCGGAGAGCATCAGTTCCATCCACCTTGGTGAGTTGGCCAAGAAGGCCGGCAGCAAGAAAGAGGAGGGGAGGGGAGATGGTGCCCTGCGCCCGCGCCCAGCAGCTGCAGCTGCCCACCGCTCCTCTCCACACTCTCCGTCAAGCGGGCAGGAGGGTTATTCCGCTTCCTCGTCCGCATCGTCGTACCACCGCCGCCATGCCCTCCGCCTCCGCCTCCTCCGGCACCCCCAACCCCGTCGTGGTACGGTGCTGACTCCCTTCCCTTCCCAGTTCCCATAACGCTAGATTGGTCTTCCTCTTCCTCCGTCTCGGTCTCAGCCCCTCCTGCTCCTCTCCCGTTTCATTGCAATGTGCTTCTGCAGGTCGGGTGCGGCGGCATCTCCGTCGACTACCTGGCCACGGTGGCGTCCTTCCCCAACCCCGACGATAAGATCCGCAGCCTCGCCCTCAAGGTGCAGGGGGGCGGCAACACTGGCAACGCGCTCACCGCAGCTGCACGGCTCGGCCTACGTCCCAGGATCATTTCCAAGGTCCATTCTTGATACCCCCATCCCTTCCCTTTAACTGAGTCAACGCATGAACTTGCTCTAATGCATACAAGAATCTATCCATCCCGTCCGGATGGATCAGGTAGCCAACGATGCTCAAGGAAGAAGCATCCTCAACGAGCTCAAATCTGATGGCGTCGACACATCCTACATCCTGGTTCGAATTACTGTCCCTCGATCAACGATTCAGTGGCAATCACTCCGGTGCTAATTTCACTGTCCTCAAGAATGCTGCATCCATCCATTTTTTCCAGGTCGCAGAGAACGGGAATTCACCCTTCACCTACATAATAGTTGATGACCAGACGTGAGTTCACTTGACTTGACACGCTCCTTCTCTTCTGAACGTCCCCTACTTTTCATCCTGGAACAGGGATGCCTTTTTATTTAGCTCAATTATCTTACTGAATTATATTCGAACATCCCCTTTTGACTTTCAGGAAAACTCGTACATGTATACACACTCCTGGTTCTCCGCCCATGGTACCAGAAGAGCTCACAGAGGGAAACCTGTTGTCCGCTTTAGATGGCGCAGACATCGTATACTTTGATGTACGATTGCATGACACTGCTTTGCTTGTTGCAGAAGAGGTAATTTCTTCCAGGCACAATCATCTTAGTGCTCAAGAACAAAACAAAACAAAATATAGTCCCCACTATTTCTGCAGTTTTGATTGCAAATAGCTTATAAATCATTCATTTGGCTCCGGATAGGGAAATTGTTTTAATTTTGTCCTTGTTGTCAGCCTACACCTTCTGTTGCATTAATGCCACACATAAGCCTTTCTATGGTTAGTTTTCTTCTTTCTGCACTGTTACTGAGACTGACCTTTGTTTATGGAACAATCCAGTGCAGGCAAGTCAAAGAAAAATCCCTATTTTGATTGATGCTGAAAGAAAGAGGGAGGGGCTGGACGAGCTTCTTAATTTTGCATCATACATTGTATGCTCTGCAAAGTTTCCTCAGGTAAGCTGTTGGATCGCAGAAGAGCGCAAGTGCATAATCCTGCCCAAGACACGCCCAGTTTACTGTTTTCAAATTTTACTATAAAAACATTGTTTTTGACCAGCTTCTCCTTGTAGCAATGAAAACAGCTTAGATTTTCTATGACTGAGGCAAGAATTTTTTTTATATACTTCTCATGGTGTATGGCCCCTTTCATATTATTTGTGATGCAAAAGTGTATTGCTTTGCTTTACTGTAATCTGCTTAGAGTGGTAACTGTAGTTGGATTAGCATAATCAAATCAGGTGGTTGGCAACAAAATTTCATTGTGCTGGATATTTTGGAATTTTGGTACACTAAGGCTTTGGCCTTTGGCATATGTTTATCACTTTCAGTTCTCTGGTATCTTGTTGATTAGTGATTACATTATTTCAACCTGATCTAAATTTGTAGGCTTGGACAGGAGCCTCATCAACACCTGTTGCTTTAGTATCCATGCTTTTAAGGTTACCAAACATCAAATTTGTTATTGTAACTCTGGGGGAGAAAGGTTGCTTAATGCTTGAGAGAAGCATGACAGGTTAGTTTACCGTAGCTCTGTGTGTTAATGTTAGCTAAGTATATTAGATAAGAAGGATACATGGGATTATGTATTCTATCGGCAAAGAACCCAGTGATATATTTTTTTCTTGTTTTTTTTTTGGAAAAACACAAACACTGCAGATGCTTCTGAAGCAGGGGAAATAGATGCAGAGGCTTTATTCGAATCACTAGAGAAGAAAGTTGACAAGAGTTCCAATGTACCAAAATGCATTGCTTCCAAGGTATGATGCCTTACAAGGTACAATGCACATGGGCTGGGTGTATTTGTTCCGCATATAGCTATATTCCTCTATCATCTTGAACTATATCTAGAATATAATCACAGGGTAGGAGCTGCAATACACTTTTTTGCTTTCAAAACAAAAACTGAAATAAGGCCATCACCGCATCAAAATCTCTGCTTCTAGACTAGCACATTTTTTGGAGTGTATCAGTGGCAATCTGTATGAAATTATTGAGTCACTATGCTCACAATTTTGACTAGTATTTGCCTAATCCATTTCTATATGCTTTTGTTTGTTTTCAGCCAAACTTGAGAATAAGTGCAGATGGAGTAGGCTCGATAAGTGGCAGGTTACTTCTAGGTACTGCTGAAGTTATACCACCTGGTGAACTTGTAGATACAACTGGTGCAGGAGATGCATTCATTGGAGCAGTTTTATATGGTCAGTGTGCAATGTTTCCTTTTTGACGCCACATACGACTACAAAAATTGGTTCTTCTGTTTATTGCTTGTATTTTGTTGGTGAAACTAGTCAACTTCCTTTTCTGAAATCAGTTGTGGCAAGCAAAGCAATTAGTTTCCTGTGTTATGTCGATATAATGGTCTGTACCAAAGTTGTTGAAGTTCGGGTTACATAATGCTCTTTCCATTAACCTAGTACCTACTGAGGAACTACAATACCAAAACAAATATTGTTGTTTCTTTGTGGTTTTAACTAGAAGCACTTTGTTTAGTTACAAACTCGATTGCTGAGTCAGTTTTGAAATCTTGACTATGTTTTTTTTACTGTCCTCTTTACTATATGGACTAATTGTTTTGTTCTTTTGGACTAGGTTTATGCACTGGCATGCCACCAGAGAGGATGCTGCCTTTTGCTGCGCAAGTGGTAAGGCACTTTTCATTAATGTACTTTCTGTTGATCAAACTAGTTAAAGAAGGAAGTTGCCACTAGTAACTGTGCATTGCAATGCATGGTTGCTGCTTACTTTGTTCTTGTGGACACCAAATCAAATTTGATGCCCCTGGTGATATTGGTCATGTCTAAACAATTCTCTTATAATCAAAATGTTTGTGCGAAATATGCAGGCTGGTTGCGGGTGCAGAGGTTTGGGGTCTCGAAGCAGCCTTCCCCATCGCACAGATCCGCGCCTGGCTGGCTATTGATCTGAATTCAGCAGGACCGCATCCTGTTTGACCACCTGCCTGCACCTCGTCCAATGGTTCTGAGTATTCCAATAGGATCAGATACAATAAAATGCATAGCTGATAAGAAAGCAGATTGCAACAGTAGACATCAAGACTATGTGAAAAAACCCTGAAAACCAGAGGTTTATTTCCTTTGTTAACCCATATATTATTTTTTTGCGAAGATTATGCAACTATGTTGTTCCGGAGCTCTGATTTGATTTATAATCATATATATATACTGCCAATTTGGTGGTTAGGATCCCAGTTTGGAGCCATCTGACACAATAGCATGGGTGCTAGAGTAGTTCGGAAGCTAGTTCACATTTTCCTAACTTTGATGTATGCCATGTAATGTACAGTCCAAGAGTCAGCATCAACTACATCAGTTTGCCTCAAGGCTGTTGTGTTTGGCTCGAGGATTTTCCATAGCCTGTTTCACATATTGTAACCAATCTGAGATGGGTTATTGTTGCCTCTTCCATTACGGGCTTGTAAATTGGTAGTGGAGCTCATGCATTGAATTTCATTCTTGAGACAAGTTTAACCAAATAACTTTAGTTTTTAGATATACTCTAGAGTTGGGGCTTTCCCTGCCTTTTTATGGTTCAAAAAATAATAATTAAAGGTGAAGTTGTCAAAAACGATACAAAATCCGATTGTCACGAGGTCTGCCCTAATCAAAGTTAAAGGTTGAGGGCATGATATATCATCCACCCAAATCTTCTTTTGCAACCCATGTTCAGGCTTTTGCTTTTATGTTCTGTATCTATCTAGTATATAAAGTTCACTATCTAAAAATCTAATACAATAAATCTATTCACTATTTTTTTTTTGCGAGTGAATCTATTCACTAATTTGATTTGCATACCCCAGTTATTCATCTACCTTTCCATCAGAATAGCTCTCCATTGGTTCCAAAGATGCTTTCTGCATCAATATGCTTTTGAAGTAAAAAAATATCTTCTCATTCTTAGTGTGGTTAACTGGTTGTTCATATATCCCTCTCGAACATGGACGCTACTCAGGCTAAACGGCTAGAGAGTACATAGAAATAAACTTTCGGCTCATTTTGTATTCAAAGTACGGTACTCCCTAAATTATAAGCCGTTTTTAAAAACTTTTTAAAAACTATGTATATCTATAGATTTATTCCAAATTTAAACCACATGAAGCCCACGCGCCACAATCTTTCACCCGGCCCACGCGGACCGAGCAATTGGCACATAAATGGGCTGGCACACCACCCAGCCCATGTAGCCACGTCGTTCTGCGTGCAGCTCCTATAAAACGCAACCCCCCGTCCCGGTAGGGTTTTCGTCTCGCGCCGCCGCGGAACACCACCCAGCCGAATCCCCCACCCGCACCCGGAGCAGAGGAGAGATGGCGGAGAGGAAGGGAGGAGCGGCCAGGAAGGAGGAGGTGGTCACCAGGGAGTACACCATCAACCTCCACAAGCGCCTCCACGGCTGGTACCTCTTCTCCCTCTCGCCACCTTGCTGCGCGCTGTACACAGTACGCTGTTCTCGCTGCGAGATTCGGCTCACCCGAGAGATTACTGATGCTAGTATTTAGGCGCGGTAGCAGGTTGTATTTGTTTTTTTTTCGTTCGATACTACTCGTAGAGAAGATCTCCCCGTTTCGTTCTCGTTGCCGTCTGCAGGTCCTGAGGCCTAACTAGTGTACTAGTGTATGTTTTATGCGATCAGTTATAACCTCTTCGTAGTTTGCAATATGAGACAATTCGATGGCCTTGCCTGCTTGTACGAATTAAGATAGGTCCTGAGGCACTCGTTTGACATTTAACGTTTTAATTCATTTCATTTGCAAATTACTTGAAAGGTAAGTGTAATAGGCATCTAGCACCACCTTTTATTTCCATTTGGAATTGCAAAATTTTGCTACTTGTTAGGAATTCATGGACCTATCTTAAGATATAGCTGTATATGCTTAATCAACATTCTTACGATCTTATCAGGTCAAATTTTAGTGACTGTTGGGTGCTTTTAGCAAACCTATAAATCAGGCAAGGCTTGAAGCCTCATGAGACACTGTACATTAATTGATTTTAATTTGGCATTGTCTTGATTTCGATTTTGGCATTGTCTGCATATCTGAGTAGACTGAAATAATTAAGCATGGATATAAAGTTGGCTGTGTTGATTGCTTGTTCAGATCATTTGTCTAGAATCAAAATCATCTGGATCCAATGTGTTTTTTAGATTTGTTCCATTTCATTTCAGTTGCTGAAGCTTATCCAAGTGCCTTCTGTTATCTGAATGGCCTTTTATTTCTGCTTAACCTTGCACTGTTATTGGAACTGAAGGTTACTGAATGCCATGATCCTACTTTCTTCTTACCAACATTTTTTTAATGTTTGGCAGCACATTCAAGAAGAAGGCACCCAATGCCATCAAGGAGATCAGGAAGTTTGCACAGAAGGCAATGGGCACCACCGATGTCAGGATTGATGTGAAGCTCAACAAGCACATCTGGAGCAGTGGAATCAGGAGCGTGCCGCGGAGGGTTCGTGTGAGGATTGCCCGCAAGAGGAACGACGAGGAGGATGCCAAGGAGGAACTCTACTCCCTTGTCACTGTCGCTGAGATTCCTGCCGAGGGCTTGAAAGGGCTGGGGACCAAGGTCATTGACGAAACTGATTAAGCTATCACATCCTCTACATCTTTAGAGAGTTCGTAGTTTGTATTTGCAACAGCAAACCTTTTGTATCCAAAGAAGTTTTGTACTCTGGTACTGTGATCGGCATTGCAAAGTTGTCTGTTTCCTTGATTGAATTACATGGCTAGTTCTTTCGTTCGAGCTGCATCCTTTCATTGTCGGTCCCTGTGAAGTTGCTGCTCACAAGACAAGTTTGGACATAACCATTTGTGGTCTTTACATTCTCAATTGTGTTCTTTGGTCCTTTGTGTAGATCGTGAGTATGTTTAGCAACTTCGCCTTGTGCTTGGAATCTCCCATTTGAATGGTAGGGTGAGTTCTCTTTTTAGCTGAAACATGTCCGACAAGCTTGACTGAAGGGTTGAGGACCATTCGTTCACTAGTATTTGTGATGGGATCATCAGATCAAATGTTAATGTCAGGCCGTGGTTCATCATAACATGCCTGCTGTACCTAGCTTGTCACCAACATGTTCGTATGCAACCAGTTAGACTGTCTCCAACTAAAAGGAGACCTATTGGACCCGGGGTACTTAAACTCAAAATGGGATTCCTATAGAATACCTATAGTCTCCAACAGACTCATTTTTGGTGCCAGCATAACACAAATATGAGTATCCCTCTTAGAAACCCATTTGTAAAATTAGATATTGAACTTTTTACATGCAGTGCTATCAAAGGACTAATGTATATTGTATTTTAGGTTATGGTTGTTGGAGATAGTCTTATAACACTATTATAAAATTTGCTGTGACAAATAGTGACACTTCCAACAAATAGGTCAATCACCTTTGAAAAAGACAGTGTGATTTAGGAAGAATGGACATAAAAAAAACCGATTGCACAAACCACATTGACAGACAGACAGCCAGGGAATATGTAGGATGCCATGTTCGGAGTAGATACCAGAATTGGAAGTAGTCAAAATTTCAAGCACTTGAAAGGAGCAAAATCTCGAATCTTCTATTACAAAGTCATCGGCAGTAGATAACAATAATCTGAAGCAGCATTCTTAAATTTGCTCTCATGGTATGCATTACAAAGTGCCAGGTGAATGAAACCATTGAGGGCTTTATTAACCTCATCCTTAACAATCTTAGTTCCCAAAACCTTTGAGACCCTCAGGAGGGATCTCAGCAACTGTGACCAGGGAGTAGAGTTCCTCCTTGGCATCTTCATCATCGTTCCTCTTGCGAGCAATTCTGACACAGACTGGCCTCGGTACACTCCGGATACCACTGCTCCAGATGTGCTTGTTGAGCTTCACATCGATCTTGATATCAGTAGTACCCATGGCCTTCTGAGCAAACTTCCTGATCTCCTTGATGGCATTTGGTGCCTTCTTCTTGAAGGTGCTGCTGTATACAATTGTAGATTGATTAGTGATTAGTGATTACCACACTGACATATCAATTAAAGCCTGATTGGCAATACAGCATATAACGGAGTTTTGAGTGTTCAAAAGAGATTCAACAAATATTAAGAGGACCATCAAGATATTGTGCAATACAATACGAATGTAGCACCCAAATGGAGCACATGACAGCATGTCAAGGCAACATGTGTAACGATGAATGGCATCTTTCTACCGGACATGTAACTGTATCAACCACAGCATTATATAAGACAGATACCTGACTATATCCGGACAATACAAAAAATACAACCCAATAAAACTACAAATGGAATACATATTATGGGAGAAAAATATACTGCCCAAATGTAACACATAGTCGCATTACGAAAAGCAACACATGTAACGATGAGCAGATTGCATATCCCGGGCATGTAACTGTGTTCAGCCAATGACATTAGGCAGACACCTGACTATACCCGAGTACTGTAGCACCTAATCGAACGGCACCTACAAAACAAAACGACACATGCCACTACTCACAGAGCAAAGCGAGATAAATGTGGGATCAGATACAAGAGCAAGATCAACTAGAAGCTATTCCCGCTCGGTCAGGTGATCCCGATTGTTCTCTAGCTGGTAAAGGATACTGGATCCAATCAATCAGGTGCATCAACCATTCGCAAGCCGCAACCCTACGCACCAGCATCTCACATACAAGCCCAGCCCAGCTATAGAACAACTAAGCTTGGGAATGGAAGAAGGTTGGGGCCAATACCATCGGTCACCACCTCATCCTTGCTCGGGCTGGCTGCTGCTAGCCGGATGAGGAGGCTGCAGCTGGAGGCGATGTCGCAACGTGAGGCGGCATGGCGGGCGGCGTCGGCACAGCAGCAGGCCGCGGCATGGCTGGGCGCTGCCGTGGTCAGCTGAGTGCAATGTCGCGATGGCTCCGGCGAGAAGGAGAGAACATCATTACTGCGGGGTTCGACGACATGGACGACGATGCGAGTCGACGGCGTCGAAGAAGAAGACGTCGGCGGCGTCGAGGGAAGAAGACGTCGACGGCGTAGAGGGAAGTAGACGTCCAGCGGGGCAGTCGCGACGACGCTTTCCAAAAACCTGATACGTCCCGTACCCCGTGCAGGGACGTGAGGAGACGCCGGCTTCGGAGCCTGCTCTCCCGGCACCGATGACACGTCGGCGACGGGATGAGGAAGACGGCAGCAGCGCAGCGTAGTGGACAGAGAATGAGAATGAACTCGTGCTGAGGACGACGTCTCGTCCTTTACTTATACACGCGTTGCAGCGCAGCTAAGAAAAGCAATTAGCCGCTTAATCACAGTATTACAGTAATTGACTTGCCATTAGTGCACTTACCATAATACAAGAATAATTACTTGTCAAAATTAACCCAATTTTCTCCATGCATACAAAAATTTAGAGCAGCAAAAAGAAGTCGCGCACCCGCAAGATCAGGACGGGAAATTGTCGGACCATTCACGCGCATGTCGTGCGTACGCGCCCATTGGCCCCGCCCCGCCCCGCCCGGCCCGGCGAGGCGAGCGCGTGTTTCTTCCTTTCCTCTCCTCATCCATTGCTCAACTAGAAGAAGTGAGCTCACCTCTTTAAGTAGGTTTCACTCCTTCTAGATAGGCAACGTGGGACTAAAGTCCCCCACCATGTCATGCATGTGTGAGTGGGCCTTTGGGATTTATTTGGGATCATTATTGGGCCTTAGCTCAAAAACTCTAACAATCCCCCACCAGATCCCAAGGGCACGCGAGTCATACTCCCTGTACCATAGTATTGTTAATATACCAGCTATTCAGTGGAGACCGGTTAAGGTTGAACATTCACCTAGAACAACAAGATAGACTCACCCACAACTGCACAATGGACTAGGCCTTGAATTGACAGTTTGGTGTGAATGAGCTTCACTTGAAGTCTTGACTGATACTAGGCTAACCCCGCGAGTGGAGCGTATAAGTCATACTCCAAACTCACTTCATGAGCTTCTTAAAGAATACCCAATTCTTATAAACTGCGACTAACAGTTAGGCTCACATAGGTGTGTTCTTACAAGGATACTCTGTAGGACAGTATCTTGCTATAAAGCCTCAGAACACATTAAGACAAAGTCAACATACCTTACAGAAATGAGAGTACTGCATCTTCAACGGAGTGGGTTAAGGGAAAATTGTACTTCCCATCAACCAACAACTTGTTCTTCCCAGATCCTAATTCACGGGATCTCTGATCACATAGGTTGGGTTACTACTGAGGTTAATTCACATGGGTCTTAGTCCCATCTTCTTCGATGCATTGTCAACCACAGTACGTGATAGTCCCTTAGTAAAGGGATCTGCCAGGTTCTTAGCTGTCTGGATGTATTCCACAGCTATTACTCTGGAGCTCCTCAATTTCCCGATAGACTTCAGTCTACGTTTTACATGTTTGTTGGACTTCGCATTATCCTGACTACTCTTCACCTTCGTGATCACCGTTTGGTTGTCACAATTTATGAGAATAGCAGGAATTGGTTTCTCAACCATAGGTAAGTCCATCAACATTTCTCTTAGCCACTCAGCCTCAGTAGAGGCTGTGTCCAGAGCCGTAAGCTCTGTCTCTATTGTAGATTTTGTAAGTATTGTCTGCTTACAAGACCTCCAAGAGACAACACCACCACCCAAAGTAAATATGTACCCACTGGTGGCCTTCAACTCATCAGCTTCTGTGATCCAATTTGAATCACTATATCCTTCAAGTACTCCTGGGTACCCTGAATAGTGAATTGCATAACTCATTGTGCCTTTTAGATAGCGCATTACACGATCAATACCACGCCAATGATCAGTTCCTGGGTTAGAGGAAAATCTACTCAACTTGCTTAGAGCAAATGAGATGTCAGGGCGGGTTACGCTAGCTAAATACATTAATGAGCCAATAATTTGGGAGTATCTCAGATGATCCTTTCCTAGCCTCTTATTCTTTCGAAGTATTAAGCTAGGGTCATATGGTGTTGGAGAAGGTTTGCTATCCATATAACCAAAACGGTTCAAAACCTTTTCCACATAATGAGATTGCAAAAGAGTAATCCCATTCTTACCTTTATGGAGTTTGATGTTAAGGATATGTTAACACTGGATTTTCGTACGCTTAGGAAGATGACAGGTGGGCCAATACGCAGTAAGTTTACAGAGACAGGTGTTCAGAGCATTCGGTAAGTGTCCGTGCGGTCGGCTAATTTCCAAAGCATTCGGCAAATATCCGTACGGTCGGCTAATTTCCAAAGGTTCGACAAACGATCGTGCGGTCGGCTATTCTGAGAAAGGGCGGTTTTCCGTTTAAGAAGCGACAAAAACGGCAAGCAAGAACCGATCGGGCAACAAAGATCGCGACAATTAAGGCAATAAATACTCCGAAGGAAATTAAAGTCAAAGATGTCATGTTTTTTCCTTTAATATTTTGTAACCGTGTCCTTTTAGGACTCATGTCATGACTAGGGTATAAATATAAACCCTTGGCCATTGTAAAAAGGGTTCACAACCAAATCAATACAACCGGCCCCGTGCCAACTTCGAGTCTTTTGTCATGTCGTCGAGTTCTTCGAGAGGAGTCATCGATCCGTCGACCTCCGTAAGTCCCGACAACCTTGTTATCATGTCTAGTATCATGCGGTGGATTTAGACGTTGATGCAAGTAGTCTTGTTTGTTGTCAATGATCATGCGGCGGATCCTTGCTTGACAATTAAGAAGTCTTCGCTTATGTTTCGTTTACAAGTAGATACCGTGCGGCAGGCGTTTGCTCGATATGCTTAGCAAAAGCAAGATAGTTATCGGCTTTATTAGATTTGGCAAGATCTAGTAGATTCACTAAGTTATCACGTGTTGCATGTTTTATATATTTCATATATTTGTAGCACTCTTTTGCCCAATCTAGATTGATACGGTTCGACTCTATTCTTTCTTGTAGATCTATTTATGCTTTAACAGTTATTGCTTTCATGTTGTCTCTACAAATAGATCTTACGTTCATAATAGCCGAATTAGTCTAATCTAGATTGCTACGTGTTGCGAGTTCGTGTATGTTAACCACGTTCAAGCTTTGATAAGGTTAGGTATCGTGCGGCAGATACAAGTTTTAGATTAGTTTAATCATGTTTGCATTACATGTTCCTTCACCATGGATCCCGACTCGGTTGGATTGCTAAGCTTGGTTACGCTTTAACTCACAGTTAATTATGATTCGTCCAAATGTACTTTTCTCATGCATGCACGTTCGACAATCAACGCTTTACGTACTTTATGTTTGTTTTAGCCGAATGATCTATAAGACTTGTTGGAAGACAACTTCTATAGCTGTATGTCGTCGTAAGTGGCTTCAGGGCTGTATATATGGAACTGTCTGGTCTCACCCAGCATGTTCCAGTTTTGTATCTAATGATTTTATTCCTTGTTAGTTTTAGGTCAAACTGACTGACATGTCTCCGAATTTTAAAACACCTGGGTACCCGATTGAAGCCACGCTTTCCGGCTTGTTGTGTGTGAGACACAGTGCGCCACATTTTGTGTCAACACACTTTTTTGTCACGCTCGGTGGGATGACACATTTCAAGATGCCTGAATTCGAGAATAACCAGGTTCTGGACGTGACTATGGATGAGTTGCCAGAAGATTTAAGGAATACGGTCCAACAAGCATGTGATGAGTTTCAACACAAATGCTTGATGTCTTTTTCAAAGAATAAAAGCAACAAGGTTTTTCAGAAGCAGTCGCTCCATAGGACTCTCCTTTCACATCAAATTGATTACACCGAAGAGGAAGATGCTCGGAAGTTGACTGAAGTGGTTTACAAGGCCATGAGTGATACTATGAGAAATCATCATACGACTTTCTTGAATACCTTTCGCACGATCATGGTCAGTACTTTCGGTCCATCTGCTAATAAGTACTTTGAGGAAGCCACTGGTCCAATGCAAGGACCGACATTATTCCATGTGCCAAAGCACCAGGAGAAGACTGCTGAGGATAGCGGAGCGCCTGGCATAAACCAAGGTGGAGTGGTTCCTCACCAGAAACAACAACCTCCCATGACTTATGGCCAGCTCGCGTTCAACACGTTGGGAAACGTCCCACAATCGGCTTTCAAGGTGTCTCCAGCAGCGAACAAGTTGCAGAAGAATATGTATGGAGACGGATATCAAGAGTTTGCTGATTATAGTGCTATTGATGCTCTCCCGAATCTAGGGTATAAGAATTCAGCAGGGTTGCCTTTTGAAGGGCAAACACATGGAGCTCCAAATTCAAATATTGACCTTATCATGCACAAGATGGCGGACATGATGCAGAATCAGTTTGACTTAAGGCCAAAGAACCAGTCCTATGCATACAAGTCTCCTTATCCAGAGTGGTATAACCGAGTGACACTCCCTCCGAGGGTGAAGCCTCCCACAGATTTGACCAAGTTTTCTGGTCAGGATGATACTAGCACCATAGAACACATCAGCCGATACTTGATGCAGCTTGGAGAGGCATCTGCAGATGAAGCTTGGAGGATTCGGTATTTTCCGTTGTGTCTGACAGGGCCAACCTTCACGTGGTTCACATCTCTGCCGACAAATTCCATTGGTACATGGGCAGAATTAGAGCAGAGGTTCCATACGTATTTCTTTACGGGCACTAATGAGAAGAAGCTAGTTGACCTTATGAGCTTGAGGCAGAGGGCTAATGAAACACCCCAGGAGTATCTCCGCAGGTTCAGAGAGACCAAAAACCTCTGCTATTCCTTGAACCTGCCAGATGACCAGTTGCCAGGGATGGCAATAGCGGGCATGCAGCCGAATGTCAGGGAGAAGCTGTTTGACATGGACTTTGATGACCTTGGTCAGTTGTCGCAACGTTTGGCTATGATGAGTAATCAGGCTCAAGGTTTCAGGAGAGATAACCGTTTCCAGAAGGGTGATGTGGCTAATGAAATGTATCAAAGTTTCCTGGAAGAAGCAGCAAAGTACGATGATGAAGATGAGATAGCCGTAGCCGAATTGGTCTGGGCGAAAGAGCCGACTCAGGTTAGTCAACGATGGTTAAGGTAGCAAAAGGGTACTTATGATTTTGATGTCTCTAAGTCAGACAAGCTGTTTGAGTTGTTATTAAGGGAGGGACGCATCAAATTACTAGAAGGACACCCCATGCTGCGCCCTGAAGGGGTAAAAGACAAAAAAATTTGCGGCTATCACAATACTAATTCCCATTCCATCAATGATTGTCGAGTGTTCAGAGTGCGAATTCAGAAGGCTATTCAAGAGGGCATCTGAAGTTTGATGGCAAGATGAAAATTGATGCTAATCCTTTTGCACAGAACACAGTGTCTTTCTCTATGAACATGGTTGCCATAGAAGACCCCAAGAACAAGGGCAAGGTGAAGGTGTTGACCTCAGATAGAGCAAGAAAAGCTGGTGCTGTTGACCCTGATCTACAGATTACAAATGAGGAGTTTCGGCGACAGACTCAATTCCAGAATAGCCGAACCGAGAGAGGGGAAGCTTCCAGGCCCAGGGTTACGTCACGGATTATGTTAAACAAATGGCGACGGGAGCGAGAGCAGTATCAGAGGCAGAGGTATTACGAAGAACAAGAGTTCATGGAGGAACATCAAAGATACGAGGAAGAGATGTACTAGAAAGAGCAAGAGTACAGGAGAGAGCAGGAGCAGTCTCATTGGGTATGCTCGTTCTTCAAACATTGTTGGAATGAAGGCCTGAAGCTGCCTGCTAGGAACAATTGCCTCGAATGCAGTGATCAATATTCAGGGTACAGGCAGTCCCGGGTCAACCGCCGTCCGATCCATGAAAGACTTGGAACACACTTTTCTGAGGTCGGACGACGTTTAAAAATAGGTAGCTCTGGAAATCGGCTAGGCAAGAGATTTGCCGATCAAGAGTGGATCCATTATGAGGAAGGTGCTGAGGAGGAAGAACATCGTGAATATGTGTGGCAGAAGGAACAATGGTGCCCACCAGGGCTGAGGAAGAGCTAGAAAAGGAGAGTACATCGCTTGAGGAACAAGGAGCTGACACAAACAGTTGCCGAAAAGAAACAGATATGGCGTCCTAAGAAAAAACCCGAAGAGGATCATTCGGCTGATGCATGCATGGCTTTCTTCCTTCCATCAGAGTTCATAGCTCCCGAAGGCCAGGACATCCAAGAGGAGGTGTACTCAGACTTCGATGAGAGCGAATATCAGGATTTAATGGCCCAACTTGTCCTGACTGAACGGGCAGTTTTCGATAAGCCGACCAAGCATCGACATTTGAAGCCGCTTTATTTGAAGGGATACGTCAATGACAAGCCTCTGACCAAGATGTTTGTTGATGGAGGGACTGCCATCAATATTATGCCTTATACCACCTTTAGGAAGCTCGGGATGACTAATGAGGAACTATTGAGGACTGACATGGTGCTCAGGGACTTTGCTGGCAATCCTTCTGATACCCGAGGGGCTGTACACGTCGAGTTGATGATTGGATCAAAAACTTTGATTACTACTTTCTTTGACATTGATGGCAAGGGGGCATACAGTCTGCTCTTAGGAAGAGATTGGATCCATGCTAACTGCTGCATACCTTCAACCATGCATCAGATTCTCATTCAGTGGATTGGAGATGATGTCGAAGTGGTTCATGCTGATGATTCTGTAAGTGTTGCTGCTACAGAGCCTACATACTGGGAATATGATGGCATCGATTGTTTCTCTGGGAGAGTATGGGAAGAAGGTTATGTAAACGTATTCAACAATGATCAACAGCCGATCCAAGCAGTCGGCTCTCAAAACAATTTTTAATGGGGAACCCGATCAATGGCAACGAAGGAAAGTTGGGACGTGGCTTTATGTCGGCCGATAAACTAGAAGAAATAAATGTTGGTGATGATGTCGAGACAAGGCCGATGTATGTCAGTGTGGATTTATACCCAGAGTATAGATTAAAATTGATAGACCTTCTAAAAGAATTCAAGGATTGTTTTGCTTGGGATTACACGAAGATGCCCGGACTGGATCATTCTATTGTTGAGCATCGATTGCCAATTAAGCCTGGGTATCGTCCTTACAAACAACCTCCTCGGAAATTTTTTAAAGAGGAGGTATTGGCTGATGTGAAAAAAGATGTTGAAAGGTTGTTAGAAGCAAATTTCATTCGGCCATGCAGATATGCAGAGTGGATTTCAAACATAGTTCCGGTGTACAAGAAAAATGGAAAGATGAGGGTATGCATTGACTTTAGAAATCTCAATAAAGCCACTCCAATGGATGGTTACCCAATGCCAGTTGCCGATTTGCTTGTCGATGCAGCAGTTGGTTATGAAGTCATCAACTTTATGGATGGTAATGCTGGCTATAACCAAATCTTTATGGCAATAGAGGATATTTCAAAGACAACCTTTAGATGCCCTGGTCATATTGGTTTGTTTGAGTAGATTGTCATGACTTTTGGGTTAAAGAATGCCGGTGCAACTTATCAAAGGGCCATGAACTATATTTTCCACGAGTTGATCAGTAAGATTGTGGAGATCTATATTGATGACGTGGTGGTCAAGTCCAGAGATCACAAGGGACATTTAGCCGATTTAAGGAAGACCTTGGAGTGCACTAGGAAGCATGGTTTGAGGATGAACCCGAACAAGTGTGCCTTTGGGGTCTCGGCTAGTGAGTTTTTGGGATTTCTGGTCCATAAAGGAGGAATCAAAGTTGGTAAGAAGAGTATGGAAGCAATAGACAAAGTTATCCCTCCAACTAATCTCACGAAGTTGCAGTCATTGCTTGGCAAGATTAATTTTGTAAGAAAATTCATATCTAATTTGTCAGAAAAAGTTTTGCCTTTCTCTCCGCTTTTAAAGCTTAAGAAGGATCAAGAGTTTGTATGGGGTGACGTACAACAAAAGGCTTTTGACGAGATCAAAGAATACATGAAGGCGCCACCTGTGTTGGTACCTCCACAACTTGATAAACCTTTCAAGTTGTACGTGGCGGCCGATAACCTGACGATAGGATCGGCCCTCATACAGGAGTTTGAGGGAAAAGAAAGAGTAATAGCTTATCTTAGCCAAAAGTTGCTTGGTCCCGAGACCAGGTATTCGGCTACGGAAAAACTTTGCTTGTGTGTGTATTACTCATGTACCAAGTTTTGACACTATTTATTGAATGCTGAATGCGTGGTAGTTTCTGAGTTTGATGTAATAAAACATGTGTTATTAATGCCAATTTTAAATGGAAAGATTGACAAATGGATTTTAGCTTTGTCGGAATTTGATTTAAGGTACGAATCAGCGAAAGCGGTAAAGGGTCAAATTATTGCCGATTTTGTTACCCAACATCGTGATCCTTTTGCTAATATGATAAGTATTGCACCATGGACTTTGTTTTTTGATGGTTCATCTTGCAGCAGAGGTGGTGGTGCTGGTATTTTCTTGATTTCTCCACGGGGGGGGGGGGTAATTTTTAAGTATGTCATCCCTATTAAATTCTATGTTACTAACAATCAAGCGGAGTATGAAGCATTGCTTAGAGGGCTTCGACTTCTTGTTGAAATAAAGGCTGTTGCTTGTTGAGATTTTCGGAGATTTTGAGTTGGTAATTTACCAACTGATCGGCCAATATGAATGCAAAAGTGATGTATTAAGGGGATATTATGAAGAATGCTGAGAGCTTTTGAGGAATTTCTAGGTAGCAACCTTGCATCATATCCCTAGGGGCCATAATGAAGAAGCAAATAAACTGGCTCAAGCTGTTTCGGGATACCTCATCTAAATGGTCAATTTTAGATGAAGAAGGTTACATCAGAAAACATGTTCAATTTTGTTAAGGAGCATATAATTCACAGATTTGGGATTCCTCAAACTATAACAACAGATCAAGGAACTCAGTTCACTTCATCTAATTTTTGTGATTTTGCTGAAGAAATGGGAATCAAGTTGTACAATTCTTCTCCTTATTATGCACAAGCTAATGGCTAAGCCGAAGCATCAAATAAGATCATGATTAAAATTATTCAGAAGAAGATTGATGAGAAGCCGAAGAAATGGCATTCGGTTCTTAATGAGGCTTTATGGACTTACTGAATGGCATGTCATGGGTCTACTCAGGTGTCTCCCTATGAGTTGGTTTATGGGCATCATGCTGTGCTACCGTAGGAGTTGCAATCGGGTTCGAGGCAAATTACATTGCAAAACGATTTGAAGAAAGAGGATTATAAAGGTCTGATGATGGATGAATTGGAAGATTTGCATTTGGTTCGTCTCAAAGCATTGGAAAATATTGAGAAGAACAAATTACGTGTTGCCAAATATTATAACAGAAAGGTCAGAGAAAAGCAATTCGCAGAAGGAGATTTGGTTTGAAAGACTGTATTGCCGATTGGGACAAAAGATAAGGCATTCGGCAAATGGTCTCCGAATTGGGAAGGACCTTTTCGGATAGTGAAGTGTGCGCCTGGTAATGTGTATATTTTGAAAACTCTACTGAGAGAAGAGTTTACTAGAGCTATTAATGGAAGATTTCTTAAGAAATTTCATCCGAGTGTTGAGGTTGGTGCATAAAGGGACTTAAGGAGTTTTGTGCGCAAATAGCCGATGTAGAAGCATCGCCTTTAGCTGAAAAATTACTCTAAGAGCTTGGAGAATAGCCGACGCGGTATGTGTCGCCTTTAGAGCAAAAAAAATGTAAACACAATCGACTAAGGACGATGTCATACAAGTTTAGGCAGCATTCCTCAGGTTTGCTATTCTCAGAAAGATTCAAAAAAGGAAAGACAAGTGGAAATCACAGATAATATTTCACAAGACAAGTAATTTTTACATAAAGTTCCTAAGTACAAACTACTCCTCAAACAACTTGTTAAGGACAGACTAGGCATTTGTGGCTTGGGCAAGGACAGTTGCATGGTCCTCATAGCTCTCCAGGAGTTCATCGATGTTCTCAACATCTTCCGGAGGCCCGCCACCGAGGAAGCCGACTGACATGAAGGAGAGGTCTTCACGAGTCTGGTGTGACATTGCCGCCAGCCCCAGAGCTACGCCGTGGTGTACGCCTTGGATGATGGCCTGATCGATACGACCGTCCGCATCGTCAAGGCGTGCCTCGGCGGTTTCTCCCTGGGTGTTCACCTTGTCGGCGATCTTATTCGCCGCAATCTTCAGGCGTTCAACCTTTGAGAGAGCGCTAAACAGAAGAACACGAATCGGGTGAACAGATGGAATGAGAAGGGGGGAAATCGAGTGAGATTTAATTTTACTAACCGGTAATGGCATCGCAGAACTGCTTCCGCTGGTCCTCCCATTCAAGTTGGTCGATGCCGTATTGTTTTGAGATCTTCTCCAGTTCTCCTCGGGCCTCGTTCCTTTCCTTGATAAAGATGACCGCCTCTCCATGAGTGTAAGGGGCATCCATGACACCTGTAAGGATCTGATTAGCCTAGAGGGGGGGGGGTAAATAGGCCTGTTTAAAAACAAACTTGACACTTGATGTCAGCACAGGGTCGGCACTGCCGGGGTGGCCGGCACTGCTGGTCTCTGGGGCAGCAGTGCTGGTCACCTGAACAGAATTGAACACAATTCAAAATGTAAAACTAGAATGGAAATTATGGCTGAATCAAAACCTTCCTAGAGGTGTAGGAAACCTCTAACACCACCTGAAAGTGGTAGCAACACACCTACGAAGTAGATCGGGTCCAAATCCTAGAAATCACCTTGTACACAAGATATATGAAAGTAAAGTAACAAGCACACGATGACACAAGATTTGACCCATGGTTCAGCTCGCCACTTAGGCTTGCCTACGTCCACGTTGTTGAGGTGCGCCACACAAGGCTCAAGCTCGCCACAAAGGCTTGCTCTTTCCTCGGTCTCAAGTCAAGGGAATGAACCCTTGAGATGAGGGACAATGTATTAGCAAATTGGTGGGGTTACAAACGTCCCTTGGCTGCCACACAAGTTGGCAAGCTCAAGGGCGACGCCTAGCCGGCTAGGAGCAAAACTCCAAGAGTAACAAACTCAAACCACCGGCCACCACGCGAACCAAATGCTTGTAGGAGTTGAAGATCCGAGGAAGAAGCTTCTTCTCAAGCTTGGAGGCTCAATCTCTCAAAGGTTGATTGGAAATCAATGGGGGAGAGTGGTTGAGCACCAAGGGGGAATGGAGAGCAAGAAGAGAGCTCCTCTTTCTGTTTTCTGCGAAGTGTGAGAGTGAGAATGGCAGAACTAGCCGTTGGGGGGAGTGAGGAGGTGTTTAAATACCCCTCACTGCCAACAGGTTGAACAAGTGGCGGCAGTGTCGGCCTGCTCGGTAGTGCCGGCCTGGAGGCCAGCACTGCCGGCCTAGGCAGAACAACAAGGTATAGATCTTCAAGTAGCTGGCTGATTTGCCCACTATGTATGTGGAGGTGTGATGTATTTGGATAGATATTGCATTTGGTTCACTTGTTGGCATGCGTGTTGAATCCCTCTTAATAGTACGACATACCTAACTCAATTTCAAAGTATAAAAGAATTTAAACTCCTTTGAGCTTGTTGCCATGCACTTTTGTAATTGGAGGGGTCCGCCAACCTGTTCATAAACCTCCTTAAGTTTAACCTGCTTGTCATACTTGTAAAATCTCATTAGTTCTCTAATTGCATTGTCATGTCACCAAAACCCACTTAAGGCTTGATTGCACTTTCAATCTCCTCCTTTTTGGTGATTGATGACAACACACTTAGAGATTACAAAAGTGAAGTATAATCTGAGACAATGCAAGTCATGGGTGTAGGAGCTCCCCCTAAATGTGTGAATGAGAATTTGAATTTCCAAATTTGGCATGAAAAGCTAAAATTCACACATTGGAGTGAAATAGGGCTCCCGCTACATCCATGGCTGCTGTGGGGTGCTGAAAAAGTATCACAAGAATATACGTGATGCATATGAACCTATCTCAACACAAATCAGAGTGCTTGCTGTCAGAGCAGCCCGGCACTGCCGGCCTTGCTGCTGGCAGCAAGCCTGCGGAAGCACAAGCACAGCCACACAACGCACTATAAATAAAACTGAAAGTAAACTAAGACAAGCATGTTATATATAGAAGAGAGTATATGTCCACAAATAACACAAATGAGTATTTAAGTGACAATATTACAATAAAATAGATTTGAATGTTGCTCTCTCATCTCACAAACTAAGAACTGAAAAACTAAGATAACTAGCAGCAACTGCTCCTCCATGACCGTCAAGATGTTGTTGTACCCCCTTCACTTAGTAATTCTCCCCCTTTGGCAACAAGTCACCAAAAAGAGAGAAGAACAAAGCAAAGAGAGATACAAACTAGTCGTTGTCCTCCTCCATGTGGTCCTCATCATCATCATCTTCATCTTCCTCATCATCATCTGGATGTGAAGAGAAGTGAATACCAAGAGCTAAAGCACACTTGCTCAACCTCCTAGTCTGGGGTTGCTGAGTCTCCTCCTCCTCATCATCATCCTCATCATCTGAATCACCACCATCATATGTGGACTCCTCACTGAGCTCTGGTGGAGGTGTAGGTGGAGGAATCTGCCTGAGGCCCTGCTCCTGTCTGAGCTGCCTGATCTCTAGTCTGGTCTGGTAAGCGTGGTTGTTGGCATAACAGATGCCACTGAAGATCTTCTTCAAAATCCTTCCAAGCTTACCCTTCTTCCTGCCTCTGGTAGCTGCTCTGGAGGACTCAGGAAGGTCAGGAGTTGCTGCCCTAGTCCTGGTACTACCCCTGGGAGGTGTCTGAATCTCCTCCTGAACTGTGGAAGAGACACTCTTCTCTGCTCTGAAGGGCTCATGTGCTGTGTCCTTGTAGAATATTTTCTCTGTCACCATCTCAATTATGAACATCAGGTAGGGAGCATAAGGAAGCCCCTTCCTGGCATCATCAGCAGCAAGGAAAATATCATCCCAAAGAAAGCGAGACACTGAAAAGGGTGGAGCTCCACCTCTCATCCTCCTAAGTACATTCTTCGAAAAAGCATAGAGGTTTGAGGCGGATCCCACCTTGGGATAGAGAGTGGTCCTAAAAAGGTTGTTCAGAATGTAATATTTGCTCCTTAGCCCCTTCACAAGACCATCTACGTACTGAGGCTCAATGTACAACTGGGAAATCTCCTCATTTGATAGACCTCTCTCATCATGAATGTTAGAGCTGGCTCTGTCATCTTCTCCAAATCCAAGGAGACGGGCAAAAGTCACATAGTCCAATCTGTAGTGCATGCCCTCTGTCATCCAGTGCATTACCATATTCTCCCTGTCCAGATAGTAGGTGGAGTAGAACTGATAGATGATCTCTGAGTTCCACCCATTCTGGAATCCCATCCAGTGATACATGCCAAGGTCCCTGCACTGATCAATGACCCTGTCAAATACATGATCTCTCTTGTTCTCCAAGTGCTCCCAATCAATATACTTCATCTAGAAACAGGACTGTGGAGTAGTAGTCAGAGTGGAACACATTCCAGAATATGTAGTCAACACCCATGTATTTTGGCACATCATAGGGATAGATGGCCCTCTGCTCCTGTACAGTCCTCCACTGATTCTGATAACCCACCCTTTGCCTGGGCCGGGTGTCCTGAGGCTCTCTAGGAACAATCTCCTCATCAATCTCAGCGAGGTGGTAAGCATTGAACAACCCAAGATCTGGAGGTGTCCAGGGACACACATCATCACTGATTGTTCTTCCCGCCATCTGCAACTCACTCTCCCTCCTTATCCTTTCCCTAGGATTCAATCCATCATCAGCACCATCTCTGCCTCCTCTTCGAACACGGGCCTTTGTCCTTGGCCCCTTTCCTCTAGCACTAGCACTCGATCCACCGGCGTCCATCTATGCATTTAAAAGAGAGAAGGTTAAGTTGCTGTACTTGGAATAGTAGCTGGAACTCTAGTGGAGAGATTAAGTCAAAATCTAGAGTCAATGGTTGATTAGAGGAGCATATGCATTGGTGCTGCTGCCCAGAGGCCGGCACTGTCGGCCTGGAGGCCAGCACTGCCGGCCTGGTGCAGGCAGCCCCAATACAAGCCTTTCTAATCCGCCATGGAATCTAAGTTTTGACCAAATCTAACTACTAGAGATACATCACCATACATAATGCAATTACTAACAACCTAAATCTCATCTCAGAAACCATACATTGCATAGATCGACCCAAGTTAGGGTTGCAAGTTATTACCTTTGAAATAGAGGGAAGGAGACGAAGAAGGTCGGACTTGAATGGAGCTTGACGCAGGGAGGAAGATCCTCCACACCTCCTCCAATGGCAGCACCTCCAAAGGGGCAGCACTGCCGGGGAAGAAGAGAGAGACCTTCGGGCTCCCTAGGTCTCCTTAGGGTTGAGAGAAGAGAGGAGAGGTATTTATATTGAAGGGATATGAGTTGGGATGGAGTCCCCTCGAGCTAGGGTTGGAAAGATAAAGCTAAACCCAAGGGCTAGGACTTGGGCCCGACAGGCTCGGTTCCTTTAAGTCCCGACACTGCCGGCCTATAGCCCGACACTACCGGACCCCCCCCGGCACTGCTGGCCTAGGAGTCTGGCACTGCTGGCCTGGCCAGGCAGTGAGGCACTATGCCACCTTCATACTATATATTTATGCACTTGTGGACACATACCCCTTGCCATGTGCTGGTCAGTAAGCAAATCAACAACCATACTATGACCAACACATTCAAGTTTCTTTCAAAATGGGTTTTGAAACACATAATTGAAATTTTCAAAGTTTTGCCTAAGTCGCTAGGTGGACAAACAAATGTGTGCTATAGATCAAACCACATTACGAGAGTCAAGTATATTCAGCTCACTACGCAAAGCACAAAACCTTGTCTCATCGAGAGGCTTGGTGAAGATATCGGCTAGTTGCTTTTCGGTGCTTACATGGCGAATTGCGATATCTCCTTTTAATTCGTGGTCTCTCAAGAAGTGATGACGGATGTCTATGTGTTTGGTTCTAGAGTGACTAACTGGGTTGTTTGCAATTTTGATGACACTCTCCTTATCACACAAGAGAGGCACCTTGGTGAATTGACATCCGAAATCTTTTAAGGTTTGCCTCATCCAAAGTAGTTGACCACAACATGCGCCGGCTGCAACATACTCGGCCTCGGCGGTGGAAAGGGCTACACAATTTTGTTTCTTAGAACTCTAAGACACTAGGGACCGTCCAAGAAATTGACACGTCCCCGAAGTGCTTTTTCGGTCTACTTTGCAACCGGCGTAATCAGAATCCGAATACCTAAGTAGATCGAACTTAGAGCCCTTAGGATACCATAAGCCAAGGTTAGGAGTGAAAACTAGATATCTCAAGATTCTCTTAACGACCACTAAGTGGCACTCTTTCGGGTTAGCTTGAAATCTAGCACACATGCACACACTAAGCATTATGTCCGACCTAGATGCACATAAGTAAAAGAGAGAGTTGATCATGGAACGATGTACCTTTATGTCCACGGATTTCCCTCCTTCATCAAGATCAAGATGTCCATTAGTTGGCATGGGAGTCTTCATTGGCTTTGCATTTACCATGTCAAACTTTCTCAACATATCATGGGTGTACTTGGTTTGGCATAGAAAAGTCCCTTTCTTGAGTTTCTTGATTTGAAAACCGAGGAAGAACTTTAGCTCACCCATCATAGACATCTCAAATCTCTTAGTCATGATCCTACTAAACTCATAACAAAAGGATTGATTAGTACTACCAAATATTATGTCATCGACATATATTTGGCACACAAAGATATCATTATTGACTTTATGAGTGAAGAGAGTAGGATCCGCTTTGCCTATTTCAAAGCCTTGTTTGAGTAGAAATTCCTTAAGGCATTCATACCATGCTCTTGGTGCTTGCTTAAGCCCATAGAGCGCCTTATGGAGCTTGAAGACATGATGAGGGAACTTGAGATCTTCAAAACCCGGTGGCTGCTCAACATACACCAATTCTTGGATAGGGCCGTTGAGGAATGCACTCTTCACATCCATTTGTTGAAGCTTGAAGTCATGATGGGCAGCATAGGCTAGAAGCATTCGAATTGCTTCAAGTCTAGCCACCGGTGCATATGTTTCTTCAAAGTCCAAGCCCTCCACTTGAGTAAAGCCTTGAGCCACCAATCTTGCCTTATTCCTTGTCACCACACCTTGTTCATCTTGCTTGTTGCGGAAGACCCACTTGGTTCCAATCACATTAGTGTTGGGTCTTTCCACCAAGGACCAAACTTGATTTCGCTCAAAGTTGTTGAGCTCTTCTTGCATAGCCATCACCCAATCCGGATCGTCTAGAGCTTGCTCAACCTTGAGAGGTTCCAAAGAGGAGACAAAAGAGTAAAATTGACAAAAAATTACCAAATGTGAACAAGTAGTTACCCCCTTTCGGAGACTCCCAAGTATATTGTCGACGGGATGATCCTTTTGAATCGTTTGCCTCAATCTTGGGTATTCTGTGGCTTCTTGTTGCTCAGCTTGGTCATCATAATCATGCTCTTCAAAGATAGGTTGTAGGTTCTTTGGAGTAGCAGGTGAGGGGCTGACTACTTCCTGTCTGCTGGGGCCGACAGTGCTGGCCTCTGGCCCGGCAGTGCCGGCCTCAGGGGCAGAGCCCTGACCAGGGAGCACTGCTGGCCCATCTTCTTCCAATCTTGGGGCAGTTGCATCACCATCTTGAGGTTCCACTTCTGTGGCCTGTACTTCTTGTGGCCTGATGTCACCAATGGCCATGTTCTTAATTGCATCACATGGTGGTTCCTCATTACCTACAATCACTTGATCAATTTACTCTATTTGAGAGCCATTAGATTCATCAAATGTCACGTCTATCGTGATTTCAATTTTCCCTAAGGTCTTGTTGAAAACACGATAGACATGCTCATTTGATCCATAACCAAGAAGAAAACCTTCATCAACTTTAGGTGCAAACTTAGAGGTTTTGGGTTTCTTGTTAAGTATGAAACACTTGCACCCAAAAACTCTAAAGTATGACACCTTTGGTTTGTTACCGGTTAGAAGCTCATATGAAGTCTTCTTCAAGATCTTGTGTAAGTAGAGCCGATTGATGGCATGGCAAGCGGTGTTGACGGCTTCGGCCCAAAAGATATCCGAAGTCTTGTACTCATCTAGCATTGTCCTTGCTATGTCAATGAGCGTCCGGTTCTTCCTCTCTACTACACCATTTTGTTGAGGGGTGTATGGAACTGAAAACTCATGCTTGATGCCCTCATCATCAAGGAACTCTTCCACTTGAGTGTTCTTGAATTCGGTTCCATTGTCACTTCGAACTTTCTTGATTTGGAAACCGAATTCTCTTTGTGCTCTTCTAATGAAGGTTTTCACCTTATCTTGCACTTGTGCCTTATCATACATGAAAAACACCCAAGTGAAACGAGTAAAGTCATCAATAATAACTAAACCATGTTTGTTACCGTCAATGCTTATGTAGGCCATCGGTCCAAAGAGATCCATGTGAATTAGCTCCAATGGTTGCTTGGTGGAGACAATACTCTTGGATGGGTGAGGTGCACCTACTTGCTTTCCGGCTTGGCAAGCGCTACAAATTCTATCCTTCTCAAAATAAACATTGGTTAGTCCAAGAATGTGTTCATCTTTTAGGAGTTTGGCCAAGTTCCTCATCCCAACATGGGCTAGTCGGCGATGCCATAGCCAACCCATGCTAGATTTTGCCACTAAACAAGTCTCAAGATTAGCTTTACTTTTGTTGAAATCAACTAGGTAGAGCTTGCCCTTCAAACGACCCATAAAGACAATAGAGGAATTCTCCCTCTTAAAGACTTCCACACCCTTATCCGTAAAGAGACAATTGAAGCCCATCTCACACAATTGAGAAACGGACAACAAGTTGTAACTCAACGAATTCACATGTAATACATTTGAGATGGAATGATCAAGAGTAATAGCAACTTTACCAAGTCCAATCACTTCCCCTTTGGAGTTGTCACCAAAGATGATATTCTCACTTTCATTTGAAGTTGGAGAATATGATGAGAACATACTCCTTTCTCCGGTCATATGATTTGTACATCCACTATCAAGCACCCAACTTGATCCACCGGAGGAGTATGCCTACAAAACAAATTAGTTTCTAGATTTAGGTCCCCAATCAATCTTGGGGCCTTGCATGTTAGTCACAACAATTTTTGGGACCCAAATGTTCATGCTTCTCTTATCATGTTTCTCATCACCCACAAATTCAGCAATGACTTTACCACGGTCATTGCACTTCAACACATAGCAAGAGGACAAACTTCCTTGAAGTGACCTTGTCTTGGGTTGATAGGCAAACTTATTTTTGGCCACCCAAATTGAGTCCTTGGGTTTCTGAGAAACCTACTTTTGTTGGGGCATCCTCTTGGCATGGACTTTGGCTTTATCTTGATCAGGTGAAGCACTGGTAGCCTTCCCTTTATTGGGGTGCGGCACTGCCGGCCCTAGGTCCGGCACTGCCGGCCTATGGTCCAGTAGAGCTGCTGTCTGTGCAGGCTTATCTGCACCAATGCTTCCCTTCTTCTCAAACTTGACACACTCAATGCCTTTGACCATTTTTCTACCATTGGTTTTACCTCTTTGAGTGTGACCAAGCCCATTTTTAATTGATGGATGCCTTCCATCTTTGTATTGGATTTTCTTGGGCTCAACCTTGTCATTGTCATTCTTCTTTGAAACTGAGATGACATTGTTGAGCCTTGCTATTTCTTTCTTCATGGCCTCCATGTTGGCAAGGTTAGTGGAATAATCATTCAAATCAATATTATATCATTTTCCACAACCTTGACTAGTGGATGGAGAAGAGGCATCATTTGCCTTAGTGATATGTGAGTTGCTCTCCCAAAGAAGGTTGTATTGTCCTCAATCTCTTGATGCTTTTCACTTAAGCCACAATGCTTTTGCTTGAGTTCACTATACTCCTTCTTAGTGAGAGCATGAGCTTCTTTTTCCTTGGCCAAAGCCTTGGTCAAAGAGCTCACCTCACTCCTTTCTAATGCAAGAGCTTCCTCACTAGCAATGCAGAGATCCTCTTGTTTAATAAGAGTCTTTTCTCTAGATGCTAGCTCTTCCTTGGTTGCCTCTAATTCATCCATTAGATTATCAATAAATATTTTTGTCTTGACATCCATATTTTTAGTTATTTCATTGATTTCTTCATCACTAGATTCATCATGACTAGAGCAATCACTAGAATCACTACTAGAGATGTCTTTGGGGGGAGGAGTTATGGGTTTCGGTTTTGATTTTACCTTCTCACCCTTTGCCATGAGACAAATGTAAGGGGAGCCTTCATCATCATCGGACATGTTGTTGAAGAGCCTTGATGAAGTAGATGGCTTGTGAATGGCAATTGTTGCCATCTCCTCATCCTCACTTGTGGTCTCCTCCGATGAGTCCCACTCATGCCCAATGTGTGCTTCACCCATAAATCTCTTGCTCTTCTTGTGGTCACCCTTGTCTTCCCTCTTGCCTTTGCCAAATTTGTTGTCTTTCTCCTTATTTGGGCAATCGGCAATGAAGTGTTCGGTGCTACCACATTTGTAGCAAGTTCTTGACTTCTTGTTGGGGAACCTTCTCTTCATGAGTTATACCCATTCTTCTTTAGGCCCTTGTTGAATCTTCTTATGAATAGAGCCATGTCATTAATGTTTTCGGCTTGCTCATCTTCACTTTCACCATCACTTGACGTTGGAGCTTCGGGTTGATGCTTGATGACCTTGGTAGCTTGAGCTTTGCTTGAAGTAGCTTGCTTGCTGTTTTTGGAACAGCTAGGGGCTGATTTCCTTGTGCTCTTGTTTGCCTTGAGAGCCACATCCTTGATCTTCATGCCCTCCAACCTTGCTTGCATCTCTCCAAGCTTCTTCCTTTCTTGTGCTTCTTCCCTTTGTAGATCAAAAGTGATGATCCTTCCAAGCACATCACTTGGTGTGAAGTACTCGAACTTCTTCTTGTCTCTAATCAATGTCACCACGGTTTCATTTCTTGGGGAGTAGGCTTCAAGCATGATTTTGACAACCTTATGGTCATTGACTTCTTATCCACCAAGGCCTCTAATCTTGCCAACAATGGTCATCAATCTATCAAACATTTCTTGTGGCCCTTCACCTTCATTGATCACAAACCGGTTGAGCTTGGCCATCAACAAATCAATCTTGGACTGCCTCACTTTGCTCACACCTTCATGTGCAAGATGCAAGGTGTCCCATATCTCCTTGGCAACCTCCAAGCCCATGACCTTGTTGTACTCATCACCATCCAATGCACTTAGCAACACACTAGTTGCTTGTGCGTTGAGTTGTATGCAGCGGAGCTCGGTGGTGGTGGGGCTCGTAGGGTCAACCGGAGGATCACATCCTTTGTGAACAATTTCCCAAGCACCGGGGTGAATACCTACAAGATAAGCTTTCATCAAGTGTTTCCACTTGGCAAAGTTGGTCCCATCGAAATGAGGCAACTTGCCAGCGGGGACATGAAATAGAGGTTTATGCTCATGCTTAGAAATGGATGAATAATCAAAGGATATGGCGGAGTATTTCTTGCTGCCGTCATCCTTCTTCTTCTTCTTCTCATCCTTCTTCACAATCTTGGAGGCATGGTATGATTCATCATCATCTCCGTCGGAGCTACTTGATTCAACCTCCACTTGAGAGGCTTGTGCTTTGCTCTTCATTAGCTCCGCCTCCTTCGCCTTGAGCTCCTTCTTGAGTGCTCTTACTTCTCTTCTATGGAGCTTCTCGACAAGCTTCAAGCTTTTGGCTTCATTGATAGCTTTTTCTTCTTTTTGTAATTTCTTGCCTTCTCTTCTCAATCTTCTAGCTTCTTTTCTTCTTGCAATCTCTCCAGCGGATATACCAGCAGTGGTCTGGTACTTGTTCGTGCCAGCGCTCTCATCGCTGCTTGAGGTCTCATGCAAGTCCATCTTCTTGGGATCAACCATCACAACATTTCCCTCTTCAGCCATTACCTCACACGGTTAAGTGCTTCTTGAGGTAACCTAGCTCTGATACTACTTGTAAGGACCTGATTAGCCTAGAGGGGGGGGTGAATAGCCCTGTTTAAAAACAAACTTGACACTTGCTGTTAGCATAGGGCCGACACTGCTAGGCTCTAGGCTGGCACTGCCGGGGTGGCTGGCACTGCTGGTCTCTGGGGCAGCAGTGCTGGTCACCTGAACAGAATTGAACACAATTCAAAATGTAAAACTAGAATGGAAATTATGGCTGAATCAAAACCTTCCTAGAGGTGTAGGAAACCTCTAACATCACCTGAAAGTGGTAGCAACACACCTACGAAGTAGATCAGGTCCAAATCCTAGAAATCACCTTGTACACAAGATATATGAAAGTAAAGTAACAAGCACACGTTGACACAAGATTTGACCCGTGGTTCAGCTCGCCACTTAGGCTTGCCTACGTCCACGTTGTTGAGGTGCGCCACACAAGGCTCAAGCTCGCCACAAAGGCTTGCTCTTTCCTCAGTCTCAAGTCAAGGGAATGAACCCTTGAGATGAGGGGCAATGTATTAGCAAATTAGTGGGGTTACAAACCTCCCTTGGCTGCCACACAAGTTGACAAGCTCAAGGGCGATGCCTAGCCGGCTAGGAGCAAAACTCCAAGAGTAACAAACTCAAACCACCGGCCACCACGCGAACCAAATGCTTGTAGGAGTTGAAGATCCGAGGAAGAAGCTTCTTCTCAAGCTTGGAGGCTCAATCTCTCAAAGGTTGATTGGAAATCAATGGGGGAGAGTGGTTGAGCACCAAGGGGGAATGGAGAGCAAGAAGAGAGCTCCTCTTTCTATTTTCTGCGAAGTGTGAGAGTGAGAATGGCAGAACTAGCCATTGGGGGGGGGAGTGAGGAGGTGTTTAAATACCCCTCACTGCCAACAGGCTGAACAAGTGGTGGCAGTGCCGGCCTGTAGCCCGGCACTGCTGGCCTGGGCAGAACAGCAAGGTATAGATCTTCAAGTAGCTGGCTGATTTGCCCACTATGTATGTGGAGGTGTGATGTATTTGGATAGATATTGCATTTGGTTCACCTGTTGTCATGTGTGTTGAATCCCTCTTAATAGTACGGCATACCTAACTCAATTTCAATGTATAAAAGAATTTAAACTCCTTTGAGCTTGTTGCCATGTACTTTTGTAATTGGAGGGGTCCGCCAATGTTCATCAACCTCCTTAAGTTTAATCTGCTTGTCATACTTGTAAAATCTCATTAGTTCTCTAATTACGTTGTCATGTCACCAAAACCCACTTAAGGCTTGATTGCACTTTCAACACCTGAATCCAAATCCCAAGGATTGGAATGGTAGGAACTTGAAGAGCCGGAGGAGCCGGATGATGGAGTCCCCGGCTGAGCTGCTGTCGCTGAAGGGAAAGGAATGTTGTGGCTAGTAGAGATGACCCTTATTCTGATGAGTAAGAACAGAAATCAAAGCTAGAAAGATGAACAAGGAGTAGAACTGCAAGGGGACAAGAAGTCGATTCTCACCTATGCTGCCGACAACGCCATGCTCGGCTTCCTTCAGCTTCTCCTTCGGCAGGGCGCTTGCCACGGTCATCGCCTCTGGCCATTGCTACTGTAGAGGTTAGGGTTTTCCTCTAGATTGGTTTGAGTAGAGAAGAGGAGGAGGCGGAGATAAGAATGCTTAACTGGAGCTGTTGATGATGGAGGCCGAGAAGGAAGGGTTTACTTATAAGCCAAATGAAAGGCAGTGGCGTATATCTCGGGGTAGTGGGATGAGAATGCCAAACGATGAGCTAGGGTTTTTCCTCTCGGATGGGCCGTTGTTGGACTGGGCCAGGCTCAGATAAGTCAAGAGTCGCTCGGCTATATCCCTAAACCGGAAAGATGGGAGTAATCGGCTATGTCTCTCATCGGAAAGCTAAAGGCAATCGGCTATGTTCTAATTGGGAAAATAGAAGAGCTGATTATATTCTCATACAAACAGAAGTATATAAAGATGAAGAACAAAAAACATCTGATTGTTCAGAAACAGAATGTGTCATGGTTAAACTATTACAAGCCCATGTTTCTACTAGCTCAGAAGCTGGTTGATGGCATCTAAGGCCTCGGCTCTGATTCGGCTGACATTGTTCAACACCTTCTGGTCTTCATCTTCAGAGCTTTGGATACTGAACAACTTTGCCTTGAGCTGTTGGTCTTCTTTGAGGACAGTTGATATCCTTGATGAAGTTGCCTCTATGGAGTTTGGCAAATTTGCCATCTTGGCTTTGTGAAACTGAATTCTTGCATTTAGTTTGGCTAATTGAGTCTCCAGCCTGATTTTCTCATCCTCCATAACTTTCAGCTCAGGCTCCAAAGTTGCCAGTGAATTCTTGGCAGCTTGAATTTGGGAATGCAAGACTCTAGCTTCCTTTTTCTTCAGAGATCTATTATTCTGTAGGATAGCTCTGGAGGCTATATTTTTGTTGGCTTTCTTCACCACAGCAAAGTGATCATCAAGGTGGGCTGCAGATTCTAGTGAAGCTTTAAGATCAGATGGGAGATCTTGGTTGATGAGCTCGAGAAGATCTCTTATCTGATCTGAGTCTTGGACCAGAGTGTTGATATCCTTGTTCAGCAAGTTAGCTATGTCTTTCAGCCGAGCTTGATTCTCCATTAACAGAGTTTGCTGAGAGGTAGCTTCTTCACCCTTCTCACTAATGTAATCCTCAACGGTGAAGGAGTAGCTAGTAGTCGGTTTGATGGTATTCTTGAAAAAAGGGGGAAGTGTTAGCCGACTGGATGAGTGTACTAAAAGAATAGCTTAAGGCAAGATGTTACCTGCTGTGTTGATTGATGAGTGGTGTCCTGCTCTAGTTGAGGGCTTGGCTGGGTATTCAGAGATGGTGAGCCTGGAGCTGGACCAGAGGAAGGATCTTCTGCTAGATCTTCTATAATTTTATATTTCCAATAATGTAGATGATAAAGTATAAGAGCAGGAAGTAGATATCATATAAAGAGAAGGAAGTGATTAGCCGAATGATGTTACCAATGTGTTCGGCAGTTTCATGGGCATCTGTACTTTAAGCCTCATGAGCTTCTGTATCTTCAGTTTCCTGAACCTCTACATTTTCAGTGGGAGCTTGAGGAGGAATATCCGTCGTCACATTGATTGATCCTCGAATCTCAACATGTGGCTGCAGTAGAGATGATTTGATATGAAGACAGTCAGAGTTGTTGCCAAATGGGATTTATTGCCGAATAAGAGATTCATACCTTGGGAGACAGCTTGACTTTCTTAGACCTTGTTTTTCTGGCCACGTTAGCATTCTCAAATGCTTTCCTTTTGCCTTCTCCTCCTGAAGGTGCAGTGGCCGAAGCTGCAGGGGTCTTCATGAAGGTTGCTAGGACTGGAGCATCGAAACCCAGGGCAGGGTTGGGCCCAGCTAAGTAATACGGGAGTGCCTTGGTAGGAGAAATGGGCTCGAGATCCTATGCATAACCGAATGTTAAAGTGAGAAGTAAATTCAAAAGCAAAAATGATAAATGCAATAAAATTACCTCACTGTCAGAAGCAAATTGGGATTGCAGATCTTGGCATAAAGGATGCACTGGTAAGCTGAAAATATGATTGTGCCATTCTTGCCACCATGAGGCAAAAAGAGGATGAGCAGCATCTACTAGCCCAAATGGAGAGGGTTCATATATTGGCAATTCCCATCCAAGCTCAAAGACCTTTTTGGCTTCTATTTCATTTCTGATCAACTCCCTGAATCTTATGGTTGTTGAAAAGAAAGGTCTTGGGGGTAACTGTCCACATCCTAATTGCCTGGCTGCCATGTTTGGGTAGTAGAATTCATAGGTAGATTGCACTAATCTCCCATGATGGAATTCGGCTGGCAAAGTGCAGGGTTTGATGAAGGAGTTAAAAACCTCTGTGGACACTTTGTCAGAACAGCCAGATTCATAGCTGAATTTGCAAGGGAGGGTTAAATTGTCATTTTCTCTATAAGGAAGCCAAAGCACATTGTCAAAACCCTTGAAGAACAGCTTGAAGAGGTGACCGACGTCCATGTCAATACTGATGGAGGATGTTGCTTCTCCATAGGTTTGACAACCCTTGACTCTTGTCATGCTGCCTTCGGCATACTTGACTGAAGGGAAGCTCAAGCTATGGAGGGGCACAGAGATTATCTGATGCATATATAGTCGCAGCCACATCTGAACAAACCACCAGGGGCCACTTACACAAGAGATTTCCCCACCTTGGCGCATCTAGGCAGTGATCTGATGCATCATGTGATAAACAGATCCTAAGAGATATTTACCCAGGGGGATCAAAGTGCCTGCAGCTAAGTCCTCAGCCATCGTCATATGGTTTAAGGTTGGCTCATTGGATTTTCCATAGAAGATGAATCTGCACAACCACATGTTCATGAAAGCCCTGTACTCCTTGTCAAGAACAGCACCAGATGTCTCCATATAGGTCTGAATGTACTTAACCCATCCACCTTCAGATTTGACAGCTTTCTGATTGCTTTTTCTCTTGTAATTGAAGGGGTATACTGATTGTGACACATTCAGGACAATCATCATGAAAACATCGGTCAGAGTGAAAGTCATCATACCATGGCCGAAAACAAAAGCGTTGATAGCATCAGACCAGAAATGGGAAGCCGCTATTAGGAGGGGTTCATTTCTGGGCATCTCTAACAAAGATAATTCCAAGCAATGGCTGATATCCTGATTATCCTAGTGACTGCTACTCTTGTCCAGCCTCCTCCGGTACCAGTTTCACCATCCAATGATTGAGGGAAACGGCCAGGTCTTGAAGGTATTTGTCCATTGGTTTGGCGGAGTGACTCCAGACTTGAAGGGGATTCTCGAGGTTTCCTTCTCAATGATCTCGGTTGGGTCAGGGTTTCCCATCGGACCAAGAAGGTAGGAATCAGGATTTGCAGCATAAGGAATCAAAATCTAGTTCTTGTATTCCTTCAAAGAAATCGGGAAAAAGAATGAATCGGGAAAGAAACAGGAAAATCAATCAAGAATTGCCGAATGCGTGGAGGTGAATAAAATTTACCTCTAGAATTTCATCCTGAGTCGCCATTGAAGAGTTGAGGTGGATTCAAGAATATGTTGGGGCTTGGATTTTTTGAGCGGCGGCGGCGGTGTTGAACAGTGTTGACCTAGAAGAAAAAGGGAAGTTTGTGGTCAATTTCAGAATAAAATGACTTTTATCCCAAGATTGAGGGGGCATGTGTTAACAGTGGATTTTGGTATGCTTAGGAAGATGACAGGTGGGCCAATGCGCAGTAAGTTTACAGAGACGGGTGTTCAGAGCATTCGGTAAGTGTCTATGCGGTCGGCTAATTTCCAAAGCATTCGGCAAATATCCGTACGGTCGGCTAATTTCCAAAGGTTCGACAAACGATCGTGCGGTCGGCTATTCTGAGAAAGGGTGGTTTTCCGTTTAAGAAGCGACAAAAACGGCAAGCAAGAACCGATCGGGCAACAAAGATCGCGACAATTAAGGCAATAAAGACTCCGAAGGAAATTCAAGTCAAAGATGTCATGTTTTTCCTTTAATATTTTGTAACTGTGTCCTTTTAGGACTCATGTCATGACCAGAGTATAAATATAAACCCTTGGCCATTGTAAAAATGGTTCACAACCAAATCAATACAACCGGCCCCATGCCAACTTCGAGTCTTTTGTCGTGTCGTCGAGTTCTTCGAGAGGAGTCATCGATCCGTCGACCTCCGTAAGTCCCGACAACCTTGTTATCATGTCTAGTATCATGTGGTGGATTTAGACGTTGATGCAAGTAGTCTTGTTTGTTGTCAATGATCATGCGGCGGATCCTTGCTTGACAATCAAGAAGTCTTCGCTTATGTTTCGTTTACGAGTAGATACTGTGCGGCAGGCGTTTGCTCGATATGCTTAGCAAAAGCAAGATAGTTATCGGCTTTATTAGATTTGGCAAGATCTAGTAGATTCACTAAGTTATCACGTGTTGCATGTTTTATATATTTCATATATTTGTAGCACTCTTTTGCCTAATCTAGATTGATACGGTTCGGCTCTATTCTTTCTTGTAGATCTATTTATGCTTTAACAGTTATTGCTTTCATGTTGTCTCTACAAATAGATCTTACGTTCATAATAGTCGAATTAGTCTAATCTAGATTGCTACGTGTTGCGGCTTCGTGCATGTTAACCACGTTCAAGCTTTGATAAGGTTAGGTATCGTGCGGCAGATACAAGCTTTAGATTAGTTTGATCGTGTTTGCATTACATGTTCCTTCACCATGGATCCCGACTCGGTTGGATTGCTGAGCTTGGTTACGCTTTAACTCACAGTTAATTATGATTCGTCCAAACATACTTTTCTCATGCATGCACGTTCGGCAATCAACGCTTTACGTACTTTATGTTTATTTTAGCCGAATGATCTATAAGACTTGTTGGCAGACAACTTCTATAGTTGTATGTCGTCGTAAGTGGCTTCAGGGCCGTATATATGGAACTGTCTGGTCTCACCCAGCATGTTCCAGTTTTGTATCTAATGATTTTTATTCCTTGTTAGTTTCAGGTCAAACTGACTGGCACCTCTCCGGATTTCAAAACAATCGGGTACCCGATTGAAGCCACGCTTTCCGGCTTGCTGTGTGTGAGACACAGTGCGCCACATTTTGTGTCAACAGGATCACATCCGCTTCCCCAAATCTTTCATGTCAAAATTTTAGGATAAAATGATTTTATATCATTAATCTCTTCGATACTTGTTCCAAAAATCAGTATGTCATCAACATACAAACACCGGATTACTCCTTTGCCCCCACCATAGCGATAGTATACGCAAGTGTCAGCTTCTTTTACTGCAAACCCAGCAGAGGTCAGAGTTTTATCAAACTTTTCATGCCACTGCTTGGGTGCTTGCTTTAAGCCATACAAGGATTTGAGTAGCCTACACACCTTGCCCTCTTGTCCTTGTGCTATAAATCCATTAGGTTGATCCATATAAATTTCCTCTTCCAACTCCCCGTTAAGGAAAGCTGTCCTCACATCCATCTGATGGACAAGAAGACCATGAGAGGCAGCCAAGGATAATAGCACTCAAATTGTAGTTAGTCTGGCAATAGGTGAGTAGGTATCAAAGAAGTCCTCGCCTTCCTTTTGCGTATAACCTTTAGCCACAAGCCTTGCCTTATACTTTTCAATAGTACCATCAGACCTAAGCTTCTTCCCATGCGTATACCCATTTACAACCAATCGGCTTGCACCCCACTGGTCTACTTATTACTTCCCATGTGCCATTTGCAGTGATGGAGTCCATTTCACTTCGGACTGCATCCTTCCAATATTCCGCATCGGGTGATGCATACGCTTCTGCAATGGTCGTGAGAGTATCATCCACGAGATAAACAGTGAAGTCTTCACCAAAGGATTTTGCAACCCTTTGTCTCTTGCTCCTTCTCGGAGCTACAACACTGTCATCTACTTCAATATCCTGTGGGTTGATTATTGGCTCAAAAGTGGGAGTGGGTGTGGGCTCAGGAATAAACTCATTCGACGAACTTGGTAAAGAATAAGCAACTTTCATCGGGAATATATTCTCAAAAGATGTAACATCCCGTGACTCCAAAAGTGAATCAACTGCAACATCAGGCGCTTCAGATTTAATCACTAAGAACTTATATGTTGTGCTATGGTACGCGTATCCCAAAAAGATACAATCAACTGTTTTCGGTCTGAGCTTGCGTTTCTTATTAATTGGTACGCTAACCATGGCCAAACAGCCCCACGTACGTAAGTAATGAAGTGAAGGTTTCCTTCCTTTCCATCCTTCATACGGAGTCACATCATTATTTTTAGTAGGAACTCTATTTAGAACATGATATGCTGTTAACACAGCCTCCTCCCACCATGCCTTAGCCATATCGGATGTTCCTAACATGGCATTCACCAAGTCCATTAACGTCCGGTTCTTTCTTTCGGCAACCCCATTAGATTGAGGCGAGTATGGAGGTGTCCGTTCATGAATTATTCCATTCTCCACACAGAAGAGATCAAACTCATTGGAAAAGTACTCACCACCGCGATCAGACCTAACATGTTTTATTTTCTTTTCCAGTTGATTCTCTACCTCAGCCTTATAAGTCTTAAAATATTATAGCGCCTCATCTTTTGTTTTTAGAAGAAACACATAGCAATATTTAGTTGCATCATCAATCAAGGTCATAAAATATCTTTTTCCTCCTTTTGTCAACACACCATTCATTTCACAGATATCAGAATGTATGAGCTCTAATAATGTCGTGCACCTCTCGTCTACAGCCTTGTGAGGCTTACGAGGTTGTTTAGCTTGCACACATGCTTGATATTTTGAGCCTTTGACAGTAGAAAAATTCAGAGTTAAATTCATACTGGATAGACGCGATATACAACCAAAATTAATGTGACACAAATGTGAATGCCATATATCAGCCTCGGAATTGTTCGAATCACACACATGGTTCACAACTTTATTACAGAAATCGGAGAGTGAAAAGCGGAACAAGCCTCCGTTGTCATAACCCTTGCCAATAAATTGGTCATATCTCGAAATGACTACTTTATTCGACTCAAATACCAATTTGAATCCATCTCGACACAAGAGGGATCCACTAACGAGATTCTTCTTTATTGAGGGCGCATGCTGCACGTTCTTGAGACGCACGATCTTTCCCGAAGTGAACTTCAGATCGACCGAACCAACACTAAGAATAGAAGCATGCGAGCCGTTCCCCATCATGACGGATGAACCTCCTGCGGCCTGGTAAGATGAAAACATAGAGATATCAGTACATACGTGAATATTGGCTCCTGTATCTATCCACCAATCATTAGATTGACATACAGAAAATACACTAGGTAAGGAATTACCGTACCCAGATCCACTCGGATCCCCAATAGTCACGTTGGCAGATTTCTGCCCCTGCTGATTCTTCTTGCCCTTGCGGTTCTTGCACTTCTTTGCAAAGTGCCTAGTCTCACTGCAAACAAAGCACACAACCTCATCCATGTTCATCTTCTTCTTCTTGAATTGAGTAGTCTGAGCAGCCTTATGCTTGTTCTTACCAGCATGCTACATAACATTAGCGCTGGACTGCCCTTCGGGTGCTTTTGGTGGAGCATCCTTTGCCCGAGCTTTCTCTTCAACATCAAGACCAGCCAACAAATCTTCAATGGAGATTGTCTTTCTTTTATGTTTCAGAGTTGTGGCAAAATTCCTCCATGATGGAGGTAATTTGGCAATGATGCCACCGGCCACAAACTTATCAGGCAAGACGTGTCCGAGCTGTTCGAGTTCCCTCACAATAAGTTGGAACTCATGAGCCTGTTCAACGACCGAACGGTTTTCAACCATTTTAAAGTCCTGGTACTGCTCCATCACATACAAGTGTCAGCGGCAGAGAACTTGTGTTCAAGCGCTTCCCACAGTTCAACGGCACTTTTGATGTTCATGTAAACATCACACAGCTGGTCAGAGAGCACGCTAAGGACGCATCCGACGAAAATCATCGTGGCCACAGTAAACTCCTGCACCTCTTTCTCAGATCCGAGAGGTAGTGCTGGAGGATTACTCACGACCCAAAAGACACCCATAGCCGAGAGCCATAGCTGCGCTCTCGTCTGCCATCTCTTGAAATTCACACCAGCGAACTTCTCCGGTTTCATCGCATCAGTATATCCCTTCATCACTAAATGCCTATAACGTTTTGGATTGTTGGAAATAATTGCAATTTAGCGATGCATAAATTAATTCTGACAATCATGAAAAGAACAACAACGTGTATCATGGATATACGAGCTGCTACTAGCGCTACGATCTGAGACAAGTTCATGACTTCTAGCGCTAGTAGCATAGAGAAAATAAGAGCGAGGAAGGGAGAAGGAGAGAACATCATTACAGCGGGGGTTCGACGACGTGGACGATGGTGCGAGTCGACGGCGTCGAAGAAGAAGACGTCGACGGCGTCGAGGGAAGAAGACGTCGATGACGTAGAGGGAAGTAGACGTCCAGCGAGCAGTCGTGATGACGCTTCCCAAAAACCTAATACGCCCCCTACCCCGTGCAGGGACGCGAGGAGACGCCGGCTTCGGAGCCTGCTCTCCCGGCACCGATGGCACGTCGGCGACGGGATGGGGAAGACGGCAGCAGCGCAGCATAGTGGACAGAGAATGAGAATGAACTCGTACTGAGGACGACGTCTCGTCCTTTACTTATACACGCGTCGCAGCGCAGCTAAGGAAAGCAATTAGCCGCTTAATCATAGCATTACAGTAATTGACCTGCCATTATTGCACTTACCATAATACGAGAATAATTACTTGCCAAAATTGACCAGAGAAATTTTCTCCATGCATGCAAAAATTTAGAGCAGCAAAAGGAAGTCGCGCACCCGCAAGATCAGGACGGGAAATTGCCGGACCATTCACGCGCATGTCGTGCGTACGAGCCCATTAGCCCCGCCCCGCCCCGCCCCGCCCGGCCCGGCGAGGCGAGGCGAGTGCGCGCGTGTTTCTTCCTTTCCTCTCCTCATCCATTTCTCAACTAGAAGAAGTGAGCTCACCTCTTTAAGGAGGTCTCACTCCTTCTAGATAGGTAATGTGGGACTAAAGTCCCCCACCATACCATGCATGTGTGAGTGAGCCTTTGGGATTTATTTGGAATCGTTATTGGGCCTTAGCCCAAAAACTCTAACAGGAAAAGCAGTGGGCGGCATCTGCTGCTCTTATAGCTGCGCAAGCTAGGGCTCGTAGGGGAAACCGGCCATCCTCATCGTCCGTGCCGGAGCACGGACACGCGGCGCGCATCGAGCCGCAGCGTGCGGATGCCAGGCAGTCAAGGGCGCGGGTGTCGTGGTCGTGGCTTTGACACCGGCGGCGGCTGCGACTGGGAGGTTTTTTTTTTATTTTTAACCATTTTTATTAAGTAAATTTAATATTAACAAGTTTTTTATTTTTGTATCTAACCCCTTTGGCCGCGCCAGGGAGCATGGCGCGGCGAAATCACGCTATCGCGCCATGCATGACGGCGCGGCAAAGGCGCTGACTCAGCATGCCCCGGAGCAGGCGTGTTGAGTCACGTCGCTGACGTGGCAAGGGCTGCCGCGCCATGCATCTTGGCATGGCAGGCCTGATACCGTTTCGGGCCCGCGTCCTTGTTTCCTTTCTCTCCCTCACTTCTCTCTGTCCGAGCTATTTCCCGCCGTTCGCCCGCGCCGAGCCCCGTTGTTCGTCCGCGCCGCCCCTCCACCGCCGCCGCCGGCCCAGCCCCGCCCCCGCCTCCCGCGGCCCTCCTAGCGCCTGGCGGCGTCGCCCCGGCCCCGGCATTGTCGACCCCGCCACGGGAGCCCAGTGTCGCCCCTGCCGCCCCCGCGCCGAGAGCCGCTGCCCAGGCCGGCCACGCCGGCCACCCCGGCCCGGGCACCCCGGTCGGGCCCCCCGTCACTCACAATCCCTGCCCGTCCACGTCATCCTCAGCAGTAAGGTATTTTTTTAGTTAATATTAGTTTTTACTAAGTAATTAGTGTATTATAATTAGGTTATAATAGTTAGAATATATACTTTCGATAAGTAGAATTAGTGATAGTTAGTTAGTACGTCATGTTTAGGGTTTAGATTTTGTATGGTTACTTAGTTAGACATAATATTGTTCTTAGGGGTTAGTGTTTTATTTAGTTGTTTAGGCTATAATTAGTTAAGAATGGAACCAATTTGATGAAGTTTAGTGAAATCCTTTTGTAGATGGATTATTGTGTGCGGATTTGTTATGGAGGAAGTGTTAGGAGAGAAGATGGAATGTTCGAAGATATGGAAGAAGAATTTGAATGGTTTGGTGAACCTCCTAGCTTCAACGACCTTTGTGCTCGTTTGGATGCAAAGTTTAGTGGTGATTTCACACTAAAGGGGAGGTGTGACATCAGAAAGTCTAGGACACGCTATTGCCTTATGCCTTTGCGTGACTCTGTTGTCTGGTCCCGTTACAATCGGGTGCTTGAAGGTTCGAATGCGCCCATGGCTGAGGTTGTGGTAGAGAACAGGTACATGAAGCATAGTTTCCATGAAGGTCCTTCCAATGCCGGTGTCGGGCACGATGATGAAGATGAAGAGTTGTGGGTGGATGGGGAACAAACTCAGGGTGACATGGACTTGGATGGTCAGGTGACACAGGAGCATCCAGTAGGACACATGAACAATGACTTTGGTGCCAACGAGTTTGAGGAAGAAGAAGAGGAGCAGAATGAGGAGGACGGGATTGGTGATGCAGTTAGCACTGATTCAGACGATTCTGATGACGGACAAGAAGGTATAGATGTTATTCGACCACCGGTTCAAGCCATGAATGCACCTGTTCATGTCATGCCAGCACTGGTTTATGTCATGCCATTCTCTGTACCAACTACTGAGGTTCTTCATACGGCGCCAGCTCAGGGAAGCTTAGCCATAGAGCCACTAGAGGGTGGTACCTCCTATGATCCATGGGGAAGAATTAGCGAAACACAGTAGTACGTTGCACCTCCACCATACACAGAGCCGGAGCTACAACAACTGAGGGCCATGAACATTCCTTTTAGTGGTGTTCCAAACTATAGGGATGTGAGCATGACTCGTATGACTGTGTGTGACACGGGGCTTTCGATGTGTTTGAGATCTGTATATAACCCGGAGGAGCCAATACTTAGCAAGGGGATGACATTTAACACAATGGCAGAGATGAAGTTGTTTCTTGAGGATTATGCTGTGCACCACCATAGGCCGTACACTGTGACTCATTCGGACCAGGAGTTGAGGTACCATGTCATATGCAAGCTTGGTTGTCTATGGAAGTTAAATGCAAGGCGAAGACCGAGTGATGGCAAGTGGAAGATAACTAAAATTGTTCAACCCCACACTTGTGTTGATAATAGAAACAATCAAAATCATCAGCAACTCACTGCACGATACCTTGCCCGTCGTATATTGACGCTTGTTGATGATAACAATGACATTTCAGTGTCTTCTTTACAGAAATCCACATTCGGATTTGTTCATTATAATGTCAAGGTTTGGTGTGCTAAGAAAATTGCTCTTGCTCTTCGATGGGGAAGTTGGCACGAAGCATACAATAGAGTACCCAGAATATTATGTGCAATGAGTCACTACAACCCGGGAATGAGATGGTTTATACACACGGGAGATATGCGTTTACGTAACTCAGGAAAGCATGTACTACTTTGTGTTTTCTAGTTCTTTGCACAGACACAACATGCATGGCAGTTTTGTCAGCCAGTGGTAGTTATTGATGGCCCTTTTCTGACCGAAAAGTACAAGGGCACACTAATGATGGCTGCTGGTGTTGATCCTGAGAACCAGATAGTACCCATCGCTTTTGCTTTGGCGGAGGGAGAGAACAATGAATCATAGTCATGATTTATGCGACTACTTCGACTTCATGTTCTAGGTACACATCGTGTTGTATGTGTGGTTTCCGATCGTCATGCAGGGATCCTTAATGCAGCAGCTGAACAAATCGATGGCTTCCCTCCTATAGTGCATAGATGGTGCATGCGTCATTTTGCAGCTAATTACTGGCACCGACAGAGAGACAAGGAGGTTTGTGCTAAGGTAAAGGCGTTATGTTGTGCACGCACACAGTACAGGTTCAAAGAGACAAAGAGAGAATTAGACAAAATGACAAATGAAGCTAGTAAGGCATGGCTAGAGTCACAGATGGAAGATAAGGCAAAGTGGGCGTTAGCATATGATGAGGGGGGGGTTCAGGTATGGCATTATGACCACAAATACATCAGAGTCATTCAACAATGTATTTAGGGGAGTTCGGTCATTGCCTGTATCAGGCATTGTTGAGCACTCTTTTCTCAAGTGCAACGAATACTCTGTGCTGAGGTGGCAGATTGCATAGAGGAATGAAGCAGAACTTGGTATGTGGGGAAAGGTAGCCACAGAACATTTAGAGGAAGCAAAGAAATGGGCTAAGGAAAGTTTGGCAATGGTATATGGACATGAATGTAATATCTACAGTGTACGATCGAAGGGTTGTAACAACAGTGGGCGGTGAACAATATGGTGGACGTAACTATCGAGTCAATCTTCAGAAAGTTGAGTGCACCTGCAATGTCCTTCAGATAATGCATGCCCCCTGCTATCATATGATCACCGCTTGCTAGGTCCGTGGATATAATTACGAGCACCTACCGTACATGTCACCCTTGTATCTGTGAGCGAATACCCTTCGTATCTGAGAGAGTAGCTACGAGCCTTACTTAGACCCGACACGATGGCCATCTTATCATGGTCCTGATTACGCTCCTCATCCAGAGCTGAAGAAGATAGGGAAGGGTAGGAGGAAGAAGAAGCGACTGAAGGGTGACATGGACGCTATGAGAGGATACGGGGATGATACGTACGGAGGTGGCGACTTTGACGAGACTCGTGGTCACAATCTTTGCTTCGTTTGCAAAGAGCCTGGTCACAAGGCTACCAAACATAGACCTAGATGATCTAGAGGGCAACAGGTGTTTACGACAAACTTTGATATGTTTGCATGTCTTAAATTTTTAGTTTATATTTACTTCTCATTTAACACTTAATCATTTATTTTCTAACTATCTTGTAATTGATTTGTGACAGGATGACTCCTCCCACGCAACACCCGCAGTACCCCCTTCTTGAGGTGGAGTACGACCGCGTGCACCGCGGTGCCCACTTGACGGACACTCCGGTCGGAGCCGTCAAGTTGCCCCCCCTAAGGCCACGCACACACGTCCGTTCCCACAGGTGGGACAAGCGGTACGCGCCGTACATACGGTGAGCTGGCTTCCTCGACCTCGTTCGTGTTGTCAACCTCGGTCTTCCGACACTTGACCCCGCACTACTTACGGCACTTACAGATAGGTACCAGTCTTTTTTATTTCACTACTCATGTTCTGTGACTCATATATATTTATACATAATATACCTTTTTGCAGGAAGCTAGCTCAGAGTCTGAGTTGTATGGACACCCCATGGGAGGCACCAGACTACCTGGCTTCATCACATAGAACACCAGCTACCTCTTCTCAGCCAGTGACTGGTGGCACGTCCGACGTGCGCACACCCGTCCACGACAGTTCGGGCAAGGGCTGACTAGGAGGATTCCATAGTCAGCAGCACGAGTGGGGCCAGGACGGCACCGCAGGGTCCTCACAGCAGCATCAGTGGTACCAGAGTGGTACGCAGCACCAGTTCACTCAAGACACCCCCGCGGGGTCCTCGCACTAGCAGCAGCAGTGGGCCCAGGACACCCACGTGGGGTACTCACATCTGCGGCAGCAGTGGTCCCAGGACACCCACGCGGGGTCCTCATAGCAGCAGCAATGGGCCCATGATACCTCCGGGGGGGTCCTCGCACACCCAACTCGATGATGCATCGGGGGTACCGGGTCTACGAGCACGAGTGGGCTCCTTAGCCAGACCAGGAGGAGATCCCAATGTCCCAGCTAGTTGGTGCCCCGCTTGGCACCCAAATGGACTCATAGGTAATTCAAGTTTACAAATAAATCGATACATAGTTGTGTTGTAAACAAAATAAATAATAATTCACTAACTGTGCTTCAAATTGCAGGGACCTAGCCGTCAGCAGTGCAATTACAGGCGAGACCTCTCAGACGTTGGATAGAGTGGCAACGTGTTGGAGACGAACCCTGGGAGACGGAGGTGGCAGAGGGATCCTGTGACAGAACCTTCTCAGAACAGGTCCACTTGCTAGGATTATCGCACATACAACTTCAATCCCAACAAATGATCCAAGTTTTTAAAAGATTCGTCAGGTGTCGTCGGCCTAAACCGAGTCATCCACCTCTTTCCGAGCAGGATCCACATTAAAAGATATTACAGAAGCGAACTTGTAATAAATTACATTTCAGAGGTTTACACAGATAGCGGAAGTCTTATAATAGTTATATGACAAACCATAGTTTTGAAACATAACTTAAATGTCATTTCTACATCAAGCCAAGTGGTAAAGACTATAAGGTAATCAAACCAGGTGCTCTGCCCATGAGTTATACCAGGTTTGATCTTCGACGACAACTACGGTCATACAACACGAAGCTGTACCCACCGCTCTAGGAACATCATCTGCAATAAGGGTTAACAAACCCTGAGTACGGGAGTACTCAATAAGACTTACCTGACAAATAAAAATATTTGGTGGACAAAAGGTATGCAAGTCATAGGTGTCAAGGTGGGGTTTTACAAGAATCAAAATTTTTGCATAAATGAGCATTTTGTAAAACAATTGAAATTCATTTATTTTGTTTCATTAATTACTCAAGTACCGATCTAGAGTTATGATTGATAACGAGGTAATAAACCATCCATGAAGGAAACACCAAGTATCCAGTTTAAGTTTCATTAACTACGATGTAAATAGCAGGGTTATGTTTCCATTTCCGAGGAACATGACGATTCGAACCGGTTAAACCCAGCTGGGGCTTCCCAATCACACGACATATACAACACTAAAGCACGCATATATCTACCTTTCCCTGGATCCTCCAGCCAAGACCGGGGTTCCACCACCCGAGAGCACAGTACGCCTCCATCTAGTTCCTCGAACTTGGAGGGTACACACTACTCTCGCCATCTCTCCACTCCCAATGCGGATTAACCGTTCTTCAAACTGGAATAGCCAGAGTCCAGCTTCCCGAAGTATGTGATAAGTACTCCAAAGTCATAACCCTTAGACATTTACAACGAGCGGTTCCTAATGACACAGGCGGAAAGAACCCGCTCACCAGATATCCACATCTGGTGGCTCCCAAACACTATGTCCGCCCGGTCCCGATTATTACTTCCAATATTCCATCATTTCCTTTTAAAGACATAGCCATTTGCCGCAGCAATCCGCTATTCTTCTCAAAAACAGAACCATTGTCGAAGCAATTTGTTATCACCTATTCTCATAGATGACAGGAAATCATCTGACTCTATTGGTCTAAGCATTGCTAAGCAGCATAAAGTATCATTCGTATTTTTAAAACGGTATCAAGGTACAGGGATAAATAATTCAAGGTAAGGCTATGCATCAAGTAGGAATTTATTTGAATAGTAACCATGCAATAATTAACCATAAGTGTATTTAAAAGAAAAACTTTAAAATACAAGGTAGAGTTTGGATGCACCGAGGCTTGCCTAGATAAGAACACTAGTCAGTGTTTGTTAGATGATACTCGCTTGGCGAGCATCGATGATCGACATTAGAATTCCGAGATTATCCAGCTTTTGGATTTAATCATCAATACATCATTGATAAGATCCACCAATCGCCGTCTTCGGGTTCGATATTAACCATCACACGGATCTATCGTTCCTTAATGAGATGCAAAGATGCAAATATATAAATGCAAGGAATTGATAACACAAAGTTGCATTACAAACCAACTTTCAAGTGAACAAAAGGTTATACAAGATATAGACATTTTTAGTTAATTAAGCAATACCATTTAAGCATAAAGGTTGGACATGCTAAGCACTTCAACATGACACATCAAAAGACTTAAGTCAAGCTTCATTAAGCATCAAGCAATCAAGATCAGTTACTAGATTAAATTAATCAAAGACAAGCTAAAACACTCAAGACATCACAAGATTATACAAAACATAGACATTTATAGATGATTAACTTAACCTTACCAAGCATGATATTTGGATATAAAAAGAATGTAAAGTATAAACACAATTAAACTTAGGTTAAGACTTGCCAAGCATTCATTAACTAAGAGGTAAACATTAGATTTAAACAACCAAGATAGAGTTAAATAATTAACCTATGCATGCAGTTTTGGACATCAAGACAACAGTCACCATTTTAATCATATCTAGAATTTTACAAATCAAAATCACTTACAAGAAGACATTCTGGAAAGCTTATGAAATTATCTACATTTCATCTAATACTAGCACATCATGATTCACAAGTTAAATAAGTCAAAAACACAAAGTTACAGAATTTGTTCCTGAAAAACAGAGAGCAGTCATCTCTGATCACCAACTTACAACATGCATATATCATAATATACTTAGCCAAATGCCACCAAATTTTAACAGAAGCTAGATACATGAGTTATCTACAACTTTGGTATTCAAAAGATTTTCAAAGAACGTCATTAACAAGAGGTAATTTACATTGCCCCTAGAACTGTCCAGAATCTACTAAATGCAATAAATAAAAGTTAACTTATGTTGCAAACACATAATTGGACAAAACAAACTTTACCAACATGTCATACATGACTAATGAACACTAGAAAACATAGTGTTCATTGCTAAGTAAATTCTTTAAACACATTTTCTTAATTTATTTAGATAATTAGGTGTAATTATGAACACATATCAAACATGCATAATAAATTCTATCAAAATTACAGAGGCCTACATATGTTTTCATTAGTCTACTGTATAAATTTCATGTCATTTAAGCAAGTATAGAAGCCTCTATGAAAAAGACAAAAGCTTTATTGCAACCAACTTAAACAACAAGACAGATTCTGCACTCTACTTTAAACAGCTATATCTTGAGATGTACAACACCTAAAAATATAAATCTTAACTTTTTGAAAAGGTTATGAAATATAATTCAATTGTTTCTATAATCTCAAAGCATGAATCTATATGTAAATTGCTCAAACAACTTATTTTTATCAGCTTTGTCCAAAAAATAAACAGCCACTGCACTCAACTTTTAAAATTGATAACTCCTAAACTATCATATTTAAAATCATGAAATTTTAACACAAAATATATCATAAAATTATCTATCACTTTGGTATTCAACTCATCCACATAAAACATTATCTTAATCATGAAATAAATTGCTCAACCAACAACACAGTAGCATCCTTAACAGTCAAACCGTCATTTTGTTATTTTTATAACTCTAAAAACATCAAACCTAAAATCATGAAATTTTTACCAGGAATCAAGCATAAACTTTTAAACATCCCACCATTTTTTCATAATTATTTGACAAGTATAACAGTGGCTACGAAAATAACAAATACATATAAATAGAATTGACATGGTTGCACAAATGATTTTTACAGCAAACTAATGAACTAAAGCATGACATATGATAGATTTACTGCATAGAGCACTTCATGAGGATTCCAAAAATTCCAAGATCACATTCATACGATTTTTCTATGAATTAATACGAATTTTCAAAGTTCAGCAAAATAATAAGAAAACAATTACGAGAATTTTCTTTTGCAACAGAAATCCCAACTTCTTAAGAAATCAACCAAGCCCTTATTTGTAAATATATGAGTCATGACAAATTTGCATAAAAAACCATCAAAAAGCTTCCCTTACCAAACCATACCCAAGTTCTTGATTTTGCCGAGCGATTTTTCATGGGAACGAAGGATTAGAGGTGGTTCTTATGATGAATCAATGGAGACATCTAAATCAAGGTGCTAGGGAACAACAATTAACAACAGGGAGGAAGGGAGGAAGGAATTGAGCAGCAGCAGAAAGGAGGAGGAAGGGCGATGGAGGAGGGCCGAGCAGGGGGAGCCGCTACTCTCGGCGTTCGGCCTCGGCCTCCTTCCGAGCCGAGCAGAGAAGGAGCAGAGAGAGGGAGGAGTGAATGGGAGCGAGGGAGACCGAGAGGAGAGGAGTCGGGCCTTCATCCCCCTCCCCACTCGACACGCACCGGGCAGGTGTCGGGCAAGGGCCGACGGGAACGGGAGGAGAGGACACGCACGGGTGTGTGCTGGCCATGGCCGGCCACACCAAGAAAAATTGTCCAAAATTTTAAAATTAATTATAGAATTGTCATTCACTTTAAACCCTTCTAAATTCAAAACCGTAAATCCAAATAAACAACCGATTGAACCATCATGCAGAGCAGCAAAAGTAGAGCAACAAGGTATAAAGGAGTTTGATAGATTTAAAAAGGTTTGATAAGAATTAACACCCAAAGTTTGGTATTAAAAACTAAAATTTTGAAATCCAATAAATCCTAGAAAAAGTAAGTTTTTGTTGTTTTTGAATTCAAATTTAAAGATCCAAATGAGCTTTAAAATCTGTGAAACTTGTTCCATTGCTTTCACCATGAAAAGTACTTCAAACATATTAAAGAATTCAAAAGAGTTACCACATGAAATTGTACAAGAAAATCATCACAAGAAGGCAACTCACTGCAGCTTTCTAGACTTAGAAATATTTTGAGAAATCAAATCGACACAAGACTTGGGTTAACTTTTTGAGACACTTAGAGATTGAAAACAGGGTTTGATCCAAAGACGAAGTTTTAAAAGAGAACCTAATTTTGATTATCTGAAAATTAACACCTGGGGTGTTACAGATCCGTACACTCCAGGAGCGTAGAGGTTGATGCAGTGGCCAGGACTTAGGAGATGTAGCACTTCTGTCGTTATGTTAGATTCATGAATTCTATAATTCATAACTTATGCACTTCTGTCGTTACGGTGATCTTAGTCGAAAGAACAAGTTGTGAACATTTATGCATCGTTATTCGAAACAATGAGTTAGGTTCTGATTGACTCTTCCTTATTTGAAGCAACCTAGTTTAAAGTCTAGAACCTTATTGAGTAGTCTGCGACCAACTGAGAATGCTGGATGGCTCTGCAACTGGGTGGTAAAACTGGTTTCTGGGCTCCCAGGCTTGCCGCGCCATGTCTCACGGCGCGGCAGGCTTGACGCGTCAGGGGCCATGGCGCGGCAAGCCTGGGAACCCAGAAACCTGTTTTCCCATTCTGATAAGTAGTTTTACAGTGCAAGACATTTGTTTTATTTTTAATTTATTTCAAATCCTACAATTGTCCGCGGTGCCTTTTCAGAAAATACGTAGACTTTTCAGAAAATAGGTAGGCTTTTCAGTGATGGGCTAGACTTTTCAGTGTCTCGTACACTTTTCAGAGCGTAGGCTTTTCAGTTAATTGTAGACTTTTCAGTTTCTCGTAGGCTTTTCAGTGTGTCATAGACTTTTCAGAGCGGGTAGGCTTTTCAGTGTTTCGTAGACTTTTCAGTTTTTTGTAGCCTTTTCAAAGCAGTTATAGGCTTTTCAGTATTTGGTAGGCTTTTCAGAGCACTTGTAGGCTTTGGAGTGAAATGTAAAATTCTGAGAGCAATTGTGTAACAATGCAAAAGTTACTAGACCTCTTTTCACCTATAAATACCCGTTCATGTATGCGTTGCTGAGCAAAACTGAAAAGAGTAAGCTCTTGTGCGAAGGCTTCAGTTAGAGGGAAGGGCTTCAGCAAGAGCAGAGTAGAAATGTCTAGAGAAGGTTCGTCAAGAGGGAAGAGTTCGATCAGTGGAAGGGGAAAGGGGAAGGGAGGACCAGTTGTGTGGCCCGGGAGACTTGGTCCTGATTATTTTATGGAAGCAGATTATCTTTTTCCAGAGGAGAGCAAGAATGATTTCCGTAGAGATAACAAGCTCAGAGGCTACGATGACCGTAAAGAAGAATGACCAAAATGCATGCATGGTGAGGATTGTTTAGTGCAGATGTTTGTAGATGGTATTGATAGAAGTCGGCGTTTCTTCAAGTGGCCACTAGCTTTGGTAAATGCTATTGCTATCCTATACTAGTTTTTTTCACAAAATGCTCATAACTAACATGACACTTTTGTTATAGTCTTCGGCGTCGGAAGAATTTTGTGGGTTCGTTAGGTGGGTGGATCCTCCTGTATCTATTTTTCCCTATCAATAATACATGTACTACCTATAGGATCGTATCCAAGATTTGGAAAGGGACCTTGGCCACTACGAAGCCGAAGACGAAGACGATGACAACAACAATCCGAGTTCACAGGAGACACTGTGCACCGATCCAGGTTGTACATGTCTTTGTCAAAAAAAGAGACCATCGTCACCGCCACCACCACTGCCACCACCTCCACAAACACTAGGTGGATATTGTGGAGAAGGTGCAACACAGTTCGCTATGTGGGAACACTACTAGAACTCTGCTATGTTGGACTATGTCATTGCTATTTCATTTACCTAAGGCATGTTAGCATTAGTTTATAACATTTGTAACCCTGTTTGTTACTTATTCTCACATGTCATTTCAATGTTTTCTCATTTGTATAGTTTAGTTTACCTAAGGCGTGTTAGGTTTAGCAAAAGAAATATGTACTCCTGTTTAATACATATTTTCACATGTCAGTTCATTGTACTGTGTGAGTTGAAATTTGTAATGCACTACTTCGTTAAAAAAGAGCATTTGTCTAAATAGAATAGTACGTGATGATAAAGAAGATACCAAAGTACGTTACAACATAATTAAAAGTTCAGAGCGATTAAAACAGCCACAATGGACGACATTGTTCATTCCACAAACATACAATTACTGAGTGCAACAGGGTCACTTTCCCTTCCTCAGAGCATCAGGATTATCCTCCATAGCTGCTTTCGCGTGGCGGGCGCGCTCAAGCTTCTTATCCCTCTCCTCCCTATAGACTGCACCCCTTCTCTCTTCCTCCTCTTTCTTGTGCTCCTTCTCAGTTTCCTTCTCTTTCAGTATCTTCTCATAGGCCACTCGACGCTCCGCGTCCCAGTCCTTAGTACCTTGCAGAAGACGTTTGTCGGACTTCTTGATCTCAGTGTCGATCCACTGCTCAAAGTCACAAAGCGGTGGAGGGGTCTGTAATACATGCAAACGTTAGGGTACATAAAAATTAAAGTAATATTTCATATGATAAAAGTTGATAACTATATAAGATCAAATTCTCACCATTAAGTTAGTACGACGTTGTTCAAGCGTAGGCTGAAAGACAAAATTAGTACACATCCAATACCGTCGTCTATAAGTTTGCTCGTCCTCGGAAATCTCAACCTTGCAAGGATCACCGCAAAAGCACATGGGAACCAGAACACTAGTAGGTAAAGGCTTGGGGTCGAATGCATTTCCAGTCAACGGACCATTCCTACAATTTAATCAATTTCGGTATAATTACTAGTCATTAAAAATCAATGAATAGAAAGAAATACAACAAATATAGTGAGATTACCTAGGTTTAATAGCTCTACCACGTTGTGGCATCCTATACAACAATTCAAAAATTTATAAAACCATAAATATTAACATTGCTAGGTTAACAAAATGCAAATCATATATAATAAATCAATGCGAAAAAACAATAGAGGAGAGATATGATACCTTACTCTTGAAGTTGAATGGATCAAATCAAAAAATTACGGTTTAATTAAGTGAATCGAAAAATTAGGCAAAAAGAAAAAAAACCCGAGAGAGAGGAGGGGAGCAAAGTGAGCCAACGTTTGGAAGAGGGCCGGGCGGTGGGCCTGTATACCACCTTGCCGCGCCAAGATCCGTGGCGCGTCACTGCGGCGCCATGCATAGCGGCGCGGCAGACTGCTACACGTCATCCGCTGAGTCAGCAGGCCCGCGCCGGGGCTGGCTAAGTCAGCGCCTTTGTCGCGCCGTCATGCATGGCGCGGCAGCGTGATTTCGCCGCGCCATGCTCCATTGCGCGACCAAAGGGGTTAGATACAAAAAATTTAAAAAAACTTATTAATATTAAATTTACTTAATAAAAATAGTTTAAAATAAAAAAATCCACTAGGAGCAGGGGCGCACTCACTTGGGCCTGCTGGGCTGCTGCGCGAGTCGGGCCCTGTGAGGAAGGTGCTGCCTTTTAGACACTTTGACTTTGACCACCTGCCTGCACCCCGTCCAATGGTTCTGTGAATATTCCAATAGGATCGGATACAATAAAATGCATAGCTGACAAGGACATCCGCAACGGTATAAAGCTAGTTGGTAGCTCTAAGCTAACATCTTCAACAGTGTTACCTCTTATCGTTCATAGTGTACAAACACACTCACATGATCCACCCGTAATAGCTGACTCATAAGTTAGGTCTAAACATTCTTTTCATATTTTTAAATAAGAGAGAGGAAAATTAACTCTTGATCAAGAGCTAGCTAATACACGCATTCAATATTATATGAGTATATTATGTACACTATGAGCCATTGGTAAAAGATAATACTATTGGAGAGGTTGACTTAGAGCTAGTGGTTGGCTTATACTATTACGGGTGCCAAAAAAAATGATTGCAGCAGTAGCTATTAGGAGCACCAGCACATCAAGACTTTTTGAAAAAGCCCCAGAAAACTAGAGGTTTATTTCCTTTGTTTACCCCTATATTACTATTTTGCGAAGATTATGCAAGTATGTTGTTCGGGAGCCCTGATTTGATTTATCATCATTTATATATACTGCCTATTTGATGGTTAGGATCCTAGTGTGGAGCCATCTGACACAATAGCATGTATGCTAGAGTAGTTTGGAAGCTAGTTCACAATTTCCTAACGTTGATGTATGTCATGTATTGTATTGTCCAAGAGTTACATCAGTTTGCCTCAAGGCTGTTGAGGATTTTCCATAGTCTGTTTCACATATATTCTACCGTTGTAATAAGCGCGGGTCTGGACGCGGCCTCGCCCTGGCCACGTCACCCCCTCGTTCCGGTCGTCCGATCGCGCCTGTGGACAGCTAGGATCGGCCCCGTGTCGCCGACAATTTTGCATAAAAGCCCTCCACTCTAGTTGAAATCAACCCGCGGTACACTCAGGTCCTTCGTGAACAGTAATCGTGTTCTGTTTTCTTTCGCATGGGCCCCTGTATTCCGTAAATGATTCGGTCGAAGAAGAGAAAATTTTGAATTCATGGCTTTTTTACAGTTACACGCCTGTCTACCTTTTTTCACAAAACACCCCCGCCCTCTAGCAATGTAAGCCGCCTCGCCCGGACCTCGGTCCGCCCCCACTCTCCCCTCTCTCCTTCCCTCTCCCTCCTCTCCACCCCATCCCGAACCCTAGCTCCGGCCCTGGCGCCGGCCTCCGCCGCGGGCAGGCACCGGCCCAGGCGCACCTCCCGCACGGAGGCCTCGCCGTCTCCCCCCGCCGCAGCCGCGCGCTCCGCGTGCGCGCGTCTCTCCCTCCTCCCCTCCCCCTCCCCATCGGCAAAAAAATCCCCGTCCTCTCTCTCTCGATGCAGCGGCAAGGGCCGTCAAACAGCCGCGAGTGGAGAGGGCGACCGTCAAACAGCCGCGAGTGGCGGCGCGAGGCGCCTCAGTGCGGGTGGCCCCGGAGGCGGCGGCCCAGCACCCGGTACGGTCCCAGTGCGGCGGCAGCCCTGGCACCGACGGACCCCGGCTGCTGCAGCCCTGGCACGCCCGTCCTGACGCGTGGCCTAGCCAGGCCACTGCTGCGGCTGTCTCGGCGCGGCATCTCGTGCACGGAGGCCTCCCGCGCGGCTGCCCTGGCGGGCCCCGCTGGTGGCATTGGTTGCCGCTGCTGCCCGCCGATGGCTTGTCCCGGCAGTCCCTGCAGCCCCCTCTCTTCGTGCACAGTGTTGTCCCTCCGTTCGTGAAATCTTCCAGGTGAAGTAGGGTCATCGCTCTCCTCCCTGTTGGACCCATTGCAGCTAGAACCTGTTTATTACGTACTGTTCTTCGATCCATTCATTTTCTTCGATCCATTTATTACGTACTGATGCACATATCAATAGATCCATTCTGTTGGACACAGGTTCAACAGGTTTTCATGTTCTTTGTCATTTATCTCTTTGGACTCAAAATTGATTATGTTCTTTGTCTCTTTGGACTCAATAGATACATCATTCAGCTACCAGGCTCATCTATCAGCTACGGCATCATGCTTAAGCTATCTTGTGTGATATGTGTTATACAGGTAGATTCAATGACAAAACTACCTTCCTATTCAACTATTTCTCTAAAGAAAATTATGTCTGTGCAGTACCCTATTACTCTATCGATCATACCAAAAAAATATATTTGGACAATCAAATGGCCCAGTTGCTTATAACAAGTATATATATTTAAGGAGGAAGGTGATACTACCTGTCGATGCAGCCATCCTTTACTTCTTCTTTTTGCCCCCCACACAAAGCATGACTTTATCAGTTGTTGACCAAATGGCATCTGAAAAATAAGAAGCACATTGTTGTTTTTTGACATGTTTGTTCAGGGAAGTGTACAGTAAAAAACACTTCTTCTTCTCCTCCTTCCTATTTTACAGCTGAGTTGTGCCAGGCTGCCAGATGGATAGGCTCGACGGCTCTGCCCGCCTCGTGCTCGTTTCCGATCTTGACCAGACGATGGTGAGTGTTTCAGTTCAATTTAGATCTTGGGTTCAATTTTCCAGATTTCAGTATGAGCTGAATCATACTTTTCAGCTAATTATGTACCTAACTGATCATCAGTTTCTCAAACTCAAGGATTTTTTTATTCTCTCGCAGATTGATCTCTACTGGTCTTCTCAACTGGAAGGATGCCGATCAGTTACAAGGGCTTGCATAAAGATAAGCCTCTCATCACACCAGATATCACTAATTCACTATCATGTATGTGGGAACCGTGATAGCATATGGTGAAGAGATGATCCGTGATGTTGGCTGGGAGGAGTATCTGAACAACAATTGGGACAGGACTATTGTCGTTGAGGAGACAACTAGGTTCCCTCAGCTAAAGCCTCAGGCATGTCAGTCCCATTTTGATGGCTGAACTAGAGCTGTGTGTTTACCTTTTTATCATTTTGGATGCAGTTAGAGAGGAATCAGGGTCCCCAAAGGTTAGCTTCTTCGTTGACAAGCAAGGTGTTCAAGAAGTAATGGATTATCTCCTACAGAAGTTGGAGAAACGTGGGGTAAGGCGCATACATGACTTCTAGATTTCTCATTCAGTTTTCCACATTTTTTCAATGCTGGAGCAGCACACTTACTCGCATATTTTGTTCTGACTTTCTGCTTCCTTAACTGTGATTAGCTAGATGAGAAAATAGTCTACTGCAGCGATGAGGCCCTTGATGTTCTACCTCGAGCTGCAGGCAAGGGCCAATATTTGGACAATCAAATGGTCCAAGGTGATGCTACGATTTTGGTTCCTGTTGTGCCTGATTTGGTCGTTGTATTCCGTACATCTATTGCTATTGAACAGAGTAGGTGTTGATCTTATGGTTCTTTCTTTCCCAGCACTCAAATATTCTTCTATCGGTGAGTATTTAGGATTTATACTAAATGTAAGTGCTTCTCAAGAACAGGTAGATGTGAGTTGATGAATATAATTTCTTGATTCTGTTGTTCTCACTGTACATGTGAGGTGCTTCTGATAAACATGACCATATTTTCATACTATTGCTATTTTGTGTTTTTTGTTGACCGTATGTCACTGCCGATGATGCTGGAAATAAATATATTTTTCTGAAATATAACATATGAGAGGAAGTAATTTTCTGAAAATATGTCAGTACCATTACTATTTTCACTATTTTATGATATTTTCTTTCTCATCTGAAGTCAGACATTGCCATATGTTAAACCATTTTAGTTTCACGTTTGTGTTTCACCCCACCACTCTACGACGCAACCATCTACAAATAATCTTTGCTCTTGTTTTCTCTATCTACACAGTTGCCCATCTAAAAATGCCAATGTTGCTTGCTATTGAGAGTTGAGCATATCCACTCATATTATTCCTAGGTTTGCCTTTCTTTACTCCACAAGACGAAAATTATTTTATATTTTCTTAACTATTGTTATACATGTTGTAGGATCAGCATATTGAGACAAGGACTGCTCCTGTCAGCGTATTGAGACAAGGACTGCTCCTGCTGCAATCCAACAACAGTCCCAGCTCCAGCAGCATATGGACAATGAGAAACCGCTTAGAAGAACTCAACACGACTGGTAACTCATCTACAAAATAGCTCTTTCTTTGTTGGACCACAAGCTATGCTTACATGTTTGACATTCTTAATATCGCTGTTTGCCATGCTCTTATCCACTTCCTAATTCTCCTTGGCTATCATATTTATCAAACAATTGTTACTCTTGCATGGTGACCATACTTCGCTTGTCCCTGGAGTATCGTGGTGATTCCCATCCTGGAATAGATGGCAAGTCTTGTGCAGCTATACCAGACCGTACTACCTGCAGTTGTGCCAATTTTAAACTCAAGTATGTAGTATCCAGTCCACCTCCTTAGATAGAAGATCACAATTGGCTATTCCTTTGTACTCTAAAATGTTTCCTATAACCTGCAATTACAGACTATGCTTCACAACAAGTGATTGCTGAATCTGAAATGATTTGCTTTGGTGAGATCGCACATTAGAATCGTTGGAAAGCCAATTCAGCATCTTGAAACAGCTAAGGCCTTCAGTGATATTTCCCCAGATAACACAACAATTCTATCCTTGAGAAGTTGAGATCTACCTTCTCAGTTGTCCTCACAAAACAGAGCTTCTACAGGCAAGACATGAGATACCAAATCACCTCCATCATAGAAATCCATGCCAAACAATGTGCTTTACCCCATATCAAGTCTGCCTTCGAATCATTGTGTTGTTAATCTTAAAATGTATGTTATTAATATGTTAAGTTTGTAATCTCAAACATATCAACTTTTCTTTAAAATGTTTGTCGGCGATGTTAGGATCAATGTTATTAATGTGTGTTAAGTTTGTAGTCTGTAAACATCTGAATGTTGCTTTGTGTTTATGTTCAGTATATCATCATCCATAATTAATTGTTCTTTTCCACACAAAAAACTACAATGTCGGCCCGTGTGTAAGGGTGCCTACTCATCGCAGTATTGAACATAACAGTATTAGTGGCACCAGCCCGTGCGCAGGGGCGCGCACTTATCACTAGTTGTAACCAATCTGAGATGGGTTATTGTTGCATCTTCCATTAAGGCCTTGTAAATTGGTAGTGGATCTCGTGCATTGAATTGCATTCTCGAGACAAGTTTAACAAATAATAACTTTAGATATACTCTGGAGTTGGGGCTTCCCCTGTTTTTTATGGTTCAAAACAATTAAAGGTGAAGTTGTAAAAAAAACTATACAAATTTTAATTGTTACGAGATCTAGAATTTTATCAGTCCAACTTATCAACCATAGTACAATGTTTTTCTCTCACACTAAAACAACAACAAAAACAATCAAAAGTCAACTTGTAAGTTGTAGAAACCATCAAATGAACAAGCTCGAAACCTACCAAATACGAGGTTGCCTTATATATATATATATATATATATATATATATATATATATATATATATATATATATATATATATATATATATATATATATATATAAACTTTTGTACCAATAAATGTGGGCAAAATATATCCACCCAAATCTTCTTTTGTAACCCATGTTCAGGCTTTTGCTTTTATGTTCTGTATCTATCTAATATATAAAGCTCACTATCTAAAAATCTAATGCAATAAAGCTATTCACTAATTTGATTTGCATTATTATGTATTCTTATGTAAAAGTCTTTCTTGATTGAATATATCCTCAAATATAGATCAGTCAAAATACTTTTAAAACCTATTATCGGTTAATTGTTTTCATGTATATCCCTAAATTCAAATCGTGGCGTTAGCACGGGCATTATACTAGTCTATCTAATATATAAAGCTCACTATCTAAAAATCTAATGCAATAAAGCTATTCACTAATTTGATTTGCATATCCCCACTTATCCATTTACCCTTCCATCAGAATAGCTCTCCATCTGTTCCGAAGATGCTTTTGGAGTAAAAAAAATCATTCTTAGTGGGGTTGTTCATATATCCTTCTTGAACATGGACGCTACTAATGGCTAGCGAGTACATAAGTATAAACTTTTGGCTCATTTTTTATTCAAAGTACGGTACTCCCTAAATTATAAGCTATTTTTAAAAACTTCATACTCCCTCTATATCCATAAAACAAAGTTATTTTGGACAATATTTGAGTCAAACATTGTGAATAACTTTTAAGTTATGAGTTTGAAAAAATGAAAATCATACCAATAAATTTATCTTGAAAATATTCATAAAAATATACATATATTATATTTTAATAAATATTTTTCAAAAAATTAGTAGTTAAAATTACGCTTTGAGGATCGTATCGTTGTTCAGGATGCCTTTTTATGGATCCGGAGGGAGTGTATCTAGATTTATTGAAAAAACTATATATATCAAATAAACTTTCCTGGAATGGGCTGGCAATCTTTCAGCCGGCCTACGCGGACCGAGCAGTATGCACATGAATGGGCTGGCACACCACCCAGCCCATGTAGCCACGTCGTTCTGCGTGCAGCTCATATAAAAGGCAACCCCCCGTCCCGGTAGGGTTTTCGTCTCGCGCCGCCGCGGAACACCACCCAGCCGAATCCCCCACCCGCACCCGGAGCAGAGGAGAGATGGCGGAGAGGAAGGGAGGAGCGGCCAGGAAGGAGGAGGTGGTCACCAGGGAGTACACCATCAACCTCCACAAGCGCCTCCACGGCTGGTACCTCTTCTCCCTCTCGCCACCTTGCTGTTCTCGCTGCGAGATTCGGCTCGCCCGAGAGATTGCTCATGCTAGTATTTATTAGGCGCGGTAGCAGGTGTCTTTTTTTCCGTTCGATACTACTCGTAGATAAGATCTCCCCGTTTCGTTCTCGCTGCTGTCTGCAGGTCCTGAGGCTTAACTAGTGTACTAGTGTATGGTCTATTCGATCAGTTATAACCTCTTCGTACTTTGCAATATGAGCACGAGGAGATGAAACAATTCGATGACCTTGCCTTCTTGTGGTTTGTAACTTTTGCAGTGGCACTCGTTTGATATTTAATGTTTTAATCCATTTCATTTGCTAATTACTCGAAAGGTAAGTGTAATAGGCTTATAGGCTAGGCATCTAGCACCTCCCTTCATTTCCACTACTAGGAATTGATGGACCTATCTTAAGATATAGCATGTATATGCCCAATTAACATTCTTATGATCTTATCAGGTCAAATTTTAATGACTATTGGGTGCTTTTAGCAAATCTATAAATCATGCAAGGCTTGAAACCTCATGAGAGACTGTACATTCATTGATTTCGATTTTGGCATTGTCTGTGGATATGAGTAGACTCAAGTAATTAAGCATGGATATAAAGTTTGCTGCATTGATTACTTGTTCAGCTCATTTGTCTAGAATCAAAATCATCTAGATCCAATGTGTTTGTAGATTGTTCCATTTCATTTCAGTTGCTGAATGCTTGTCCAAGTGCCTTCTGTTATCTGAATGGCCTCTAATTTCTGTTATCTAAAGGTTACTGAATGCCATGATCCCACTTACCAGCATTTTCTTATGTTTGGCAGCACATTCAAGAAGAAGGCACCCAATGCCGTTAAGGAGATCAGGAAGTTTGCACAGAAGGCTATGGGCACCAATGATGTCAGGATTGATGTGAAGCTCAACAAGCACATCTGGAGCAGCGGAATCAGGAGCGTGCCGCGGAGGGTTCGTGTGAGGATTGCCCGCAAGAGGAACGACGAGGAGGATGCCAAGGAGGAACTCTACTCCCTAGTCACTGTGGCTGAGATCCCTGCCGAGGGATTGAAAGGGCTGGGGACCAAGGTCATCGACGAAGCTGATTAAGCTATCATCTTTAGAGAGTTTGTAGTTTGTATTGCAACAGCAAATCTTTTGTATCCAAAGAAGCTTTGTACTCTGGTACTGTGATCGACATGGCTAGTTCTTTTGTTCGAGCTGCATCCTTCATTGTTGTCCCTCCGAAGTTGCTGAAGTTGCTGCTCACAAGTCACAACACAAGTTTGGTAATAACCATTTGTGGTGTTTACATTTCCAGTTGTGTTCCTTGGTCCTTTATGTAAATCCTGAGTATGGTTTAGCAACTTCACCTTGTGCTTGGAATCTCCCATTTCAGTGACAGGATGAGTTCTCTTTTTAGCTGAAACATGTCCGACAACCTTGACTCAAGGGTTGAGAGACCATTTGTTCACTAGTATTTGTGATGGGAATGCTAACTGATCAGCCATCACAATCCTGATGGCAGCTCGCTGCAAATGGTGTGGGGTTTTGGTAGGGGACAGAAGACACCTGCAGTGAACTTGATCAGGGCACTATGTATGAATCAAACGCCAAGCTCCACATCAAGTTGTTACATTGAAATTGATGGATCGGCACAATCCAAAGTAGCATCTGCAGATGGGGCATCACCGTCGGCGGCCGCCGTCCGAATGTGATTGGTTTCCGTTGGCACGTCACCATACACTGATGTGTTAAGAAAATAAGAATAGTGGAGACAGCTCAAAGCTGTCTTAAGTGCCCATCAAATTGTTAGGTGAGGAGAATGTCATATCATTACAGAATTGTAACTGAATAGTGCATCAGTATCTTTGCCGACACCCTACAGGCCTACACAACAGTGGCCTGGTAAACATACTTTCATTTCACAAACTTGCACCGTCGATAGTGTTATTTGTATGTATCTGAGTTGTTGACTTGCTGCTATACTACAAAAGAGCTACATATATTGGGATTGTGGGAATGTACTGTACAAGGAAGTGTTGCATTTTTTTTACTGTAAGGACTGCTGAAGGGCCTACGCAAATAGGCCTTCTTTTGCTCTCACAATGGGCAGCTGTAGAAGAGATTTTAGGTTTTACAGGTTCATCCATCACCGTTGCTCCAACCATACTTCTCTTAGGAGCGTGTATCTTGTATTCTCCATGGGAACTCCTCTCCGAGCACTGAAATGTGCGAAACCATTTGATGGCGAAGGTGGAGCGCTCCTGTCGATTAGGGATGCAAGGGGAGAATCCAGGTCATCAAGGTCATCGTCACTGGTATACCCTCTCCTCTGCACCACTGAGGCTTTCCTGTCCAGCTTCGCACCACCTCCTATGTCTGCCTCTTTCTCTGTCGCATCCAATGTTGAAGGTGCATGATACATTATAGGGGCAGCAATGCATGGAAACACATTGATCACGTCTTTGTTAGTGTGTCGCTCCTGCAAACTCTGCATAGCATAGGTATATCAATGCATTTGAGTGATATTGTCAGCAAGATATAACGTGTAAGGCTGGAGTAGAAAACGAGAGTGGAACGAACCTCAGAATTCAGATCTTCTAAAACCGTGCTTGGAACCGGATCAGGGCAAAACTCATCTGGGGTGAAGTTGCACAGGATTCTAGTCATTAATTGAAGGCCAATTGAAGGACAGACCTAAGAAAGATATCAAAAGGTTAACCACTACAGAATTGATGAATACATAACAAGAGGAAACAATATGATAATTTGCTAGCTGCTATGCACAAACACTGACCTCTTTCCTGATAGATTTTTCAAGAAGCATGTCCTTTGGGAGCATCAGGAGATCACTTAGTTCATTAAGCAGTTGAAACAATTTTGTTTCAGCTGCGCCCCTTCTTTCATCTTCAACATCTCCTATGTCCTCAGAATCATTGTCATCTATGCCAAGCTTATCTGTCAGCCATCTGGACCAATTTCCAATCTGCATAGTCATTCTATTTCATATAAATTTGATGTTTGAGGTGGTGTAATAGAAAGATCCAACCACATTTGTATCTAGTTTTGTTCCTTAGCAAGATACATCCTGACAAACAACTACATAACAATTACAACAAAAAAAAGGAACTGCTAGTAATGCACAAAAAGCAAGTGAATCAGGCACGTACAGAGTTCTTCAGCTGCGCGCCTGACCCAAAGCTTAAATCACCAGCTGGAATTGGTAGGACTTTTGGGTCAACAATTGGGTCAGATATAGGGTCTGTTGGTATCTCACTTGCTGATTCACGAAGGATGGCATTAAACATGGCAACATCCAAACGGGCTACACATTGCTCCATCACCTGATAATGAAGTACATGTGAAGTTCAGAAATATATTTGCAGTAACAAAAATTGCTTATTGCTTATTCTTTGAAATTAAGGATGTTAAAAAATACCAGTTTTGCTAATACTGGTAAACAGCCACACTCATGTCCGCCAGCACGAAGGGGGCACATTCTGCTGAATGCATCGTGAAATGCAGCCTTCCACAGGTTAACAGAAAAGGTGCCCTGCTGCTGATCACCCAAAGCAGGACCTAACACTCTAGCAGCCTTTGGAGTTGATGAGCCTTCCGCCCGTTTTTGCATGTGAGGAGTTAGTGCCTGGAAGAGAAACATCCTTAAGAAAACTGACAATATGAAGAATCAAAACATATTCAGAGAACACGTAAGCCATAAGAGACCACGACTTTAAAAAAAAACACCAGACTAGGAGAGGATGTTCCCAGCTTCATGAAAGTATCAATCAGAATGTATTGTCTAAGACAAACATTTACCTGCCACCATACTGTCTCAACAACGCGAGAAAATATCCAAGATTCGATCTTCTCTAATGCAGCCAAAAGTGCACTTGTTTCCTGCCAATCATCTGGCATCTGCATCGCAGCAAGTTTGGCTTGCTTGCCATTGGAGTTGTTTCTCCATAGCATTGTCATAGATTTCCCATCAAGTTTTTTGGTACCACCATTCATGTTCATAGTTGTCATGGATGGAGTAAATTGATGTGAGATGCCAAAAGTTTGTACAATTATCTCCCTGAGGACAACTGTGTTGGACAGCCAGAATGTCAGCCTATAAGAAGAGTAGTTTGTCAGTTAGGATTTTTTTAGGTAATGTTATGCAGGAGCTAAAATTCAGATTAAGTGTAGCTAAGCTATACCTAGAAGCATCATTGCTACTGGACTTTGCAACAAGAACAAGACCAGAAGCAATGCTTTTTGCTACCGAAGCTCTCTTATCTTCAGACCAAAACTTGGATGCATGGATATATAGCCTAGAAAGACGCCGAGCTGGGGTGTGCAACTTATGTGCTGAACTTCCATGCTCAGGCACTACAGAGTACAGGGAAACTTCAAGAGCAGCAACTTCACGAAGTTCCTGTTCCAACTTGTCAATTTTCAACACTAATTCTCCATTGCCTTGATCTACAACTGTTTTTCCATGATCAACTACCTTGTCTTCGATATCAGGAATTTCATCATCAGTACCAGTACTAGTACTCTGATCACAGTGTGGAGCTTCATCTAACACATCTATCTCCTTGGCCTCCTCGGTGCCTTTATCATCAACAGTTCCAGCATCACTGATTATATCATCTGTTTCCTCAGACAATTCTGACGGAGGGCGGGAAGGAATTCTTGTAATATCTGGTTTTCTAACTTCTACAGCCTTAGCAGCACTAACTGCTTTCTTTTGTTTCTGAGACTTGTTCTGTACATTGTTTAATCCTTTATGTTGCAGCTTGTTTTGAGGTTGACGGCTGGTGCTGCTTTTAGTTGTTCGGGGCTATTATCTTTTGTCTCCTTTTTACTGAGCTTCCTTGGAACCCGAGACTCACCTTGTGATAAAAAGGAGTCTCTAGTAGGTACGTGTTCTGATCCAATCCCCTTCTTCTCATCTCTTCCCTCCCCATTATCTCTTGCGCCCATTTCAAGTAATTCAAATTGCTAGAAACTTGATGCCTGCAGAAATAACAAACACAGATGGTTAAATTGTTCTACCAAATTTTGCAAACTGATCAGGATTACAAAATCAAGCATGTTCAAATCAATATAACGCTGATGACACTTGGGTCAGAATTAAGAAGAAATAGGAGATCAAGAAAAAGTGCTCATGCTAAAAGGAGAAACCTTCACCATTAAAGAAAAATAGTGCTCATGCTAAAAGGAGAAACGTTCACCATTAAAGAAAAATGTGACCAACTAAGGAGAATCAGGTGGGGTTTTTTTATTGAAAAGATAGGCACCCAAATTCGAGTTAAAGAGGACTCAAACCTGGGTGGTTGGGTGCATGAGCACACCTCCAACCCAACCAGTTAACAAGATTGACGGTGGACACACTAAGAAGTAAATAAGTGAGACTGCACACCTTAAAAGCATGGTTATTAATCGTGAAGTGTGAAGATAACCTATCCGAACTCAGATCAAGCTCTCACTTCCATAGGATTGAACTGTTGGAAACTAGGATGTGAAACTGAAATCAAGGTGCCGACTGCCAAAGAGTTTTATTGGAATCCCATGTATTTTAGGTACTTGATCAAGATTGAGCAGCGCGTTAGTGATCCAAGCAGCTTTACAAAATTACTCTAAGTGCTATCTAATGAACGGCAAGATCATCGAATTCAAAAGCTTATCTTAAACATGACTACCAATCAAAATTGCACAAGACAGTTACTACCTTCGTATAGATACGATAAAGTGATTAAATTCCCACCTAAATAGGAAAGAGCACCACCAAACTACACTCTAGTAGGGGTAAAGACAGTAGCAGCATCATGGAAAAGTTGTCAAACATGCATCAGAAGCCACAGCGACTCGCGAACCAAAACCTTTTTTCCCACACCATGACACAAATGAAAAAACGATAACAGCTGCCAGAAATCACCAATCACAACCCAAAGTCCAAGCGGGGTAGGTTGGCCCAGGGCCTCCCATAGCGGCAAGGAACAGGCAATTCAATACTCCTCCCGAGTACACGAGCAGCTTAAAAGGGGGAGAACATTCCTTCATAAATGCGGACGGAGCAGCATCACCAATCCAACCAAACCGCCGCCACGAAATTCTAAATCCGCAACCACCTTGCCGGTCGTACCGTACGAGAGCGGATCTGAAGAAGGGAATAGCAGCAGGGCTACGAACCAGGAAGCACCGAGGCACCTCGCCTGCCCATGACACGACGGCTAGGCGCCGGGATTCAGAAATGCGGATCGCGTGTCCCACGCGCCCGCCCGATCCGTCACGAAATCGTATGAAGAAGAAAAAAAAAACTCAGCAGACAAGCGGATCATCAATGCTTCTGTCGCGGAACAAACAAAGGTCCCCAAACTCAGGTAGAGCGGCAGAGGTCCCGGCCCGGCAGAACCTCTCCCCGAAATCGAGAACCGAAACCAGGGAAAATTTCGAAACAAGTTCAAATCCAGCGGGGAGTCAATAACCGCGGCCTAGCCAGAGATCCGGCGGAGGCTTCCGTTCCGCGGGGCAGGGCTCCTCCACAGTCCACACATAACACGGGAGAGCCGAGAAGAGCAGTGGGGAGAGAAGCGAAGAGCAGCGCCTCACCGTCTCCGCGTCGGCCGGCGGCTAGGCGCAATCACCACAGCGGCAGCAGACCACCACGTCGCCACCCGCCGTGTGATGTGATCCAATGCGGAAGCGACGGCGAGCGAGCAGCAGGCCGCCGACGCCGACGCCCGCGGCCGACCTGCGCGCTTCGGTACGCGGCTGCCTGCCCGTGCGGCGTGCGGAGGGGAGATCGTGGTGGGCGGGGTGGGCGAGCGAGTGGTTGCTCCTCTGCTCTCTGCTCTGCTTAAATCCAGCGTCAGGGGGAGGAGGCGAGTGTGTTGTGTGTGTCTGTCTTACGTATTTTTTTTTTTCTTTTTCGGCTTGGGACTTGGCCCGATCCGGTCACCGCGTGGTGAGGTGCACGCCGGCAAGTGGGCCCCCCTTTTTTTTAACCATAAAGTGTACCCTCTTGTCTGTATCGTTGCCCTCTTCGCCGTCCGAATTTGATTTTACGTGCAATTTCTTTCTCTTTTCAGGTTTTTTTAAAGCATCTTTTCAGGGTTTTTTTTTAGTTTTTGGCCAATCATATTGTCCTGTGTGATGGTTTCCCGTATAAATCCTTTCTTAAAATAATTATAAAACTGTCTTCTTTTGTCAATGGGCGAAGTGACACGTCCACAACAACGTCTACGGCCATTGTCGCTTAAGTTAAGAATAATAATGTTGAGCTCTCTTTAGAAGATGGTTACACGTAGATCTACAAAACGTTTGGGATCTTATCTGGGATAAGGTGAATTTATTCTGGTTATCAGACTCGATGATAAAATTAGTTGGAAGCTTGGTAATAATGGGATCTTTTCGGTTAAATCAATATATAACTCTATGACATGCAATGACTCTGGTTATCATTTCAAACACATTTGGTTGGGGAAGATCCCTACCAAGATTAAATTCTTTCTATAGTTACTGGAAAACAATGCTACACTGACAAAAGATAATATGCGCAAGAGAAACTAGAAAGGGGATCCTAAATGTTATTTCTGTGACTCTCTTGAAACTATCGACCATTTGTTCTTCACTTGCTCGGTAGCTAAGGTGATATGGGCCTGTATTGCCAAATGCTTGGGGGCTGATAGCATTCCAGTTAATATTAGTAATTGCTGGAGGTGGCTGGAGAAGTGGCTTCCTGGGAAAAAAGAGAATTCACGTTTGGGGAGTGGCAGCGATTTGTTGGGCTATATGGCTAGCGAAAAACAAAGCTTGTTTTGATAAGAAATTGATCAAAAATCCAGTAAAAATTATTTGTCATGCTAGTACTCTAATAAAACAATGGGCAGGTTTGTTTGCGGAGGCCGACAAAGACTCGCTAGAAAGTGTTAACATGATGCTGAAAGTGGCCTTAGGGATCCTGACATCCAAACGCAACAAGCACTCGGATGCAGCTGACAAGCGGGGTGATGGAAGCTTGGATGGCAAGTAGAGTTGCGATGCTGTGCGCTCGTCTTCCCAGGCTCGGGGCTCACACGGTCCTTGGCAGCGTCATGGCTGTTTTAGGAGTGGATGTTTTCTAGTGCTCTCTAGACTTTTGTCTCTGAATGGTTCCTGTCATCTTTGGGATGTTTGATGATTGGTCTTCGTAGTGGCATCTGCCAAGGTCTACTTTTGCGTTGAAGATTAAACGCATCTATGTAATTTTTTTCTAGCTTCTCCAAACTTCTTAAACTCTGTATTTCCGTTCGTTGAATGGGAATGGGGAATCTCCCCCTTATAAAAAAAAAAATGACCACGCTATGGAATCTGGAATCAGTGCTTTTTCATATATCCTTTGATTAATTGTGCGAGTAATATTTAACATGTGATAAATTATATTTTGTATAGAAAATTCCTCTTTAGACGTATGGAAACTTACATTTTCCCAATAGACATTGAAATTTTTTGTCTTCCCTATCTAAGACTGATTCAAGTTTTTGTTTCCTAACTAGCATTTTTATAATTTCACTAATTTTTTGTCTTCCCTATCTAAGACTGATTCAAGTTTTTGTTTCCTAACTAGCATTTTTATAATTTCACTAGATCAATTATAATTTTTTTTCTAAGATACTCCCTCCGTTCCAAATTATAAGACACTTTGACTTTTTTGGTTCATCCATTTTGTTATGTATATAGACATATTATTATATCTAGATACATAGCAAAATAGATGTATCAAAAAAGTCAAAACGACTTATAATTTGGAACAGAGGGAGTAGTGTCTTACCATAAGAGTATTTTCGTCCTCTTTAAACTTTTTCCTCTCTTTGTAATTTCACTAGTAGATCAAATATAAATGCCTCCTCAGACGGTTACCCATTATTTCAAGATTCATACACCGTCTTTATGGGAGGCACCTGGTACTCGATCGTCATCGAATCAACATCTCATTTCTTTAAGGGCATGTTTGGCACGACTCCTCCTGAGGGGCTTCCTGGAGGAGCCGGATTATGGCTCCACCAAAATGGCTCCGGCTCCTCTGTTTTTCACTGAAAAATGACTCCTCTAAAAAAAAAACGTTTGTCAGGGCTTCTCTGGAGAAGCCAGAGCCGGAGCCACGAAGAAGCTCTGCCAAACAGGCCCTAACTTTTGGGCCCTCCACATTGTCTGTGTCTTTGTAAGTGATATAGTCTTTAATTTGCCACAGTATTTTAAAAACCAACCTATACAGGATTATTACATACATACATAATACTCAGTACGTATAACCACAAAAGAACAAAGAAGCTGTCCTTCGTCAATCACGACTGGGTCCTACACACTTCTTTGTCACCCCCCCCCCCCCCTTTGATTATCATCATCCTCTTTTAAATGTTCCTTTGAACCTTTATTCTGCTTCCAAAGTTTCCCAGTCGCTGCAGCACTTTTCGTCATGGATCCTTCCTTACACACATGCATCATGCACCAAGTCTGTCTTTCCGTTCCAAATATAGATAACAATAACCCTCTTTTGTTCGTTCGTTTATGCTCTGTTTGTTCATGCAAAGCATATAAGTAAATTGGTACAGTATTTGGTTGATGCACAGCTAGCAGTAGAGCAGCAGAAGCAGAAGACATTCCCTGCAACTGCAAACATGCATGCCCAGCTGCTCACCTAATTACCTAAGACGATCTACCACGCACCCCATCGATCGAAGTTGTTCTCTTCTTTATCTTCCACTTGTTTTGTCTTGACGAATCACGACAAATTCTCACACGCTCGTGATCTGTCACGGCGTTGACAAAATGACTCACTTTGACAACCTGGAATTCTTCATCCCTGTGTGTCGTGCTAGTTGCAGAGATCAACGTCTGAGCACACCGTAGAAATCTGCATTTCTGTACTGACTTCCTTGATACACCATATAAGACAAGGGTATGTTAAGAAATGAGGAACTTCGCATGATTTATCCACGAATTTCATAGGAATCAGTTCAATTTTACGTGAAAAACATAAACTTATGAAAAAAAAAACCACATGTTCCAAACAAGCCTTAAACTGGAAGAAAGCTGAGAGATCTCTTCATAATAATAAGATACCACTAAGTTTCTCAGTTTTTTCACAATATAATTAGAGGTGTCTAATAAAATATAACACCCATGAAAAAAAAGGTACATATATATATATGCAAGGACGGTTCGGTTATCATTTTGCAGATCTTTTATGGAGCTTGCTAAAAGCGTTTCATTTGTATGATTAAACTCTTCTAACTTAATTATAATGATGCATCAATTTTTTGTATACCTAAGAAAAGAAATGCTACATATTATAAAAATGTTTCATAATTAGCCTAGTAATGCCTGTCTTATATCTCGCATTTTGAACGAGTAATCATATGTAAAAATGGGTTGTTTATGATAGACAAATCTAGATGCACTGTATTTTCTTTACCTCAGTTGTCTGTTATTAGAGTCACTCTGCATTTCCTGTTGTGCATGGCGTCTCCACATGGCAATTGGCATGGCCTCTGTCTCCCTAGACGCTAGGGCCTAGGGGTGGAGCTGGACAACACTAATACACTACTATTGTTATCATCACTCACTCCATGTTCCATGCTATGCTACACGCAAATATGCGTGCTCCATTGGCACCCTATCAAGAACCGAAGATCCCCAATCATGTCGCCGAAAGAAACTCAACAAAAAAAAAAACCATCATATTCTCACTTGTCCAAATTGAAAAACAAAAACAAGAAAGAATAAAAAAGCGACCCTTCCCCTTTCTTTCTCCAAGCATCTTTTGATTCATTTTATTAATATATATACATTGCATTGCATATAAAAAAGAGTGGTGACCTGACTCCGATGCGACCAAAGTGGAAAAAGTGCCGTGCCGGACGCAACCGGGAGAAGCTGTCGGTGGTGGTACAGCCACCGGTCATCTCCGGTAGCCGTGCGTATGCGTATCAGAGAATTTGGCTTATGTTCGAGAGCTCAGACCGGCCAATTACCATTCTACCCACGGCGAGCCGCCGGCAGCCACGGCCGCTACTGGGACATGGCAATCCGGCCTTGGCCTTGTTCTCTCGCCCAAAGTTGCCATCAGATGGCCACCTGCTCGATAGGACAATGACTTGGGTTTATGACGAAAACGAGCTCTGGAGAAAGAAATTCATGCCGAATTAAACAAAGCGGCCAAACCATGGTGTCTTTTTTTTTTTTGAGAAAACAAACCACGCCCGCCACCGCCCACCGGCAATGCTGCTCGGAGTCGTACGGATTGCGCCACGTGGCCCCTGCAAAAACACCATTTGTATGCTTCGTGTGACAACAAGCCCCACACAAGATGGACCGGCTACTATGCTCTGACGGTCGGTGAGAGGGCCTTTTCAGTTCTCATAGTCTGAAATAGGGCATCCATCCATCCATACATCCTGACCAAATGGAAAAAGCATTGTTTAGACACTTGGAATCATACGTGCACTGAGCAACAAGCACTGAAATGGTGGTGTCTGGTGAATGGATGCACTTACAAGTTACTAGCAGAGAAACTTCGTGCCCAAACAGCTTGCCAGTGATGACCAGCAACAGAAACAGAGCTGGATACAAAGACAGACAGCAACAGGAGTAGGTAACTGGGTACTGACTTGGAGTCACGTTTCAGTAACGTTTGGAAGGTGAAGGCAAACGCACGGGCTGACAAGGCCACCGCACCACACATGTGCCTGTGCAAACACAGCAGCAGAATGATGGTTAGGAAAGCAATGTTTCGTTTACCTCCATCAGGGTTGAGCAGAGCGAAGCTATACTATACATATCCGTTGGAGCACCATCATGACAGTTCGAGGAGTGAGTACAGTAGCTAGGATGGGGGCACAAAGACAATTGAAGGAAAAGTACAAGTAATACATGAGAAGATGGAACAGCATGACAGCTAGTGATGATTCTACCTACCCTTTAGTTTCAAGTATATGACTTTCAGGATACATGACCAGCCAACGGGCAAGTGACCCAGTAGCAGCAGGCAGTAAACCGAGAACTGTCATCATATCAGCACTTGCGTTTTGCAGGATACATTCCATCCAGGTTGAAACCTGAAAGATTAAGATCACGATCTGTTTGAAAACAGGTGTAACATGCATTTAGGGATCGACTGTCTGTGAAGACAACATTGCTTAAACTGAAAGTCAATAAAATTCGCTTACATGCTGAAAAGGGTAGGAGAGTAGCAACCAGTGAAATCAACTACAGTCCATCCAGCATTAGGTCAGATATTAATGTCACAGCTTGATTCATTACTTTCGGCTACCAACTGTAAGCTTGTGACATAAGTTGCCCATATCCAACTTTAGAAATTAGACACCAATGTGCCTTATCATGATGTAATAAATATCTGATAAAGATCTTTTTAAAAAACAAATATTTGATAAAAAGAAACATGACCTCTTTATAAAGAGAACATGCAAAAGTTAAATTTTGTAATCAGCTAGTCGCAAGAATATAGATGTGTACAGACCAACAAAAACTCTCTATCTCATTGAAGCATTCTAAACATTCACAAGGGTAAATCTACATCAAAGTGATAAAGAAGCCACCCCATAGACTAAGGTTAGTAGGCTGTACCGTTAAGAAAAACAAACTAGTAAAGTGATAGGTCTTTATTTGTCAGGCCAAACCATATCGTGAATTCAACTCCCAACAGTTACCTGACAAGTACTGTGCATAAGAAATGCTAATGAGCAATGCTTAGATGCAATCACTTAGGATATGTATAGTAAGTTGCTTGTTACCTAACAGATTGTAAGCAAATAAAGTTATCCTTGCCATCACCAATTTCATTCAACGACTAGCCACATGTGCATGTCATATTGCCATCGTATCTGCTGACTTGCTGAGTATCTAACAACAGGTTACCTAAATCCTAGCAACATAACAGTGCAATGAACCCCTTGACTGATTCCCTAAATCAGCCAGTGGCTCGGGGACTACACAGTGTGTGTGCTCGCAAAACAACAAAGGATGACAGGAACGGCCCGTCAGGTCTAAGACAGCCAACTTCCTAAGCGGCCTGGGCACTTGAGGGGAACGATCGAGCCCCCAGGACCGGGGCTTGAGAGGTTCCTGAGTGTTCCCGGCCTTGGACAACCGTGTCCGATAGAGGAAGGTCAGGAACTGTAAGCTGTTGTGGCGGCGTCCCAACCAACCGTCCACCTGCGGTGATGTAAGGAATATTCCGCCAGGCTTTGACAAAGTCCCATAGCCTGATACTAAGGTAGAGTCACAGGGCTCCAGGCCCTGCCAGAGCTTTGGCTCGGAGCATGACATAACACGACAAGGGCGCGCAAGCCATCCTTGCCTAATGCAACACCCTAGGTATTAAGCAAGGTCACTTCATGTGCATCAGCATAAGCATCATATTTATCTTGCCATTATTATGCATTTCAATGGTTGCTTGTTAGCATTGCATCTCAGTAACAAAATAACTTTGCCACAACTCATCGGAAAGAATTAATCCCAAAGCATCTCATATTACCTAGTACTAACAATTCATTCTGTTAAGGAAAGGTGGAAAGCATTTGGACCAAATACTAGAGGGTGCATGATACACCTAAGTATAGCCATGAATAATTTCAGTGCAATAAGCAACACAGGTGCAAACCATCCAGAGTGTATAGCATGTTCACCATCATGCAACAATTAACGAAGATTATACAGTGTAAGTTATCCAGTGAAACAAGCTAACAGCAACATGGATACAGTATTCAATCTGATGTCCATCAATTTCTGGAATCTCATGACATACATCTTAGTACAGACAGCCTTATTGGACCGACACAAGCAGGAAATCAGAAAAATCTAGGGTTCAGGGTGATCTGACCAGCGGATCACTCAGCATCGGCTTCACCGCCGCCGGAGACAGTGGCAGCAGCAAGCTCCTGCTGCTGAAGGCGCTCGAGCGCCTTTTCGTGCGCCCAGGTCTCGATTGTGAGGTCGGGCTTGGCGTTGAGGCCGACACCGAGGATGACGACGGTGAGGAAGGAGGTGATGTAGCAGGGTAGCTCCCAGTCCTCCCACTTCCGCGACTCCCCCGGCGGCGGCGGCGGGCGGTTGAAGAGGTACCCCTTGGGAAGCTCCTCGTGACCCGGCGTCGTCCACCGCCCCGCGCCCTCGCCTCCACCGCGCACGCGGGATGCGGAGCGGAGCCGCGCGCGCAGCATGCCTCCCGCCGCCGCCGCGGCCGTCGAGATCGCCCGCATCGATGCCGCCGGTGAGGCACGTCGCCTGCGAGATTGGGGTCTGGGGAATGGAGAAGCTGTGCTGTGGGAGAAACGGAGACGGGGAGGAGAAAGGTTGGACTGGACTGGGCTGCACTGAGAGCTTGTAGACGTTAGCTTTAGGAACGAATTGGGCTGGCGGTGGGCCGATATGAAATGGGCTACCGATTTTAGCATTTTCAGTACAGTTCAGAAGAAGATAAAACACTTTGGCATGGTCACTCGTTTTAAAATGTTTGTTGGTTTTATTTTCTCTATACAAATTGAAATTTTATAACTATGATCAAATTTGTAAAACAATATATTACTAACATAAAATAAATTCATATCAGCATATATTCCATGATTGATTTAACAAAACTAATTTAATGCTATAGTATATAGTTGCACAAACGTTATGATGTCTAAAATTTGTAACTTCTGGTCAACTATATATTAGTCTAGAAATTTTCAGATATAGCCATTGGTCATTCGCATTTGAAAGTATTTTAAATAGTTCGGGCCTGATTGGTTTGGCTACCATTTTTGCCCAACCAAAATCATGGCAAGCCAAAATTGTTGCTTGCCAAAATCAAGGCTGCCAAAGCTAGGGAAAAAAAACTTAGGTGTGCATTTGGTTGACTACCAAAATCAAGGCTTGTCAATTTTTTCTTTATGCAGTTTAAGAACTTTCTAGAGACTTGCCAAAACTTTGGCCATAAGCATTGGTGTGCCAATTCTTTGGCAATGAACCAATTGATGACTACAAATTTTGCATGACATGGTTTTGGTTAGGCAAAAATTGATAGCCAACCAATCAGGCCCTTAGTGTAATTATACTAAAAAAAATCAGTAATCAATTTTTTTACCCAAGTATAAACCGTTAAAGACCATGCCAAGCTAAACCCCCTCTTGCGTCTTATTCGTTTGAACTTATCAGCTCAATTTATCAGACATGATGCAATGTTTTTCTCTCACAATAAAATAATAAAAATAACATCAGTCAGCCGAACATGTGGTATACTTTGAACTAAAGTACCGTGTGTAATAACTTCGGCAATGGTTATCCCGTCAAACTTTGCCAACGGTTAACGTACTATATCTTGGCTCTACCACTGAAGAAAGCAAATAATGCATGTACTCACGGTGCTACCACAGACCGTAATGTTGGTCGTTGAGACCGGCATGGAATTGCAGTGTGTTGGTGGATGGAGTAGGATGGCAGCATTTTTGCAATTAATGAGATGAGCACGCGGACAAGGAAGGACAGGGGCAACGAGGCGGGGAAAGACCGGCCTATATGGCTCTGTGGCCCGGCCCGGAAACAGGGCCTGATAACTGGGGATGAATTGCCAATGTGTAATGACGGACGGACACGACAAAACTCGAGCCCCGTTGATTAAGCCGCCACGCAAATTATGCATGACTAGTACTACTCATCTAGGTTATTTTATAAGATAAAAAATCCCCTTAGTGCAAGCGGTACAAATATTTTGACGAATATCCATATTCTAATTCGCTTAGAACAGCTCAGATCCTTTTATATCTGAGTTGGATTCGGATATTCAGAAGTCAGAACCCGACACTATATTTGTATAGCTACTACTTATAAATCGAATATATATGGTGTCAACTGTCAATATATATATTTATATATTATATTCAACTAAGATAACAGTATGTCAGTATATTTGTTTATATGCGTAGACACAGATAAATATTTAGTAGTATCTAACGGTTTTCATCCACATGAAATACATTATATTGCCGCCGCCGCCGCCGGCCCCATCTGATCTCCCAATGCACGTTGGTAGCATAGCATGTGCGGATGTCCAAGCATAGCACGATCTCACATACAGTACTTGGTTAAACTACTAGTACTGTTGACAACACTGATAGTTGACAGTTGTCCCATCCACTATTTACGCACTAGTACAACTCAAAGGCGTGCAAATTCAGCTCAGCATTATCCACTCAGCTTCTCATACAAGCTCATCAGAGCACATTGCTAAAAAGAAAAAAAGAAAAAAAAAGAAGAAGCTCACCAGAGCACAAGCTAGCTTAATCTTTCGTTTCATTCAGACACTTGTACAGACCCAAAGCTCTTTTCAAAATAAAAAAGATAATAAAGAAAAAAAAAGAGGCAGGGGTCGGAGGAAAGACAAGCATTCTTCTTTTCCTCACGTACGCATTTACCTTCCTCGTCACGCACACCACAACGACGCAAAGTTACCATCATTTATCCATTATTACCAGTTTACCACCACCCAACCTATAACATTAACAGCTTATATCAACCTTAACCAAGCAGCACGCACGGACGTACTGGAAAGTTTGTTACGCGTCGTGCATGCACATACGGCCGGTACACCAACGTCACACACTACTCGCTGTACGTACGTAGCAGTAGCACGGTAACAAAGCTAGCGACCGTGTATGTATGGGCGGCGCCGCGGCGGCGTCGGGCGTCACGTGCACTTGCCGAGCGGGCCGCCGCAAAGGCAGCTGTTGCTGGCGAACGACTCGGCGTCGAGGTGGTCGAACGGCGGGCCGGCGGGGATGCTACCGCAGAGCCGGTTATGGCTGAGGTCGAGGTGGCCGACGTACGCCGCCGAGGCCAGCGACCTCGGCACGCCGCCGGTGAGCCGGTTCCTTGACAGGTCGAGCAGCATCAGGTACGACCGGTGCGTGAACGCGTCGGGGATGCCGCCACCCAGAGCGTTCCGGCTCAGGTTCAGCATCCCGACCCCGGTGCTCGCCAGCAGGCTCGCCGGGACGCCGCCCGTCAGCCGGTTCCCGCCGAGGTACAGCGTCGTCAGCACGCTCCCGGAGCCCAGCGCGTCCGGGATCGAGCCCGTCAGCTGGTTCTCGGAGAGGTCGAGGTCGGCGAGCCGTGGCATCGACGCCACCGACGCCGGGATGGGACCCGACAGCCGGTTCCGTCCTAGCAGCGCGCGGCTCAGCATCCGGAGCTGCCCGAAGTCCGGCGGGACACGGCCCGTGAGCCGGTTGTTGGCGAGGTCGAGGTGCTTGAGCTCGGACAGCGACGTGAGTGACGCCGGGATGCCGCCGGTGAGGAGGTTATCGGCGAGGTTGAGCACGGCGAGGCGCGAGGAGCGCGAGCCGACGGCGGACGCCAGCGGCGGGATGGCGCCAGTGAGGCGGTTGCCCGGGAGCTCGAGGAATCGGAGGTACGGGAGCGACGTGGCGACGCAGGCCGGGATGGAGCCCGAGATCTGCTTCCAGTCGGCGAGCACCAGCGTCGAGAGGCGGTCCAGGCGGCACACGGCGTCGGAGACGTACCCGGACATGACCCCCGACGCGGGGCGCCCCGCTGGCGCCATCACCGCGTCGTCGGCTTCCCCGCGGAGGGTGAGGTCCGCGACGCGCCCTGTGCTCGGGTCGCACGCCACGCCGTACCAGCCCGCGCAGCAGTCCGTGCCCGTCGTCCATGTCGAGAACACGCCTAGCCGATCCTCCGATAGCGCCGCGCGGATCGACAGCAGCGCGTCGCGGTCAGACGCTGAGCACCCTGATGACGCGGCCGCTGACGGGGTCAGAATGGCGGCGAGGGTGACCACGAGCGCCGCGACGGCGGTGGATGGAGATGCCATTATTACGTGCTTTGCTTTGGAGGGCGGCAGTGGTGGACGGTGTGCTGAGTGGCGAGCTTCTGAACGTGGTTTTAGTAGAGGCTGGCACTGGCAGAGTGTGGCGTGCATTGACGGTTTTGCCCTCCCGTAAGCGCGTTCTGGCGTTCGTTACCGTTTTGAGCTAGTAGACTACAGTAGAGTGGTGGGGGCAGGGGTGCAGCTATCGGCGGCGAGGCGCCTTTACCTCTCGTTGCCAAAGTTGTGTGTCACTGTGCTGGCAGCTCAAACTAGTGGCTCTCACTGCTAGACTGCTAGTGCTCGCGGAGGAACTGAGGAGTGATGAAGAGGGGCCTGGGCAAATGATGGCACGATCTGCCCACACCAAACTAGATTGAATGCTGCAGCTAGCCGTCTGGATCTCGACCGGGCAGCAGGGGCACAGGATCCGTCGCCGGAGCTATCGATGATGGCGTCCACGCCACAGACCCCCGCCCGGCCGATCAAATCAATGGCGCGTGATGGCGACGAGGCGGCGATGGTGGCGCGGCCCATGCGCCGGCGTCGACTGTGCGAGAGGAGTCCAGGACCACGGCTGCCTCGTCGGCAGTCGGCACACCGACCCGGCGCGGCCTCACAATCTTATCTTCAAAATTTGATTTCTTTGCTAGCCAAATATACTTCCTGCGTGCTCGTACAATAGGTCATTTAGAATAAGCTTTGAATCCATCGTTAAAAATATAAATCATAAATAACTTGTAAGTTATTGAGTTTAAAAATATTTAAAAAATTATATCAATAGATTTTAACAAAATATTTTTATAGAAATATACATATATTATATTTCAACAAATAAGTGTTTTGAAGACCGTGAAACGATGTGTTTTACGTGTATGGAAAGAGAGACACAAGAGTTGGCTCTGAAGTAGAGAAGCTCTTGGAGGAGGTAGGTCAGGGAAAGCTATAGAGAATGACTTTTTTTTTAATTTAAATAGCTCATTAATAAAATAGTAATTGTTTAGAGTGAGTTTTAGCGAGCGAGGTTGCGGTGGCTCGTACGCAAGAGAGAAGAGATGGATGTCGAGCAAGACGCCTGCATGCATGGATCGGATGAACCGAAGGAAGATGGATCGCGGGCCTCTCCTCGTGGGGCCGGTCGTCGTCGGTTCGGCACACACGCATACGTACACGGCATGTGGCCTCCTGTCTCGTCGCTCGATCGATCCGCTGTGCATATGGTGGATGCTGCGTGCTGTGCTGCGCGTCGCGTCGGAGGCTGCTGGACAGCCGGCCGGGGCGCGGGGCGGCAGGGGCACACACGTGACACGTAACGTAACCGCGCACATGGATGCATGGGGCTACTACTGCATGTGGTGGGTCTGTCACGGCATGGCGAAGGCCTGGAGACGAAAAATAACACAGCAGATCGAGGGGAGGAAGATTGGCTTGCGTGTCGGGAGCATGGACGAGTGGCCACGTGGCAGAGTCATTGCGGCGGTGGACCGGCTGGGTCAGCGCGGGGACCTCGGGCACAGCGCGCCGGCCGGCATAGTGGGCCCACTCCCGCTCACGTGATCCGCGGACCCACAATTAAGGGTCGGTGCCCAAACTTTGGATGCAAGGGAGGGGAGTACTAGTCTATTCTATTTGATTTGAGCCTCCTAAACTTTAAATTAGTTTATTTTAATTATTTTAAAGCCATACGTTATGACTAAATAGGACTAAATGATTTTTAGTCCTCTCTAGTTATTTTGAAGTGACTTAAAAAAAAGACTAAATAACCTATTTCGAATCGAAGGGACTAATAAAATTAGGAGGACAAACTAAACCGGGCCTAAACTAGTTTAGGATGGATGCGTCGATCGATCTGCATCTGGTGGGGTTGATGAGCAGATGGCCAGATGCCTATATATAGCCTGACCATGACGGTAGATTAGATGCTTATTGGATGCAAATGCAGGACAGCAGAGGAGGAAGAGGGCCCGAGCATTCCTCCTTTGCTAAAGCTGGAAGACGACGACGAGCTGGATTGGAGCCCGCCATTTGCTCCGTAGCTTCTCGATCTCCTTCCATTCTTTCTTTCTTTTACCAGCGAATTTGCTCGTAGCTTTGGGAACGCGTTTCTTTGGTGATCAAATGATGATGCAGCCACATGAAGGATGAGGGCCCGGGGGCCGGGGCCGCGACCTGTTCCTTTTCCTCCCTCAATCCTCAATGGCTGGGCCAAATCCAAATCGAAGAAAAGAGAAGGAATCGACTCTGTCTGTCTGTCTGTTGCATTGCACGTGCGAGACTACCAGCAGATAAGATAAGCCTGTGGATGCATGCTCGAGATCTTCCTCTGACATGGTTACATTTCCATATGAGCAGCAGAGCATGAGCATCCACCACGGGACCAACGTCCATCTTTGATGGGCTCGCTCTACAGATGTGTGAGTGTTTTGGCATGCGGCTGCTGCTGCTGAACCTGGACGTCTCGACAAATGAAATGATGGTGAAATCCGTCTCTGGACTGAACGGGCGTTTGGCCCAGCCAAACATCGATCGAATCAGGCCCGTGTCATCTCCAACGTAGTATCAACAACATTGCCGGCAAACGCTTACTGGGCCCAACCATTTGCTGGTCGAAACCTGCAGGACTGGCACGGGGCCAGGCCCATGGATCAGACAGCGTGCCCTATCTCTGGGCCTGGTTGCACTCACTTGTCTCCTTGCATTTGGGACTTGAGAGCGCAGGCTAGCTGTTAGAATAAAAAAATGCTGCATGATGCATGTGCTTGCAAGTGTGAACATTCATGCACGCCAGGCAAGTGGCCCCAAGGCTGAAGCCACCGCGTCAAATAGAGTGGCCTAACGCACGCCATTTTGTAAGTGATATAAAAAAAAAACCAATTCTATAACCTTATTTTTAGTTGTAACCCGATCATCCATTAGTTGGCCTGGAAAGAATCAGATCACGCCGGATAATTGAAGTGCCACTCTCACCATTTCAAACTATAGTCAAACTATTTTTAAACCTAACTAAATTATATAAAGAAATACATATGCTTATGACACCAAGTTAGTTTATATCCTTTTTTATATAATATACTTATTCGGCATGTTTGTTTATCTTATGAGCCAGCTTTTTAACTTTATTTCAGCTTATTCTTACTTACAGAATAATATTGAATTAGTTGGCTTTTCCACCAACCGAATAGAGTGACTAGTTTAATTTTAGATAAATATGGAAATTAATTTATTTTTGGAAAGGATGAAGCATATGTACCTAACCGCCTCACTGATTGGTCATCGGCGCCCCCCCCCCCCCCCCCACCCCCATACATACCAACGACGTGGCAACTTGCATCTCTAGCAATCACACCAATGTACTATATATTATACGACACGTCTTCCTCTTCGTGTATCTCGCGCGCCATTATCCTGAATTCCTGAGAGATGATGAGCTAGTTAATTAATCATAAGAACATGATGAACGAAGACGGTGGACACTGTCTATAAATTGTCTTCCCCCTTCACCCTTCATCCCACACCATCACACTTCCACGGGCCACAGCCGACGACGCACACACATCCGGCGGCAACCAAGCATCCCACAGATCATCCCCCCCCCCCCCCCCCCCCCCCCCCCCCTTGCCTCTCCAAGCTTGCCAGCCATGGCGGCAAACAACGATGATAACCCTTCCTACTACGAGACCGGTCCACTGGAGAGGTCACAGTTGCAGCAGCAGGAGCACGTCTTCCACCTGTACGCGCACCAACGGCATGGCAACAACGAGCGCACCATACTCGCGGCGCCGGCGACAGTTCCCCATCAGTTTGGCTGCATCAGTGTCATGGACTGGGAGGTACGTGACGGCCCCGACACTCGGACAGGGCTTGTTGGATGCTTGGAGGGCTTCGGCGTCTCCGCCGGAGAACCACCGAGCGGTGGTATTTATCTGCCAATCTAGTGTTCACCGATCAGAGGTTCGTCGTTACAGTATGTTTTTTTTTCTTCCCTCCTTACATATGGCGATCCTTTCTTCTTCTTTGCTTAAATTTCACTTGGATGTAGTAGTACCTACTAGTACACATTTTGCTCCCAACATATAGTATTTATCTGTTGTTATTTGTTACTACAACTTTCATCAACTTTGGTTAATTAGGTTCAAGGGGTCTACTCTGAGTGTGCAAGGACCTATTGGACCTCCGACTCTAGGGATGCTGGTGATTGGGCTGTTGTGGGTGGGACGGGAGAGTTTGCTTATGCACAAGGTGTTGCCACCTACAAAAGGACCCGGAAGATAAACCGTGGAACCACTGTTATGGAGCTTGATATTCGTGTTGTGTGTATCATCACCTCTCAAGAGCCGGTGAGTTTTTTTTGCCCCCCTTTTCCTAATGTTCAGCTCGATCTAATAAGCTTGTTAGCTTTCCTAGCTAGTTCTCCAATGATTAAGACACATATACAAAAATGAGTTTATCATTTAAATTCTAAGATGATGTTTAATGAACTCTAACATTACATACATATAAATAGAGCGATCCAGACAACCAGGAAGATCCAGAGAACCAGGAAAATCCGGACAACCAAGACAACTCCAACATCCAGGATGATCCTAACAATCAGGAGAATCCGGACAACCAGGACGACCACGACAACCTGCAGGACGATCCGGGCAACTAGGATGACCGTGATAATCAGCGGGATCCGAACAACCAGGACGACCCCAACAACCAAGGAAACTAGAAAGGAAGAGGGACAAGAGGGCTCAAATTCGTGCAAGCAAGTACTTCTTGATAAAAATTGATAGGACCTTTACTCCATGTATTCTACTTTTGAATGTTCAAGTAGCATGTTCTCCTCATCAATCCCACACTACACTATGTGTCCTATATGAAATAAAGTTTCAGTTGTTTGTGATAATCTCCTTGTACTACTCTGCATATTTTTTTATGAAATAAATTTTCAAGTGTCTAGATCGAGATGAGAATTATCATCCTTGAGTCCAAAGAAGGTTACATAGATGGGTTTTGGGGGTGGGATGAACTTCTTGCTTATCCTTGGTTTTTTCTTGTCCCTCTTGAAATAATCTTCACTAAAAGCAAGAGGTTGAGAAGGAAAACATTTCGGTCTCTAATTGGTTTTGACGATTAATGATGACATAATAATTGTGATTAACATATATTTTTGCAGCGGCAATTTTAGTAAAGTCACAACGATGGTTGATTAATGGGAAACCCATGGTTTTCGTGCCTCTATTAATGGTTTTCAAAGAATAAATGTTTAGGTTAACAATGGACTATAGTTGTAAGTGTGTCGTTTGAAGTTAAAAGTCACTTAGAGTGGTTTAGGACTTTTTGTTTGACTATATTATAAATGGAGAGTATGGCCAGATAGCTTGATATAGTTGAGTCTAGTTAGCGAATGTGTTGTATACTTGTCAAATCTAAGACTAAGTAGATCAGATGAAGGCCTAGGATCAAGGAAATTGAATCGTTGTCTAAGGTGCTTGAATTGAATCGTTCCTTAATCCTCCTTTTGTACTTTAGACTGAAGCCACGAGCACGAGGTACATGAAAATATCACTTAACCCATACATTTGCCATGAATTAGAATCTCTTGATTTTTTTATCTATTCATTATTCGATTCGAAGAAACAAATATGAGATTCACAACATCCGTACATATTCCGTTTACAACCCCGTATATGTTATTGGTGATTATACCTTTGACTTGCTTCTGAACATGCATATGTGGACGAACATGCATGATGCATGTGCTTGCGAGTGTCAGCTACCAGCTAAGCTGGGCAACAAGCAGTGGCAGTCTGATCCTGATCGAAGGCACCGCGTGAACTAGAGAGGCCTAATTAAAGAAATAAGCCATTTTTTATTCTTTTTTATGCTGCCCACGTCAATAACTAGCAACCTGAAGTCGTTTCTATTCTTTATAACTAGCAACCTGAAGTATTAGCTATATACGTGCAATGGCAAGCCGCTGCTTTGAAGCAGAAGCGAGCAAGACCAAGAGCGGAACACCGACACTTTAATTTGCCGGCCCGTGGTGTGCTGTATCAGCTTTGATAATTGTTTCGATTTAGGGATTAAAGTGTAAGTGTTTATCGCATCATATGTGTTCGGACGTTAATTAGACTGATTAGATATAAGTTACTTATAAAATTCATTGTAACAACTGGGAGGGATTAGCTCAACCATTCTATGGATGCATGGCCGGATGGGAATTGGATCAGATCAAATTATTGACAGCCTCACTGGATGATCATCGGATGCTCCCATTGCATTTGTCACGCGAATACATACGTACACCTCTACCCCTGCGTGTGTATCTCACACTTCATATGTTGAGCAAACAGAAACATGCATGCGGGTGTCGCACGCACACACTCTCTCCATGTGGTCTAGGTGTCTCTCGAACGCGCATTGATCTCTTACCCTAATTTGGTCAAACATGCGGCTTCATTCGTATTAGGGTAAACATAACCACGCTCATGTGAACGGTGGGCGGGATATGATAATAAATGCACTCTTTTTATCGGGCATAACCTAGACGCTTATGACCCACACATTTCACAATTATAACACATGAACACATACGCATGCCACATGCAAAGAGAGATTGGGAGGCTCTCTAGTCTCCAGCGCAGTACCACCAAATGGGCATGCATGCGTGTAGACCAGGGTTTGAACTCTGGTGGGTAGCATTCTACAGACTGCCTTACCACTGAACTACAAACCCTTTCACATGGCAAACATGCTTTAATTACTTATATATAAGTTATCACACACACCATCCCCATCGGCAACAACCTCCTCCTGTCCCACCACATTGCTACAACCATGTCCCTTCTTTCGCTACCAACAAGCATATTGCCCTATCACTGTTGTGCACAGAACTCGAGCACCACCAACAACATAACCCTCCTTACCATCCAGCAACCGCTTCCTGCATCACTGAGCAATTGTGTCTCCCCAATCTCCTCCGTTTTCCATATTGTCTTGCCGTATCTAGATCTGATCCGAAGAGCACATGGGAGGGTCCCGCTATGCATTGTAGGCGACCAAGTTGTGGGAGCAACCAGTTCTTCCACCTTATTTTCCACCTGCCGATGGAGGGTGCCGGTATGAGCTATAGGTGAAACCATAGTGGGGTGGCCACCATATCCACCTTATCTGACCCTTGCTACCGAGGCAGAGGCAATGCACACTATTCTAAGCAATAGGTGAAACGGTGGGGGTGACTATCTCCACCTTCTGTGACCCTTGCTATCAAGGAAAGGAACCGTCCTGAGCAGGAGGCGAAACAGTGGTAGGGGTGAATGCCTCATCCGCTCTGTTGCTTAGGACGTCAGCACCACAATTTGTGTCCTTCTTTGTGTTGCCTTCCCTAAAAGTGAGGGCCCACACAAGGGATTGGCCACACCCAGACAACTAGGACAACTTGAAAGAGGCCATCCTAAGCCTCAACATGTGTGTCGATAGACCCGACACTGTCGTCACCACTGGATCAGTAAGCGTCGCTGATGGTTGCACCCACCCCTAGCATCCTAGAACCTACAATCACCAAATCAAATTAGGGGACCAATATCAATCAGATCGATCGCAACCAAACCCTAGGGCCCCAAACTACCAACAACACCAGCAAATGTGGCGGAGGACCCTAATAGGATGACCAAACTAGGAGGAGTGCGTAAGTGGCTCACATGGTTACTTTTCCTAATGCATGTTGGGACGGTGTAGGCGTACGCCGTCGTGACGTGTTTTGGCGGAGGAGGCGTGGAGGATAGCAACATGTTGGCACCATAATTTGTGTCCTTCTTTGTGTTGCCTTCCATGATAGCGAGGGCCCGCATGAGGGCTTGGCCACACCCAGACAACTAGGACAGCTTGAAAGAGGCCCTCCTAAGCCTCAATATGTGTGGCGATAGACACGACACTACCGTCACCACTATATCAGTAAGCGTCGTTGATGGTTGCACCCACCCCTAGCATCCTAGAACTTGCAATCACCAAATCAAATCAGGGGACCAATATCAATCGGATCGACCGCAACCAAACCCTAGGGCCCCAAACCACCAACAACACCAACAAACGTGGCGGAGGACCCTAATAGGACGACCAAACTAGGAGGAGTGCACAAGTGGCTCACTCGGTTACTTTTCCTAATGCATGTTGGGACGATGTAGGCGTATGCCATCGTGACGTGTTTGGGCGGAGGAGGCGTGGAGTGGAGGAGAGCACCATGACGACACCACAATTCATGTCCTTCTTTGTGTTGCCTTCCATGGCAGCGAGGTCTCGCACGAGGGATTGGACACACTCAGACAACTAGGACAGCTTGAAAGAGGCCCTCCTAATCCTCAACATGTGTGATGATAGACCCGACACTGCTGTCACCAATGGATCAGTAAGCGTCACCGATGGTTGCACCCACCCCTAGCATCCTAGAACCTGCAATCACCAAATCAAATCAGGGGACCAATATCAATCAGATCGACCGCAACCAAACCCTAGAGCCCTAAACCACCAACAACATCAGCAAACGTGGCAGAGGGCCCTAATAGGACGACCAAACTAGGAGGAGTGCGCAAGTGGCTCACCCGATTACTTTTCCTAATGCATGTTGGGACGGTGTAGGCGTATGTCGTCGTGACGTGTTTGGGCGGAGGAGGCGTGGAGTGGAGGAGAGCGCTCTAGAGAGGGAGGCTATGGAACAGGAATGTGATTAGTTGTGGCAATGGATGTATGTGTAACGAACCTCAGTTTCAGGGGGACATCATGCCTTTACTGAAAGGGGGTGTGGCAGAGCCCCTTAGGGTCCTCAAGCAGTCTAGGAATCTGAGACAATATGGTAGATACATAAAGTAATTAATTCATTGAAGGGTGCAAATGCATATTCGAAAGGGTAAAATATATTTTCCTTTTTTCATCTATAAGAAGGTTAGAAAACCTTTACGGTATGTCTTTTAGACTTTTTGGCAGACAAATCCCTTTTTATTTAAGCTTTGTTCGGCTGATATTAAATTAACTTCTGTTGATTTGTTCATTTGTACGACTTGTTTGTTATGAGAGAAAATATTATTCCGTGGCTGATTTATATAGATTAAAGCCGACTGATTTGTAAGGATTATTAAGTACTATCTTTCTTTAGAGTAAATTAACTTAGTTTGCCCTAAATGTTGCATCCACACACTTCTGCCTCTGCGTGTGTATCTCTCGACATTATTCTGAGAGGAAGAGCTGAGCGCATGCTAAGCAAATGAAAACATGCATGCGGGTTGTCGGATACCTAATTTAACAACGAGATTTCAAAAACAATAAACGACTAAAAAGATCTATCCATCGCCATCTGAGAGAGGATGAGGGGCCCATCGAGGCCAAAGCCATCGCCGACCCACGAAGGAAGAGGCGCGGGGCTCACAGCTTAGCCGGCCCAGGTGGGCAGATGTGCCCCCGTCTCGCCCGACGTGGAAAACGAGGCGGCTCCGCAACCCACAGGAGAAGTAGGGGACGTCGGAGGAATGACCCATTTACCCCTGTCCTGAAGGAAGGAGCCGCCCGCCCTCAGCCGCAAACGGTGCATCCTTCATGAGATAAGATCGAAGGTACCGAACCACGTAGAGTCGTACACCCCGTATAATCCGGCGCACAGGATAACGCTCTGGCCCCTACCTGAACGGAGACATGTCGAGTTCCCCAATCAGGACGAGACGGAGCAGGATTCCTGGACAGATAGGCATCATGCCCCTCACTGAAGCGGAGTCGATTTCACATGCCCCCGGCCCCTACAGGAGCTCTCCGAACGGGGGTACAACAGGTACAGAGGACCCCAGGAGCAACGGAGTTCATTGGCCCGGGGCGAAGGAATCTTCCGTACGTAAAAAGAATTACAAGAAGGTACAACGTTGTACCCGCCAACGGTACAACGGACGCCATACATCTACCTTGCTACGGGTTCAACCAGATCCCCCCCCCCCCGTATTTTCCGACGGTGCAACGAAGGACCGACACGACACCCTTCCTCCGACCAAGTACAAATGCAATAGGAATATAGTATTATGAGTGTCCAACATCCTTCCGGAGGAAGACAAGGATAAGACACAACATCCCAGATAGATCCTTCTCGACGCATGCTTGTAACTCCCCTGAACTCCTTGTGACTATAAAAGGAGAGCAGGGGGGACGACGTCAGACAAGGCAACACACACCGAACAACGCAGCTAGCATACAACACATACACTCACCGAAGCACTCAGAGACTTGAGACTCACACTCCCTCTCTCGACCCAGCTTGTAAACCCCCTCCAAGCAGAGATAAGGAACACGAGCAGCTCCACACTGGACGTAGGGATTTCTTACCCGAACCAGTATAAACCTCTTGTCTCCTTGTCTCACCATTCGAAACCCGACACGTGTACAAATTTACTTGTTGGTAGTTTCTAAACACCGACACGGGTGTTTCTAGCAGGACCACTAATCCGCCAACAATTAGTGGATTCCAAATTAGCTAATGGTATTCTGGCATCAAAACATTTCCCTATATGCAAAAACACATCACCGCACGTACTGTGGAGCTCTTATGCCCACCTTGCTTCGTTGTACCTTTCTCTGGCTGTGACATTGTCCTAGAGAAAAACAAAAAAAATATATTTCAAATTGCTAAAACTTTCAAATAGTATATTTATTTTTTATTTCATCGGTACATATGTGTTCTACATTATGAGACAAAAAAACTAGATCCTACTAGCATATGTTTCAAAGAATTTCATTCTATTAATAATTTATATATATTAACTTATAACATATAACATGTCAAAACTTGAAACACGAGAGTTACAAACACAACTATATGTACACAAGTTAATTACAAAGGAATGAATTAACTTATAACTTATGGTAAATTTAGAAACACAAAAGTTATTATATGCAAAAGACGAATTAACTTATAACTTCAATTTAAAAAGGATACGTGAAAGTTGTAGAAATTTGAATTAAATGTTTTGCTTTTTTAAAGTGACGTAAGTAGTTCTCGGCTGATCGGTCGATCACTCGATTCAAAAGGCATGATCCATCACGGTAATTGAATTGGGTGTTTCGAGGCTGATCTGATATGCAGACAGCGCACCGCATGCGCATGTTTTCTCCATGTGGTCTATGTGGCTCTCTACATGCATTGATCTTTGACCCCGATTTGGTCAAACTTCAACACAAAACTAGCTTGGTCTGTACCAAGTTGAACGCAACCGCACTTATGTCATCGACAATCACGATATAATGGTAAATGTACAACTAGTATTTTTGGAAAATAGAGCATCCGAAACTATGGGAGGTCTAAATTATTTAAATTTTTGTGTAATTTTTCAATGGAAACAGTGTAAGAAACAATGTGGGTCCATGACAGGTAGTAGTACTATGGTATGACGATATGCAGTCGTTAGTCGGGATGATATGTAGTCGCCAGTCGTCGGTCCATAATGTATAGCATAAACATAGTTACACAACACCACACATAGGAACAATAAGACAAGTCTTACCTTTTTTTACTAATATATCTAGCACGTTTCCCTATTTTTTCATGAAACTTTTCACAAGCACTAACCTATCATGTAAGATGGCAGCTACACATGACTGTGCGCTCAAGCACAACTAAGAATGTCTAAGAAATCTCAGAACACGTCTAGTGAGGCACACACACCACACACACCTACAATCCCTATGGGACAAATCCCTTGTGTGACACCCACTATTTCCCAGACTGGGAATCAAACCATGGGCAGGCAGTCTGGTCACTTCCAGCGACTGAGCTAGGATCTTGTTCACAAGCATGTTTCCCCGCCACTATTGTGCACCAAACTGGATCACTAACAATATCATAACTCTCCATATAACCACTATTGCTGGTAACACCACTTCCAACACCTAGCTCCCCTCCTGACCATCCAGTAATAGCTCCCCTACATTGCTTAGAAATTGTGCCTCTCCATTTATTCTCCTATGTGTTTCCATCCTTACCCCCCATGTTTCCATCCTGTCTTGTTGTATCTGGACCCAACTGAGGAGGGGCACATAAGAGGGTGTTGCTGTTCATTGTAGGCAAAACGGCTGCGAGAGCAACCCGTTCTTCCATCTTATTTCCCCTTGCTGAGGCATGGCGCCATTCTCAGCTATAGGTGAAAGTACAGTGGTGTTGGCCACCTCACCCACCTTATGCAACCCAGGTGAAACAATGGGTAGTGACTACCTTTACTTTTTGTAACCCCCCTAGAAAGGATCTATCCTAAGCAGGAGGCAAAACAGTGGTAGGGGTGAACGTCTTATTTGCTCTGTCACCTAGTACGTAGGTGCCACCATCCATGACCTTTTCCCATTGCCTTTCATGGCAATGTGGCCTACACAGGGATTGGCCACACCCAAACAACTAGGACCACTTGCAAGAGGCCCTCCTAGGCCTCAACATGTTTGGCGATGAACCCGATGTTGCTGGCACTGCTGCCTTAGTAAGCATCGCTAATGGCTACACCACGGCCCTAGCATCCTAGAACATGCAAACACCGAATCAAATTTGGGGACCAATATCAATCAGATTAACCGCAACCAAACCCTTGGCCCCCTAAACCACCACCAACACCAACAAGCATGGCAGAGTGCCCCCAATAGGATGACCAAACTAGGAGGAGTGTTCAAGGAGTTGCCTAGTTTCTTTTCATGATGCACGTGGGGGATGGCACCGGTGATTGTCGTCGCAACAAGTTTGGGCGGAGGAGGTGTGGAGCAGAACAGACCACTCCAGAGAGGGAGGTTGGAGTGGTACAGGAATGTGATGAATAATGAAAGGGGATGCATGTGCCACAAACAGACACTTCAATTTCAAGGGGAGGGGGTGTCATGCCGTTGCTACAGAGGGGGTGTCCACCGCAGAGAGAAGGTCATAGTAAATGATGGCCTTGCCGTGACGGGCACCTTTTCCCGCCATGGTTAATCGATTTATCGCGGAGGGCATGTTAGGATGCCCGCTTCGATTAATAGATTAAAAATCCAAAAAATATGAACGTGCCCGCGAGCCCATTTCAGAGCCCACCAGCGAGCCCATTCCCAGCTCGCGAGCCGGATCTGCCTGGAGGATCCGTCCAGACGCCATCGTGGTTGGGAAGAGGCGTGAATCCACCGGATCCGCTAGATGAGCTGCTGGATCCGTCGTTGCCGGATGCGCCAAGCCATTTTCGGATCGAGCCGCCGCCATGGCATCCCTCCACTAGATCTACATGGGAGGGAGCGCGAGGGTGTGTATCTACTATGAGGAGAGATAAGACGAGGAGCCTACCTCCTCCTTGTGCCAGGACCGACCTTGTCCACGCCGATAGGGCGGCCTCTGCCAACGCCATGGCCGCCCGCTACCAAGTTGGGGAAGGCTGCATCCACGCCATCGGGAAAGAGGGGTGTCGTGCCACCCTTCTGAGAGATAGAGGAGCCGCCAGCCTCCATGCGAAAGAAGGAGAGGAAGGAGCCATGCCAGCAACCTTCGTGCGAGAGAGAAGGAGAGGGGAGGCATTGTCCGTGTGGTGTGTGTGGTGGTGGAGAGGTGAGAAGTATGCGACGGTGGCTGATGAATGAGAGTTAGGGTTTGTTGGTCCTATATATATACTATGTATCGTTATCGGGCCTCGATGTGCTTGTTGGGCCTTAGCCTTAACCGTGGCAGGCCTTATAGGATACCTGTCGCGGTAAATCACTTTACTATTTTTCGAGGCAAACATCTTAAAATGTTCGCCATAGTAAATCGATTTACCTTGGTGGACATCTTAAGATGTCTGCCTTGAAAAATAAGTTATTTTCCCAGATAGTTGTCTTAAGACGCCCGTCCCAGTAAATCGGTTTACCATGACGGGCAAAAATGGCTGCCACTGTAAATACATAATGTCCGCCTTTGTAAATCGTGGGATTTACCGTGGCTGGCTAAAATAGGAGTCCGTCATAGAGGCCACTGGGACGATGTTGTGGAAATTCAATCCTATAGAGAAAAAATGACAAATAAATAGATAAGTAATTCATTCATTTAAAGGGTACAAATGCATATTCGGAAGGGTGAAATTTATTTTCCTTTTTTCCATCTATAAGAATTTTTAGCAAATCTTTAAGTTATGTCTTTTGTACTTCTTGAAAGACAAATCCCTTTTTATTGGATTTTAACGGTTACTAAGAACTATTTTTGTTTATAGTATATTAACTTACACTAAATGTTACATGCACATACACACACAAACCGGTAGGTTCAAATAGGACAAGAGCATTATTGTGGTTATGTGAATACAAGCAAAAATGGTATAATATCACTAGGAGTTTCTAGGCCAAAACAAAAAAATCACTAAATAGTAGAAATTGTTATTATTTCCATTTTCTCAATAAAAATGCAATCATAAAAAAGACAATGTGTTGTTTCCATATTTCTGTCTAGATTCAGATCATATATGAAAATAGATGGGATACGAACAGATATCACTGATATTACATTTGTTTTCATTTTTATGTCTGGATTCAGATTCAAATACGAATAGTGTCAACCACACCGGATATGATAGAATTTGATATCAACATCATAAATATGTGATTTGAGTGTTCGGATGCAGATACAATATCGAATGTTAAATATCTAGAGACAGATACGGATTGATCTAAACCTTTCTAAACAAATTCAGTCTAATACGGTCGAAAATATGCATACCATAAATATCTATACCATTTTCACCGCTAGATCTAGCCACTGGGGAAGCAAGTACAAGATGTATGGAAGACTATGGAATAAAAGAAAAGATGATTACAATCACCATAGACAATGCATCCAACAACAAAATGGATTGTGACCTTTTGCAAGAAAGTGGCAAATCGGATATATGCTATACAATTGTGAACATCTTCCAGTTAGATGATGCGCTCATACTCTGAATATATTGTCCAATATGGTTTGACTATTGCAAATGAACCAATAAATAGAGATGACCAGAGATCTCATCAGGCACATTAATTCCTCACCGAGAAGAATCCGAGCTTTTAAAGAGATAGTTAAAAGAGAAGGTCTTGCTACAACTACAAAGGCTGGCTTGGTTCTCGATGTTTCGAACCGTAGGAACTCTTGTGGCCGGCGTGGAATTAGCCTCACACACATGTGAACGAACGTGCATGATCCCTGTGATGTGCTTGCAAGCTAGTGTGAGCGTGTAGCACAGACAAACCAGCTGAGCTGGGCAACAAGTAGCAGCAGGCTGATCAAGGCACCGCATGAATCAGAGTGGCCTAAACAAAGCCATCTTTATTTTATTTATATGATGCTGCCCACGTGAATAACAAGCGACCTGAATTCGTTTCTTTAGCTAATTAATACATGCATGCAATTGCAAATTAAACTGTTGCTTAATTTGAAGCACAAGTAAGCAAGACCAAGCGGGAAACACCGACACTTTACCGGCCCCCGGTGTGCCGTGTCATTGGTTTAATTTTCCAAAGCCCACAAGACTTTGGTAAAATAAGTACAATGTCAGTAGATCGTTGCGAACCTTATAGTTTTAGTTGGGAGAGGGATCTGCTCAGCCATTCTTTGGGGTGGCCGGATGGGAATTGGGTCAGATCAGATTACACTACATGTATGTACAAATCAGCCTCACTAGATGGTCGAGCATGCCCATACCAACGTGACAACTTGCATTTGTCACACCAATATATATGTACATATATGTACTGTGTGTGTATCTCGCACCATTATATATTATGTGTGTGAGAGCTATATATAGAAAAAGCTGAGCTAATGCTAAGCAAGTGGGAACATGCATGTGAGTATTGGCTGATCTAATGGGCAGGTGGCACCACATGCGCATGTTCTCTCCATGTGGTCTATGAGGCTCTCCGCGCGTATCAATCTTTGACCCTGATTCGATCAAACGTCAAGCTGGTAATGATTCTCTAGTTAGACATCAGCTTGTTTGTATTTATATCTTGTGCCACACCCTAGATAGCTAAAGTCCAGTAGCTGAAAGCATAGTAAGTCGTCAGCATATCACAAGTAACAAATCCTTGTTAATAAGGGATGGCTTTTAAAAGAGTAGGTTATGGGCCAAGCCTCTTCTAACCAAAAGTAGTTTCATTAATATCAGGCTGAACGCAACCACACACATATCATTGATAGACGAGATATGATGGTAAATGTACTTATTTAGGGAAAATAAATCATCCAAAAATATGGTTATACATTACCACACATAGAAACAATGAGCCAAATCTTACCTCTTTTACTAATATAACAAACATGCTTTATTTACTTGAATTATCACACACACACACACACACGACATACCCCATCAGCAACAACCTCCTCCTACCCCACCACCCTGCTGCCACCATGTCCTTGCTCCTAGGACACCAACAAGCATGATCCCTGTCATTGTTGTGCACGGAACTAGCACGAACAATGTCACAATTCTCCATAACTGCTATTGTTGGTGACATCAACTCCAACACCTCGTTCCCTTGTCATCCCACAACAGCTCCTTTGCATCGTTGAGCAATTGTGCCTCTTCATTCTCCCCCGTGTTTCCATCTTGTCTTGCCCTATTTGGATGTGACCGAGGAAGAACTGAGGGTGTCACTGTGTATTGCAAGTGAAACAGCTGCAAGAGCAAACCAATTCCTACACCTTATTTTTCACATGCTGAGATAGGACGCCGTTTAGCGAGGGTGGTCACCACGTCAATATATATGTACATATATATATATGTACACCTCTCCCTCTGCGTGCGTATCTCACGTCTGTGTGTGCGTGAGAGAGAGAGAGAGAGCTGAGCGCATGCTGAGCAGGAACATGCATGCAGGTGTTTCAAACTTGTTCTGATGGGTAGGTGGCAGTCTACGTGGCTCTCCACGTCATCGAGTCAATATAAGGCTAAACGCAACCGGCACGCGTGTCGTCGGTAGGCGGGATATGATGGTAAATGTATTGCTAGTATTTAGACAAAATAAAGTATCCAAAACTATGGGAGGAGGTCTAAATTATTTTATTTTTTGTGCCTTTTCTGTGAAAAAAGGGTAATAAACAATGCGGGTGGAAGACGGACAGACAATATTATGGTACGTTGATACCGATCGATAGTCATCAGTCTTGGTCCATAATGCGTAGCATAAACATGGTTACACAACACCATAAGCCAAGTCTTACCCTTTTTACTAATAATATAACAAGCATGTTTTATTTACCTATATACTAAATTTTCACACACACACAGACATGACATCTCCATCAACAACAACAACCTTCCCCTGCCCACCACACCGCTGCCACCATGTCCCTGCTCCTCGGCCACCAACAAGCATGCTTTTGCAGGAGCAACCAATTCCCACACCTTATTTTCCGCCTGCTGAGACAGGATGCCGTTTTAAGCTATAGGTGAAACCATAGCGAGGGTGACCACCACGTCAATATATATGTACATATATGTGTGTACACCTCTCCCTCTGCGTGTGTATCTCACGTCTGTATCTCACATCTGTGTGTGCGTGAGAGAGAGAGTTGAGCACATGCTGAACAGGAACATGCATGCAGGTGTTTCGAGCTTGTTCTGATGGGAAGGTGGCAGTCTACGTGGCTCTCCACGTCATCGAGTCAATATAAGGCTACACGCAACCCCCACGTGTGTCGTCGGTATGCGGGATATGATGGTAAATGTATTGCTAGTATTTAGACAAAATAAAGTATCCAAAACTATGGGAGGAGGTCTAAATTATTTTATTTTTGTGCTTTTTCTATGAAAAAAGGGTAATAAAGAATGCTAGTGGAAGACATGCAGGCAATATTATGGTACGTCGATGCCGATCGATAGTCGTCAGTCGTCGGTCCATAATGCGTAGCATAAACATGGTTATACAACACCATAAGCCAAGTCTTACCCTTTTTTCTAATAATATAACTGTTAACACTGGATTTTGGTATGCTCAGAAAGATGACACGTGGGCAACTGCAGAACTCAGAGCATTGGGCAAGCATCTGTGCGGTCGGCCAGTTTTTAAAGAAGTCGGCAAATGTCCGTGCGGTCGGCTAATCGCCAAAGGTTCGGCTAAGTGATCATGCGGTCGGTTATTCTAAGGAGGAGCGGTTTTCCGTTGAAGAAGTGACAAAAACGGCAAGCAAAGGGCCGATCAGACAACGAATACCGCGACAATTAAGGCAATGAAGACTCCGGAGGAAGTTAAAGTCAAAGATATCATGTTTTTCCTTTAATATTTTGTAACCTTGTCCTTTTAGGACTCATGTCACGACCAGGGTATAAATATAAACCCTTGGCCATTGTAAAAACTGTTCACAACCAATACAATACAACCGGCCCCGTGCCAATTTCGAGTCATTTGTCGTGTCGTCGAGTTCTTCGAGAGGAACCATCGATCCATCGACCTCCGTAAGTCCCGACAACCTTATTATCATGTCTAGTATCATGCGGTGGATTTAGATGTTGATGCAAGTAGTCTTGTTTGTTTTCAATGATCGTGCGGCGGATCCTTGCTTGACAATCAAGAAGTCTTCGCTTGTGTTTTGTGTATGAGTAGATACTGTGCGGTAGGTGCTTGCTCGATATGCCTAGCAAAAGCAAGATAGTTACCGGCTCTATTAGATTTGGCAAGATCTAATAGATTCATTAAGATACTATGTGTTGCATGTTTATATATATTTTATATATTTGTAACACTCTTTTGCCCAATCTAGATTGATATGGTTCAGCTTCATCTTTTCTCATAGATTTATCTATGCTTTTGTAATTGCTTATATACATAAATAGATCCTATATTCATAATAGCCGAATTGGTTTCATCTAGATTGTTACGTGTTGTGGGTTCATGCATGTTAACTACGTTTGAGCTCTTATAAAGTTAGGTGTCGTGCTGCGGATACAAGCTTTAGATTAGTTTGATCATGTTTGCTTACATGTTCCTTCATCATGGACCCCAATTCGGTTGGATAGCCGAGTTGGTTATGCTTTAATTCATAGTTAATGATGATTCGTTCATACGTATTTTCCTATGCACACACATTCGACAATCAATGTTTTACGTATTCCATATTTTCCGCAGCCGACTGTCCTATAAAACTTGTTGGCAGACAGCTTCTATAGTTGTATGTCGTCGTAAGTGGCTTCAGGGTCGTATATATGGAACTATCTGGTCTCACCCGGCATGTTCCAGTTTTATATCTAATGGTTTTCATCCCTTGTTAGTTTCAGGTCAAACTGACTGGCACGTTTCCGGATTTCGAAACACCCGGGCACCCGATTGAAGCTACGCTTTCCGGCTTGCTGTGTGTTAGGCACAGTGCGTCACATTTTGTGTCAACACACTTTTTGGCACACCTGGTGGGACCCCACATCTCAAGATGGTTGAAATTGACAATAGCCAGGTTCTGGACGTGACTATGGACGAGTTGCCAGAAGACCTGAGGAATATTGTCCAGCAAGCATGTGATGAGTTTCAACGTAAATGCTTGATGTCTTTTTCAAAGAACAAAAGCAATAAGGTTTTTCAGAAACAGTCACTCCCAAAGACTCTCCATCATCAGACTGATTACACCGAAGAGGAAGAAGCTCAGAAGATAACTGAAATGGTTTACAAGGCCATGAGTGAAACCATGAGAAATCATCATACAACTTTCTTGAATACCTTTCGCACAATCATGGTCAGTACTTTCGGTCCATCTGCTAATAAATACTTCGAAGAAGTTGTTGGTCCAATGCAAGGACCGATATTGTTCCATGTGCCTAAGCACCAGGAGAAAGCTGCTGAGAGTAGCAGAGCGCCTGACATGGACCAAGGTGGGATGGCTCCTCACCAGAAGTAGCAACCACCCATGACATATGTCCAACTCGCGTTCGGCGCGTCAGGAAACGTCCCACAATCGGCTTTCAAGGTGTCTCCAGCTACGAACAGGTTGCAGAAAAATATGTATGGAGACGGATATCAAGAGTTTGCCGATTACAATGTTATTGACTCTTTCCCGAATCCGGGGTATAAGAACTCTGCAGGTTTGGCTTTTGAAGGGCAGATACATGGAGCTCCAAATTCGAATATTGACCTTATCATGAACAGGATGGCGGATATGATGCAGAATCAGTTTGGCCTAAAGCCAAAGAGCCAGTCCTATGCATACAAGTCCCCTTATCCAGAGTGGTATAACCGAGTTGCACTCCCTCCGAGAGTAAAACCTCCCACAGACCTAACCAAGTTTTCTGGTCAGGATGATACTAGCACCATAGAGCACATCAGTCGATATTTGATGTAGCTTGGAGACGCGTCCGTTGATGAAGCTTGGAGGATTCGGTATTTCCCGTTGTCTCTGACAAGGCCGGCTTTCGCGTGGTTCACGTCTCTGCCGACTAATTCCATTGGTACATGGGCAGAATTGGAGCAGAAGTTTCATTCATATTTCTTTACAGGCACTAATGAGAAGAAACTAGTTGACCTTATGAGCTTGAAGCAGAGAGCCAATGAAACACCCTAGGAGTATCTCCACAGGTTCAGGGAGACTAAAAACCTCTGCTATTCCTTAAACCTATCAGATGACCAGTTGCCAGGGATGGCAATAGCGGGCATGCAACCGAATGTCAGAGAGAAGCTGTTCGACATGGACTTCGATGACCTTAGTCAACTATCGCAGCGGTTGGCCATGATGAGCAATCAGGCTCAAGGGTTCAGGAGAGACAACCGTTTCCAGAAAGGTGATGTGGCTAATGAGATGTATCAAAGTTTCCTGGAAGAAGCAGCAGAGTACGATGATGAAGATGAAATAGCCGCAGCCGAATTGGTCTGGGGGAAGAACCGACTCAGGTCAGTCAACGCTGGTTGAGGCAGCAGAAGGGCACGTACGACTTTGATGTCTCCAAGTCAGACAAGCTGTTTGAGATGTTGCTCAAAGAAGGACGTATCAAGTTGCCGGAAGGGCACCCCATGCTGCGCCTTGAAGGGGTGAGAGATAAAAAGTTTTGTGGTTACCACAATACTAATTCTCATTCCATCAATGATTGCTGAGTATTCAGAATGCGGATTCAGAAAGTTATTCAGGAAGGGCATCTGAAATTTGATGGTAAGATGAAAATTGATACTAATCCTTTTGCACAGAACACAATATCTTTCTCCGTGAACATGGTTGCTATAGAAAGCTCCAAAGATAAGGGCAAGGTGAAAGTGTTAACCTCAGACAGAGCTAAGAAAACTGGTGTTGTTGACCCTGATCGGTAAATTACAAATGAAGAGTTTCGGCAACAGGCTCGGTTCCAGAATTGCTGAACCGAGAGAGGGGAAGCTTCCAAGCCCAGAGTCGCGACACATATTCTTTTGAACAAGTGGCGAAGGGAGCAAGAACGGTATTGGAAGCGAAGATATTACGAGGAACAAGAGTTCATGGAGGAACATCAGAGGTACAAGGAAGAGATGTACCAGAGGGAGCAAGAGTACATGAGAGAGCAGGAACAATCTCATTGGGGATGCTCGTTCTTTAAACATTGTTGGAATAAAGGCTTGAAGATGCCTACTAAAGATAATTTCCCTGAATGCAGTGATCAATATTCAGAGTACAGGCAGTCTCGGGCCAACCGCCGTCCGATCCATGAAAGGCTTAGAGCACATTTTACTGAGGACGATCGGCGTGTAAAAATGGACAGCTCTGGAAATCGGCGAGGCAAGAGATTTACCGATCAAGGGTGGATCCATTATAATGTAGGCGCTGAGGAAGAAGAACACCGTGAGTATGCATGGCAGAAAGGACAATGGTGTCCACCAAGGCTGAGGAAGAGCCAGAAAAGAAGGGTACAATGCTTGAGGATTAAAGAGTTGGCACAGACAGTTGCCGAAAAGAAACAAGTGTGGCGTCCTAAGGAAAAACCTGACAAGCAAGACCAGTCGGCTGATGCGTGTATGGATTTCTTTATTCCATCAGAGTTCTTAGCTCCGGAAAACCAGGATATCCAAGAAGAAGTGTACTCAGATTTCGATGAGAGTGAGTATCACGATCTGATGGCCCAACTTGTCCTAACTGAACGGGTAGTTTTCGATAAACCGGCCAAACATCAACATTTGAAGCCACTTTATGTGAAGGGGTACGTCAATGGCAAGCCTCTGACCAAGATGTTTGTTGATGGAGGAGCTGCCATCAATATTATGTCTTATACCACCTTTAGAAAGCTCGGGATGACCAATGAAGAATTGCTGAAAACTGACATAGTGCTCAGAGATTTTGCTAGCAATCCTTCTGACACTCGAAGAGTTGTGCACGTTGAGTTGATGATTGGATCAAAAACCTTGATTACTACTTTATTTTTCATCGATGGCAAGGGGACATACAGTCTGCTTTTAGGGAGAGATTGGATCCATGCTAACTGCTGCATACCTTCAACCATGCATCAGGTTTTTATTCAGTGGATTGGAGATGATGTTGAGGTGGTTCATGCTGATGATTCGGTTAGTGTTGCTGCTACAAAGCCTACTTACTGGGAATATGATGGCTTCGATTGTTTCTCATGAAGAGTATGGGAAGAAGGTCTTGTGAATGTCTTCAACAAGGATCAACAGCCGATCCAAGCAGTCGGCTCTCAAAGCAATTTTTAATGGGGAACCCGATCGATGGCAACAAAGGAAAGTTGGGACGTGGCTTTATGTCAGCCGATAAGCTAGAGGAAATAAATGTTGGTGATGATGTCAAGCCAAGGCCGATGTATATCAGTGCAAATTCAGACCCAGAGTATAGATTGAAATTGATAAACCTTCTGAAAGAGTTCAAGGATTGTTTTGCTTGGGATTACACAGAGATGCCTGGACTGGATCGTTCTATTGTTGAGCATCGATTGCCGATCAAGCCTGGGTATCATCCTTACAAACAACCTCCTTGGAAAATTTTCAAAGAGGAGGTGCTGGCCTATGTGAAAAGGGAAGTTGAAAGATTATTAGAAGCAAATTTCATTCGGCCATGTAGATATGCAGAGTGGATTTCGAGCATAGTTCCGGTATACAAAAAGAATGGAAAATGAGGGTCTGCATTGACTTTAGGGATCTCAATAAAGCTACGCCAATGGATGGTTACCCAATGCCTGTTGCCGATTTGCTTGTCGATGCAGCAACTGGTTATGAAGTCATCAGCTTTATGGATGGTAATGCTGGCTATAACCAAATCTTTATGGCAATAGAGGATATTTCAAAAACAACTTTCAGATGTCCTGGTCATATTGGATTATTTGAGTGAGTCGTCATGACTTTTGGTTTAAAGAATGCTAGTGCAACTTATCAGATCGGCAAAATCATAGAGATCTATATTGATAACGTGGTGGTTAAGTCTAGAAATCACGGTGGACAATTAGCCGATTTAAAGAAGACTTTGGAGTGCACTAGGAAGCATGGTTTGAAGATGAACCCGAACAAGTGTGCCTTTGGGGTCTCGGCTGGTGAGTTTTTAGGATTTCTAGTCCATAAAGGAGGGATCGAGGTCGATAAGAAGAGCATGGAAGCGATAGACAAGGTTATCCCTACAACTAATCTCACAGAATTGCAATCACTGCTCGGCAAGATTAATTTTGTAAGAAGATTCATATTTAATTTGTCAGAAAGAGTTTTGCCTTTCTCTCCACTGTTAAAGCTTAAAAAGGATCAAGAATTTGTATGGGGTGACGTACAACAAAAGACTTTTGATGAGATCAAAGAATACATGAAGGCGCCACCTGTGTTGGTACCTCCACAGCTTGACAAGCCTTTTAAGTTGTACGTGGTGGCCGACAACCTGACAATAGGGTCGGCCCTCATGCAAGAGTTTGAAGGAAAGGAAAGAGTGATAGCTTACCTTAGCCGAAAGTTGTTAGATCCAGAGACAAGGTATTCGGCTATGGAGAAACTTTGTTTGTGCGTGTATTACTCATGTACCAAACTTCGGCACTACTTGTTGAATGCCGAATGCGTGGTAGTTTCTGAATTTGATGTAATAAAACATATGTTATCATTGCCAATTTTAAACGGAAGAATTGACAAATGGATTTTGGCTTTATCAGAATTTGAGTTAAAGTACAAATCGGCAAAAGCAGTAAAGGGTCAAATTATTGCTGATTTTGTTATCCAACACCGTGATCCTTCTGCTAACATGATAGATATTGCACCTTGGACTTTGTTTTTTGATGGTTCATCTTGTAGCAAAGGTGATGGTGCTGGTATTCTCTTGATTTCTCCACGAGGAGTGATTTTTAAGTATGCTATCCCTATTGAATTTTGTGTTACTAACAATCAAGCAGAGTATGAAGCACTACTTAGAGGACTTCGGCTTCTTGCTGAAATAAAGGCCGTCGCTGTTGAGATCTTCGGGGATTCTGAGTTGGTAATTAACCAACTGATCGGCCAATATGAGTGCAAGAATGATGTATTAAGGGAATATTATGAAGAATGCCGAGAGTTTTTGAAGAATTTCCGGGTAGCAACCTTGCATCATATCCCTAGGAGGCATAATGAAGAAGCAAATAAACTGGCTTAGGCTGCCTCGGGATACCAAGAGGATCAAGAGATTAGCACTTTGGATGAGAATCGGGTAATTGATTACTGGAGAAACGAAGTTACTGGTTACTTGAAGAATCCATCGCAGGAGGTTTCCCGAAAGCTCAGATACAAAGCCCCCAAGTTTGTGCTCCTTGATGATCAGTTGTACTATAAGTCTATAGATGGGGTACTCCTCAAGTGTTTGAGTAAAGGAGAAGCCAGAGAGCTAATGTATGAAGTGCATGAAGGGGTGTGTGGTGCACATCAATTGGCTTACCGAATGAAGTGGATAATTAGAAGGACTGGTTATTTTTGGCCGACCATGCTTGAAGATTGCTTCGAATATTACAAGGAGTGTCAAGATTGTCAGAGATTTGACAATATTCAAAGAGCTCCAACATCGGCTTTGAACCCAATTATCAAGCCTTGGCCATTTAGAGGATGGGGCATGGATTTAATTGGTTAGATTAATCTCCCTTCTAGCAAAGGACATAAGTTTGTGCTGTTAGTTACAGATTATTTTACAAAGTGGGTTGAAGCTATCCCTTTGAAGAAGGTTACATCAGAGAACATGTTCAATTTTGTTAAGGAGCATATAATTCACAGGTTTGGGATTCCTCAGACTATAACAATAGATCAAGGGACTCAGTTCACTTCATCTGAATTTTGTGATTTTGCTGGAGAGATGGGAATTAAATTATACAATTCTTCTCCTTATTACGCACAAGCTAATGGCCAAGCTGAAGCATCAAATAAGATCATGATTAAAATTATTCAGAAGAAGATTGATGAAAAACCGAAGAAGTGGCATTCGGTTCTTAATGAGGCTTTATGGGCTTATCGAATGGCTTGTCATGGGTCTACTCAGGCGTCTCCCTACGAGTTGGTTTATGGGCATCATGTTGTGTTGCCATGAGAGCTGCAATCGGGTTCAAGGCGAGTTACATTGCAAAATGATTTGAGGAAAGAAGGTTATAAGGACCTGATGATGGATGAATTGGAAGATTTACATTTGGTTCGTCTCAAAGCATTAGAAAGTATTGAGAAAAACAAATTGCGTGTTGCCAAATATTATAACAGAAAGGTCAGAGAAAAGCAATTTGCAGAGGGAGATTTGGTTTGGAAGACTGTATTGCCGATTGGAACAAAAGATAAAGCCTTCAACAAGTGGTCTCCAAATTGGGAAGGACCTTTTCGGATAGTAAAGTGTGCACCTGGTAATGCGTATATTTTGAAAACTTTGCTGGGAGAAGAGTTTACTAGAGCTATTAATGGAAGATTTCTTAAAAAATTTTATCCCAGTGTTGAGGTTGGTGCATAAGTAAATTTAAGGAGTTCTGTGCACGAAATAGCCGATGTATGAGCATCGCCTTTAGCCAAAAAAATACTCTAAGAATTTAGAGAATAGCCGACACGGTATGTGTTGCCTTTAGAGCAAAAAATTTAAACACAGTCAAAGCGATGTCATACAGATTCAGGCAACATTCCACAGATTTATCAGAAAGATTCATGAAGGAAAAACAGGTGGAAATCATAGATAATACTTTATAAGACAAGTGGTTTTTACATGATTTCTAAGTACAAACTACCCACCAAACAATCTGTTTAGGACAGACTGAGCATTGGTGGCTTGGGCGAGGGCAGTTGCATGATCCTCATAGCTCTCCAGAAGATCGTCAATGTCCTCAACATCTTCCGCAGGCCTGCCACCACGGAAGCCGACTGGCATGACGAAGAAGTCTTCATTACTCTGGGTGGACATTGCCGCCAACCCCAGGGCTACGCCATGGTGACACACCTTGGATGACGGCCTGATCTATATGACCGTCCGCATCATCAAGGCGTGCCTCGGCAGTTTCTCCCCGGGCGTTCACCTTGTCAGCGATCTTGTTCGCCGCAATCTTCAGGCGTTCGACCTCTGTAGAAAGCGCTGAAAAGATGGAACACCAATCGGATGAATAGATGAATCAGAAAAAATGGAAGAAATGAAATGGATTTGTTTGCATTGACCGGTGATGGCATCACAGAACTGCTTCCGTTGGTTCTCCCACTCGAGTTGGTCGATGTCGTATTGCTTGGAAATCTTCTCCAACTCTCCTCGAGCATTCATCCCTTTCGCCCCTGAAGGTAACCGCCTCCGCGTGGGTGTAGGGAGCGTCCATGGCACCCGACTCCAAATCCCAAGGGTTGGAGTGGTAGGAGCTTGAATCAGAGGAGCCGGACGATGGAGTCCCCGGCTCGGCTGCTGTCGCCGAAGGGAAAGGGATGTTGTAGCTGGAAGAGATGACCCTTATCCTGACAAGTAAGAACAAAGATCAGGGGCAGAAAATGAGCAATGAGCAGGGATGCAAGGGGCCAGGCTCGGATAAATCGAGGGTCGCTCGGCTAATTCCTGAATCGGCAAGATGGGAACAATCAGCTATATCTCTGATCGGGAAGCTAAAATGTAATCGGCTATGTTCTAAATCAGGAGGATAAAAGCTGATTACATTGTCATGCAAACAGAGGTATGTAGAGATAAGAATATTTGATTGTTCGAAAATGGAATACATCATAGTTAAAATGTTACAAAGCCATGTGTTTGCTAGCTCAGAAGCTGATTGATAGCATCCAAAGTGTTAGCTTTGATTCGGCTAACAGTATTCAACACCTTCTGGTCTTCATCCTCAGAGCTCTGAATATTGGAAAATCTTGTCTTGAGCTGTTGGTCTTCTTTGAGGACAGATGATATCCTTGATGAAGTTGTCTTTATGGAGGTTGGCAAATCTGCTATCTTGGCTGTGTGAGACTGAATTCTGGCATTCAGTTTGGTTAATTGAGCCTCAAGCTTGGACTTTTCATCTTCCATAACTTTCAATTCAGGCTCCAAAGTAGCTAGTGAATTTTTAGCATCTTGAATTTGGGAATGCAAAATTTTGGCTTCTTGTTTCTTTAGAGACTTGTTGTTCTACAAAACAGCTCTAGAGGCCATGTTTTTATTAGCTCTTTTTACTTTGGCAAAATGGTCAACAAGATGGGTTGCAGATTCTAAAGAAGCCTTGAGACCAGGAGGGAGATCTTGGTTAATAAGCTCGAGAAGATCTTTTATCTGATCTGAATCTTGAACTAGGATGTTGATGTCCTTGTTCAGCAGATTGGCTATGTCTTTCAACCGAGCTTGATTCTCCACTGACAGGGATTGCTGAGAAGTAGCCTCTTCACCTTTCTCTCTAATATCATCTTCGATAGTAAAAGAGTAGCTGGTGGTCGGCTTGGTGATTTTCTGAAAAAGAGAGAAGTATTAGCCGACTGATAAGTATACTGAAAGAATGGTTTGAGGCAAAGTACTACCTGCTGTGTTGGTTGGTCATCGAGAATAGTGGTATCCTGCTCTGATTGGGGGCTTGACTGAATGTTCAGAGAAGGTGAACCTGGGACTGGACCGGAGGAAGAATCTTTTGCTAAGTATTTTATGATTTTATCTATTTTCCAATGATGCAAATGATGAAATATAAGAGCAGGAAGTAGATATTATACAAAGAGAAGGAAATGATTAGCCGAATGATGTTACCAATGTGTTCGACAGCTTCCTGGGCATCTGTACTTTCAGCTTGGGTTCTTGCATCTTCAGTGTCTTGGGCTTCTACGTTTTCGGCAGGAGTTTGAGGAGGAATGTCCATGGTCGTTGGGACGTTACTTGTTCCTGGGATCTCGACATGCGGCTATAGTAGAAGTGATTTGATGTAAGGGTGATCAGAGTTGTTGCCAGATGAGATTTATTGCTGAATAAACATTCATACCTTGGGAGACCGCTTGACTATCTTGGATCTTACCCTTCTAAAAACATGGACATTCTCGAGTGCTTTCCTCTTGCCTTCTCCTCCTGAGGCTATAGTGGCTAAGATTGCAGGGGTCTTCATGAAGCTTGCTAGATTTGGGGCAGTAAAACCCAAAGCAGGTTTAGGCCCAGCTATAAAATATTGGACCACTTTGGTGATAGGAGTGGGCTCAAAATCCTGAGGATGACTAAATATTAAGGTAAGAAGTGGATTCGAAGCAGAAGGTAGTAAATACAATAAGGTTACCTCACTATCAGAAGTGAATTGGGGTTGCAAATCCTGGCATAAAGAGTGTATTGGTGTATTAAAGATGTGATTGTGCCATTCTTGCCACTAGGAAGCAAAGGAGGGGTGAGCAGCATCCACTATCCCAAATGGAGAAGGTTCATATATTGGCAGGTCCCATCCAAGCTCAAAAACTTTCTTAGCTTCTATTTCACTTGTGATCAGCTCCCTGTACTTTATGGTTGTGGAGAAGAAGGGTTTTGGGGGCAACTGTCCACATCCTAGTTGCCTGGATGCCATATTTGAATAGTAGAATTCATAGGAAGATTGTACTAACCTCCCATGATGAAATTTGGCTAGCAAAATACAAGGTTTGATAAAAGAGTTGAAAATCTCTATAGCTACCTTGTCAGAACAGCCAAACTCAAAGCTAAATTTGCAAGGCAGGGTCAGATTATCATTTTCTCTATAAGGAAGCCAAAGCACATTGCTAAAACCTTTGAAGAATAGCTTGAAAAGATGACAAATATCCATGTCAATGCTGATAGAAGAAGCTGCTTCTCCATAAGTCTGGCAGTTCTTGACCTTTGCTACACTGCCTTCAGCATAATTAACTGAAGGGAAACTCAAATTTTGGAGGGACACAGGCATTGTCTGGTGCATATAGAACTGCAACCACATGTGGATGAACCACCAAGGACCACTAACACAAGAAATCTCCTTACCATGGTGCATCTGAGCAGTGACCTGATGCATCATATGATAGACAGATCCTAGGAGGTATTTGCCCAAAGGGATTAATGTGCCTGCAACTAGATCATCAGCCATCATCATGTGATCTAAGGTTGGTTCATTGGATTTTCCACAGAAAATGAACCTGCATAGCCACATGTTCATGAAGGCCCTGCATTCCTTATCAGAAACGGCACCAGACGCTTCCATATAAGTCTGAATGTATCCGACCCATCCACCTCCAGATTTGACAGCCTTCTGGTTGCTTTTTCTTTTATACTTGTAAGGGTATACTGGTTGTGATACATTCAGGCCAGTCATCATGAAGACATCAGTCAAGGTAGGGGTCATCGTACCATGGCCGAAGACAAAGGCGTTGACGGCATGACAGGGATAATTCCAGGCAATGGTTGATGTCCTGAACATTCCAATGGCTGCTGCTTTTTTCCAGCATCCTTCTGTACCAGTTCCGCCATCTAGCAATTGGGGGAAACAGCCAAGTCTTGATAGTGTTTGGCCATTGGTTTGGCGGGGTGACTCCAGACTTGAAAGGGATTCTTGAAGTTTCCTTCTCAATGATCTCGGTTTGGTCGGGATTTTCCATTGGACCGAGGAGGTAGGAATCGGGGTGTGCAGCATAAGGGATCAGAATATGGTTCTTGTATTCCTTCAAAGAATAACGGAATCGGGAAAAAACGAATGAATCAGGGGAATATTAAGAGATCAATTGAGAATTGCCGAATGCGTGGAGGCGAATGAAGCTTACCTCTGGGATTTCATCCTGGGTCGCCATTGGAGAGTTGAAGTAGATCCAATAACCAGTTAGAGCTTGGATTTTCTAGGCGGCGGTTGCGATGTTGAACAGTGTTGATCTAGAGGAAAAGGGCGAGCTTGTAGTCAATTTCAGGATAAAATGACTTTTATCCCAAAATTGAGGGGGCATGTGTTAACATTGGATTTTGGTATGCTCAGAAAGATGACAGGTGGGCCAGTGCAGAATTCAGAGCATTCAGCAAGCGTCTGTGCGGTCGGCCAGTTTCCAAAGAAGTCGGCAAATGTTCGTGCGGTCGGCTAATCGCCAAAGGTTCGGCTAAATGATCATGCGGTCGGTTATTCTAAGGAGGAGCGGTTTTCCATTGAAGAAGCGACAAAAACGGCAAGCAAAGGGCCGATCGGGCTACGAAGACCGCGACAATTAAGGCAATGAAGACTCCGAAGGAAGTTAAAGTCAAAGATATCATGTTTTTCCTTTAATATTTTGTAACCGTGTCCATTTAGGACTCATGTCACGACCAGGGTATAAATATAAACCCTTGGCCATTGTAAAAACTGTTCACAATCAATACAATACAACCGGCCCCGTGCCAATTTCGAGTCCTTTGTCGTGTCGTCGAGTTCTTTGAGAGGAACCATCGATCCGTCGACCTCCGTAAGTCCCGGCAACCTTGTTATCATGTCTAGTATCATGCGCTGGATTTAGATGTTGATGCAAGTAGTCTTGTTTGTTTTCAATGATCGTGTGGCGGATCCTTGCTTGACAATCAAGAAGTCTTCGCTTGTGTTTTGTGTATGAGTAGATACCGTGCGGCAGGTGCTTGCTCGATATGCCTAGCAAAAGAAAGATAGTCATCGGCTCTATTAGATTTGGCAAGATCTAATAGATTCATTAAGATACTACATGTTGCATGTTTATATATATTTTATATATTTGTAACACTCTTTTGCCCAATCTAGATTGATATGGTTCGGCTTCATCTTTTCTCATAGATTTATCTATGCTTTTGTAATTCCTTATATCCATAAATAGATCCTATATTCATAATAGCCGAATTGGTTTCATCTAGATTGTTACGTGTTGCGGGTTCATGCATATTAACTATGTTTGAGCTCTTATAAAGTTAGGTGTCGTGTGGCGGATACAAGCTTTAGATTAGTTTGATCGTGTTTGCTTACATGTTCCTTCATCATGGACCCCAATTCGGTTGGATAGCCGAGTTGGTTATGCTTTAATTCATAGTTAATGGTGATTCGTTCATACGTATTTTCCCATGCACACACATTCGGCAATCAATGTTTTACGTACTCCATATTTGCCTCAGCCGACTGTCCTATAAAACTTGTTGGCAGACAACTTCTATAGCTGTATGTCATCGTAAGTGGCTTCAGGGCCATATATATGGAACTGTCTGTCTCACCCGGCATGTTCCAATTTTATATCTAATGATTTTCATCCCTTGTTAGTTTCAGGTTGTTGACACAAAAAACGTCAGATTCGCGAACACCTCGGGCTTATACCCGAAATCGATATCCAAGGTGTGCCAGTCGATTTGACCAGTTAATCGACAAGGACGATAACTAGAACAACGATGAACGAGACCACGGTGATGCGCCCGGATGTCAAGGCTCAGATTGCTCAAAACGCGGAACTCGCAAGGTTGACGGAGATCTTGTAGATGCAGCCCGTCGAAACTTGTAAGAACTCGTAGATAAACTAGAGCTAGTACGATAAAAGTAGAATTACTGGAAAAAATAGATGAAAATAATAGATGTATTTGATTGATTGTCCCCTTTCACATGACCCCTAGGTACATATTTATACTCCGGCCAAGAGAGTTGTAAACAACCACGACTCTAACTTTCCTAAACAGAAAATCCCTATTTTAAAGGAAACAAATGACTCGCGCAAGAGCCGGACTCAAATTACTATAATAATGCTGATATAAATCACCAATTTCCTTATCTATTTTTTTACGATGAAACCTTCCATCGGCAGATCCCTTCAATCTGCAACTTCCTTCTATTGCCATCGGCAGTCTTCTACTGATGTCATCATATTCCCCTGCATCTATCGGCAACACTCCTAATCGACAATATCCTTCTGCTTCTATCGGCAACATTCCAAACCGGCAAACAGCCTCCTCTCTGGATGTCTCTTCAATTAAATTTACCATCGGCGACCTTCTTCTCTTCTATCGGTAACCTAACCGATAATACCTTGATGCCGATAGGGAACATCGACACCTGCCGATCGGCACACTTGACTCGTTTTGACACGTACGAAAAACGGTGTCAACACATTCATTAAACCTTGCTTATCAATTCTTAAGTTCTACTACTTGTTTGAATGGATGGATGCATTGTGCATGATCTATATTTCGAAAGATTGATGTAATGCACTTTTCTTGTAAAAACACAACATGTGTAGGAGTGTGTTCAAATTTGGATGCAATGCTAGTTGTATCATTGCGCAATTGTAGTTTCCATTGTTTTGCCTAATTAACCTTCTTTAAATTATTGCAACCCCAGTATTAGGGGTCATGTCTTCAGTGATGCTTGAATGTATTATTTGTATTAGATTAGATGCACTATATATGTTCATTGAATGATGTATCATTTTATTTAAGTCTATGATGATTAGATAATATATAATTTTTTAATTGCATGTAGGACAAACAATGCTGAAAATGGATAAAAAGAAATAAGTACACACTCATAGAATTTAGGGTACTATATACAATGCACAATCGATGATACAATCAAATAATCCTACAATCCATGATGCCAAAAAAACTGCTAGCCTTTTACAATTTAGATTGTTTTAATACATGCTTTTCATAATCTCCAGTGGAAATTACAATCCCTTACAACTTTCTCTTAGGCCTAGTATAACCCACGTTGCATGTCACTTAGAACTGATGGAACTTGAATTCCCTTCTCTCTCAGTGAACTTGATCTACTACTCTACAACTCTTGACTCAAGAGTTTGTAGATAGTTAGATGTATTGGGAAAATACCTAAAATGAGGCATTCTTATCATCTAGATTCCAATGCTCACAAAGCTAATGGTTTTGCAACTGCAATATGGAAACATTTTATACCTATCTTAAGTGCAAAATTTTCCTTTGGTTAACACACCAGCAGAGATAAAAAAACTAGTTATTTCAACATGAGGCCCTTGGGATAGTACTCTTTTTGTTTAGAAAAGGATGATTGCTTCCATCTTCTTATAAGTTGTCATTAGGGTTTTGAATTATGGTGCTTCATCATCCTTGATTTGAGTTTTCTCTGGCAAGCAGTAGACATAACCTCCTCCATGAACAAGGCATGAAGACTAGAGTCATGGTTCTAATATGCATCCTCTAGAATATTTAGAATTGTAGAAACTCAAGATTTTTAGGCACAATGATGAAGCAAATTCCTAAATTTATTGTCTATTAACATGATGAACTGCTATTATTTTCATATAGTGCCATAAAACTTCTAATGGAGAGTGCTTGAAAGAGTGGAGTGATTTCTATTTTATGTAGGTTAGTTGTTTAGCTTTACAATTTGTTTTTCTTGATTTGTTGCTTCTCTCCTTCCCCCCTCCTAATGTAACTATCTCTGGAAAAGCTTTGCCTTTTTTATGTTTCTCATTTGCAATAAAAAAGTTTAGGCAACCAATCTGATTGCCATAGTTTTCCTAAAACTAATAATGAACAAAAAGTTGAGGCGAAGTTGGATTTGCCTATATAGTCACCAAACGATGAAACATAGAAAAAGTGATAGTATTCCAAAGAATAAACAATATTTGAAAATTTCATCACATGTATCTATCTTCTTCGCACATTAGTTTCACTGAGTGCATGTAACATATACTCTAATATGGAAACGGCTCATGGATAGATAAATGACTACAAAATATATTGTCAATAGGCTATTGTTGCATATGCTATGTTATCAAGCCAAGCACAGGGAAGGATCCCCAAGAGAAGACTTAAATCAAAGGGCAAGAAGTCATATGGGAGCGTTTCTTTTGACTATAGTTCCATATCTAATGTCGCTTCTAACACCTTAATCTCGGTGCGCATAGGCAAGTTACACATTGATAGGACTAACTTTGAGAGGTGGAAGCAATTAATGAAGGTTCACCTTTTTGGTCTCCATCTAGAGCTTTGGGATGCTATGAGTGTAGGTATTGCGGACCCCAAAGATCCAATAAGGCTCACACCACACGAACTCTAGCAAATCCACATCAATGCTCAAGCCATTGGAGTGTTACTTAGTGCCTTGAGTTCGAAGGAGTACAACAAGGTTATTGGACTTGAGATGGCAAAAGAGATTTAGGACACTCTTCACATAGCACATGAAAGGGTGGACAAAGTGAGGAAGTCCAAGATTGATCACTTGATGGTCCAACTCAATCAATTTGTGATCAAGGAAGGTGAAGGCCCTCAAGTGATATTTGATAGGATATATTGATCACTTGATGGTCTAACTCAAACAATTTGTGATCAAGGAAGGTGAAGGCCCACAAGTGATGTTTGATAGGATGATGGTGCTTGTTGGAAAGATCCGTAGTCTAGGTGGTGATGAGTTGGATGACCACATAGTGGTGAAGATCATGTTGGAAGTATTTGCACTAGAAATTGCATACTTGTGATTCTCATTCATGAGAAGAAGAGGTTTCAAGAATTCACACCAAGGTATCGATGTGCTTGGTAGGATTCTTACACATGAGCTCATAGATCTTGAGGCGGGTCAAAGGAGAAGGTTAGGAGAGTTAAAGGAAAAGTTAGAGAGCAAGAAAGTGAATAAGGATGTTGCTCTCAAGCCCAACAAATCAAGCAAAACTAGCTAATCATCCAAGCTAGCCAAGCACAAGTCAAGAAAGAAGGTCGTTGAACCATCCTCAAGTGAAGAATAAGAATGATGATAGATGATGAAAAATCTGCTTTGTTTATGAGGAAGTTCAAGACACACATCAAAAAGGAAGTTCTTCATATCACTAGAAGCAAGTTCAACAAAAAAACCCCAAGAAGAGCTTGCTACCATTATGGAGAGCATGATCACTTCATTGTTGATTGCCCATATGAGAAGAGAAGTGATAGGAACAAGGACAAGGATAAGGACAACACATACAAGAAGAAGACTCTCAAGAAAGAGATTCAAGTGCCAACTACCAACACAAAAAGTGTTTGGATCGTGCTCATACTAGAGAAGAGTGGGACCCAAATCAAGAGTGCTAAGTGAAAAGGAAGGTGGTGTTGCAAACATAGCAATTTTCATCTCTCTATCCGAGGTCATTTCAGAAACTTAAAAAACTTGAATTTTGAGTTATGAAAACTTAATATATATTTTTATCTTAAATGATTTCAAATGAAAAAACATCAACTACAAAGTTATACATTTCTTCGAGTACTACAGCTTTGATATAAAGTTTATCACCACCTAACTTAATTCGAAAAGTTATGAATTTTACTATATATGTAACTAATTTTTATATATAAGTGAACCAAATTACCAACTGCCTTGCCTATTCTAGAGATGTGGGGAATTTCTAACCATCTCTAGAAATGCCTTCATGTAGACGGGAGATAGCTAAAAAGCCTAGCCTCCTCCAAAAAATGATATTTTTAGAGCGGACCGGCTTTCTAGCTACAACCATTTTAGAAACAGTGGGCATTTCTAAAGCTGACTAGGGCATTTCGGTGGTCGTTTCTAAGAGTCGATTTCTAAGGACGGCGCTAGTCTAGTTTATTAAAATAGCCTCTACACTAAAAGTAAGTTGCCTCTAAAAATTGTTTATTTAATTCACGAGATTGCCTTGGACTACATGCTATACCACCCCCTCCCCTCCCCCACCAAATCTCTTCTCTATCAGCGGTGCAGCAACAATATCTCTGGTAACGAAACCACATCCTCCATGTCGACTTACACACACGTATATGCATGTCTTTCTTATAGATATATCATCGTAGATAAATATATATATATATATATATATATATATATATATATATATATATATATATATATAACTAATCAGCGGCGGATGATTTGACTACGGTTTTGTTCGGTGGCAAAGGCAAAGGCCGGCGTGTCAGTGACACTCACTCGGCCGGACTCTCTTCTCCCTCATGAGTCACGACTCACGAGTCACGTACATCCTCGTCGTGTGAGTGAGCCGCGTGTCAACCTCATGGCGCCTATAAAAACCCGTCCTCACAAGTCACACACCGATCCCGCTGTAATCAGGCCCGGCCCTGGGGTGGGGCGGGAGGGGCGTCCGTCCCAGGCCTAAGATTAGGATGGGCCCCCAGGTATGCATAGTTAATAGTAGGTAATAGAGAGTATTAGGATTATACGATACATCTAATTTGACATATACGATACATCTAATTTGACACCACGTTTCCCTTGCCGATCTAATTTGACACCACGTTTCCCTTGCCGCGAGGACGCCGTGACCTTTGGTTTCCTTCCGGCATCACGCGTGAGCCGCGAGGGCCTAGCGGGCGGCGCTGGTGGCATAGACGGACCTGCAGGCTGCAGGTATGGCAGATCGACATTCGGCAGCAAAGCAAACTAGCAAAGGCCCCTAAAATCCTAATCTGAATTGTCAATTCTCAGTTTCTCACGTGGTCCCTGACTCTCTGTCTCCCTATGTCTCTGATCGGCAGCACTCCAGCAGGAAGTTTGATCCTGTTCCTGACTTCCTCTTCGGCAGCACGTAGGAGGTAGCAGGCAGGCAGCAGAGCACTAGACAGACAGCGCCGGTGGCAGCAAGGTATGAATCTAAATTTTAGTTACTGATTAATTAATTATTTTTTCATATATGATCCTACTTTATAAAATTATATATCACTAATTAATTTTCTAATTTTAATTTAACAGTACTATGTCAAAATTAAAATTATTGAAGAACTATCTGAGATCTACAATTTCACAAGAGAGGTTAAATGGATTGGCAACTTTATGCATTGAGAAGCGATTATTGGACGAGATTGATATTAAAACCATCATCGATGACTTCAAATCAAGGAATGTTAGAAGAAAATTTTGAAGTAATTTAACATGTATACAATTTATTTCATATGAACATTGCTTTTGTGTTTCTTAAGTGTTTACTAGTAATATTTATAATGTGTGTATATACTAGTTGGTTATGGGTTACCGATAGTATTATCATGTTTATGTAAAAAAGGTCTAAAATTTTTATTTCGTTCTAGATCCAGAAAAACTCAGAACCGCCCTGGCTGTAATTTGTGTGTCTCTTGCAGCCTGCAGGTGGCGTGACGTGCTATATGATGACGAGCAGCAACCGGGCGGCGCGGAGTGGGGCGGCGAGGAGAGCGCCGGCTCCGGCTGGGAGGCCGCAGAAGCAGTCGGAGTACACCGGCGTGAGGTTACGTCAGTGGGGCCGGTGGGCGGCGGAGCTCCGCGTGCCGGGCACCCGCCAGAAGCTGTGGATCGGCACCTTCGAGACCGACAGGCAGGCGGCGCTCGCCTACGCCGCCGCCGCCTTCTGCTTCCACGGTGTGCACCTGCCCCGGGGGCGTGAGTTCAACTGCCCCGACGCGCCGCGCCTCGAATCCCGTCCGACTGGTCGGACGGGAGTCACGCGCCGACCCCCACGTGCACGTAAGAGCCAGAGGCAGGCGGTTAGGACTTGAGTTATAGTAGTAGTTGCGTGCGTTTCTTTTCTCTTGTTCGTTTCCTTTTTATGTTTTCTTTTAATTTTTTTTCCTTTTTCCTTTTCTTTTTTATATTTATTTCTTCCTTCTCATTTATTTTCTGTGATTTTCTTATTTTCATTTTCAATTTTTTCTCATTTTAATTTTTACTCCAATTAACCAAATTTCATATACTAAATTTCTATTTAAGTTGTTTATTTCATGTTTCATTTGCTTTTCTCCTTATTTATTTTTATCTAATTATTTAAAAAATATTTGGGTTTTTTTATTTCCTATATTTTACGATATGATTATCTTTTATTAATTTTTTTCCTTTCCGAGCTATTTATTTAATTGTTTCATTTTTATACTCATGTACTATATACTCGTAATGTTGTATGAAATATTTTGTGATGTTTATATTTATATTATATATATAATGTTTAATTAGTATACATGTGATGTCTATGTACTATACTTGTGATGTTTTAATGTTTTATGGATATGATTCACAATGTTCATGTAGTATGTATATATGTTCTTAGTTATATTATGTGATGTTCATATGATATTATATGATGTTCTTTATCTATTCAATTAATATCTATGTGATGTTTTTATAATATATTTATGATGTTTAATAGTATAGATTGATGTTCTAAGATATATTTTGTGATGTTCGGTAGTATTTTTCTTCTTCTTTTTATTCAACTCTAATTAGTTTCTTCACTATTTTATTAGTATTTTTTTATATTTCATAATATTTATTTGTTATGTTCATGTATTATATATATTTTGTTCTATATTATATTTGGTGATGTTCTTTTAGCTCTAATATAATGTTCTACAATGTTTTTATGATGTTCGGTAGCATACATTGATGTTCTATGATATATTTTGTAAAATTTGATATCATTTTTTATTTGATTCTAATTTATTATTTCTCTAATTATATTATTTTTATAATATTTGTGATTTTACGTCGCATACAATAATATACATTTGAAGTTTTAGTATTTATTTTGTGATGTTCGATAGTATTTTTTTTCTCTAACTCTAATTAGTTGTTTCACTACTTTTTTTCTATGATCGTCTTATACACTTTTTTATTGGACTTTAAATGGATGATGTATTTAATTATAAAACTAATTTACACGCATCACAAATGTATGTGTGGTCTAGTGGTGGAGAGTGATAGAGTTATATTGTCAGGTCTTGTGTTTGAAACCTGCGGGCGAAGCCTATAGCTGGGCCGGATCAGAAGCATGCTGCTCGTGGGCCGGATCGGAAGCATGAAGCATGCTGCTCGGACACGAACTAGGTCTCGGGAAGCCGATCTGGGCCGGAAAGGTAGCAGCGGGAAGCCACGAGCTGGGCCTAAATCGCGCGGGGACACGGGCCAGGTAGCTGGAAGCCGCGAGTTGGGCCTAATTCACGCGAGATCAGTTCGGGCATGGGGGGTGGTCGGCGGGCGGCCGGCTGTCACCCGGGTCGGAGGCTAACCGGACCCCCGCGTGGGTGCGCGTCCAGCTCAACGTCGCCAGCATCAAGGCCGTCGCCGAGAGGCACGCCTGCGCCGTCGACGCTCGCCTTCCACCGCTGGTGGACAGTGGCGATATGATTCAGAAATTCAGAATTTTGTGTTGGTGACAGTGGCGGTGACAGTTGCTTAGATCGTCTCTGTTTATGCAATATGATTCAGAAATTCAGAATCATACAGAAGTTTTTGTGTTGTGTAGCATGCAATGCAAGAAGCAATATGGAAGTCCAAGTTCTGTAAATTAATGGCAACTGTCCTATTTTATGCGTCTAAGCAATCCATACGACAGATTACATATATGTCAAGTATTTTTTTGGCTGTTTGGATGCCATTTTGTTCGGATAATGTGAAAGGAGGGAATGACGACGAGCAAAGAATAAAATGAGTGGAAACCAACCATTAATTGCCACAAAGTTCATCATGTGAAAAAAATCTAAGAACGCAGACATTCCGAATTCAGGATCTAGGCCCTGTTTTTTAGAGGCCCAATCTGGAAGTCTGGCTGGCCCATCTACGAGTTTGAGCTTGTTGGATGCACCGTAGTACCAGATGAACAGGTTGGCTTCACTTCTCCTGAAATTGAAATCCTGTCCCGTTTGAATTTTGTCTGTCTTCCGTAATGGTTCAGGTGGGTTGATGTGAGATTGTAGAAAATTTAGCCCACGTAACTATGACATTCGGATTTGATCGTTGTGCTGTTGGCAGCGTGAAGCGTACCTCATGCAGGAGCAGGACTGCCATCGCCGCTCGTCTTCCGATCAATGCAGGTTTCAAGATTGCTTGTACGAGCTAGGCTGGCTGGATTTCAAAAGTTGAGCACTTGGACTCCTTGAAGTAGTCGGATTATCCTACTGTAATCTTCAGATAATCTATATTTGTCAGATTTCACTAATTCATACCCTGAACAAGAATATCAGGAAAACTCTTCCCCAGAAATTTGGATTTAGATTGTAATATGTACATCCTTTTAAAGAATATTCTGTTCTGGACCACACAACATCTCCGTTGTAGTCTAGTTGGTCAGGATACTCGGCTCTCACCCGAGAGACCCGAGTTTAAGTCCCCGGCAACGGAAATTTTTTTGCTTAGAATGTCCCCGGCAACGGAATTTTTTTTGCTTAGAATTATTTTTGTGCTGTTGAACTTGAATCAGTGCTGTTACTGTGCCTCTGTACTTTTTCGTGATATAAGTAATAACAGCAGAATTTTTATTTACTGATGCAGTATTGGACACACACACACAAATTGATGGCTAGTTTGTGACCAAAAAGTCAAAAACCAAGCATCTTTATTCAGGAATTCTTTTATATCTGAATTTGCTAAATCTTGTACTGTGTACATGAATGAGCAACCAATTTTGCAATGAAACCATCCCAACATGGGGAGCCCCAGAACTCCTTCCCATATCTCCAAATAATGCCTTCCATGCATGAAGTGCACAAAGACATCGAAGGATAGACGGCCGTCTGCCTCAAGACGCTTCATGCTCCTGCTGCCAGTGGCGGAGCCACCGCCCGGCCACCCCGGGCGGCAGGCCGGGCTCCCCACAGAAATTAAAAAGAATTTTTTTTTAGATATGAATAGATTTTTGTAATTATATAACTAAATATGTTTACATAATGATAGATTTGAATAGATTTTTGTAATTTTATAGCTAAATATGTTTACATAATGATAACTAAAAAGTTTCTGGCTCCGCCACTGCCTGCTGCTGAAGCTGAACCCAGGAATGGTAGTCCCTCAGCAACTGCTCTCCCAGCATGGGAACAAGCCTGTCCAGCAGGCCTTGCATCAAACTGCAGCAGAATTCAGTGCAAATGTCAAATCCAAGTGTCATTACCAATTCTGAAAACTGATTTTCAGTTGGCGAAGAGTCTGTATGGGGGTCTTTCAGGGCTACTAGTTTTCAACAAGATTCAGGTGGGCACTGTTTTCAGAGTTTGCTCTTAAAAAGCACATGGAAATGTGAAGAATGTACAGGAAGGCATACATACAGGTTGCCTGGTTTCTCCACTGCTGACAGTGGAAGCATGCTGAATGGCTTAGTGTAGACCTGTAAATTGTAATCGACACACTATTAGTTTCACCTGTTGGTGAGGCGAAAACAATTTACGCACCAAAGAATTGTCTTCCTTTTAGTCTTTTTAGTTGTGAGAGAGAAAAAAAAGAATATAAGAAACCTTGCAGCCGAGTGGTGAATGCAAAGCATACCTCCAGAGTGACCTCCAAGTTCACATCGATGTCTAGGCTGGGTTCTTCGGCACTATCGCTCCACGTTATATGGTTACTCATAAATGCTGCAAAAGTTCAGTAGATTCAGAAATCCGAATGATGGGAGAAGAACCGTTGAACAGAACAGGTGCCTGAACTTACCTGAAAAGAGTTCATTCTGCTGCTCAAGTGCTTCCGAACCTTCAAACTGAACACAGCAGCCCGGAAGAAGAAGAAGAAAATCAAGAAGAGCTGAGGTCAGTGAAGGCTCGAATCCCAAGACGAAGCAAAGGATGAGAACATCAGATGAGGTACCCTGCACGACAGCATCTGGATGGTGCAGTCGGTGCTGGTGGGGGCGACACGGAGGTCGAGCACGGGCGCGACCTCGAAGCCAAGGAGCCCAAAGCGGCGCAGCGCGCAGGTGAACGTACCGGGCCCGGTGCCCGCGGGCGCGAAGCTCTCGAGCGCGCCTGTGTTGAGGAGGGACTCGACGGCGTCCGGGTGGCGCAGGAACTCGCCGACGCTGACACCGGAGACGCCGTCCGGCAGCGGGACGCGCTCCCGCCGCCTCGCTGACAGCCGAGCCCGCCGCCCCGCTCGCGCCTTCGTCGGTGCCGCGCCCGCGCCCGCATCGGCTTGACCGTCAGCCTCCGCGTCGCCGCCGCTTGCCACTGCGACCCTCCATGGACCCCGGTCGCTACTACGGCTCTTCGTCTTGGCCTGTTTGCTGCAGCTGCGTGTTGGGATCGGGTGGCGCTCGGCGAGGGTGATGGCTGCAGCAGGCTTGCCGCCGGCGAGCCTCATTCCATCGATCGCCTGCTTGCTTCTTGGTTGCTGCAGTTTCGGGCGGGCATGGAGCCGAAACCGAACGAGTGGGCTCGAGCGTGAACGGGAGAAGCCACTGATCGATGCTGAAGCGAGGCTGGGAATCCAACCACTGGCTGTCGGAGAGGAGCTTATCGTGTTTGAGACTTCGTTCGAGCGCAGTTGTACACATGGACAAAGATGTGTGGTTCCTCCTGCCATGCTGTGCTGTCGGAAACGGAGTGAACCAGGGTTTTTATTTTCTTGTTGAGCATTGCCTTGCTCCCAAATTAAATAAATCTATATAGTTTTAAGTTAAATTAAACTATTTTACATTTGATCAAATTGTAGAAAAGAACATCAATATCTGTGTCGTTAGTTAGATTTGTATTGCTAATACGCCATGAAATATCTTTTATAAGGTATATCAAAATATTATTACCATTTTCTATACAATTTGTTAAATTGAAAATTACTTTGACTTAGGATGATTCTAGAAATTGATTTATTCTGAGACTAAAGCAGTAACAATTTATAGTTCACTGGTACTAATGTTCCATTCGCTCTGGATGGACTCGCATCGTGTTGTAAACTCCTGTCTCACAAGTTTTGTACAATAAATTCAGGATTCATTGGTGGGGAGAATACAAGTTGGATGAATCTAAAATAGAACCTTTTTTCCAATAACCTTATGCAAAGAAAATGTTTGTTTTTGGTAAAATTTCAGTGCAACTCGTATGTTCCAACTTACAAACGAGACACTGGTACAGGGGAGAAATTCATTAACATTGTAGAGAAATAGATAATAGTTCTAATTAAGCTGCTCTCCACGAGGCTCCACTTTCTACGAGCTTGATGTATGCCTCCCTGAAGTCGTTGAAAAATCTAGGTTGGTCCTCTGCATAGACCCTGACCCATCTGCAGATTTCAAGCATGCAACATTTATCATTTTCTTAGACCATCTAATTCCGTGTACCCATGTGCTAAATACATTTTCTTATGGAGTAAGTACTCGAGGAAAAGAGATGTCTCATAAAACTACCTTAAGCACTCGTCATCTTCAGTGAGTGCCCAGTCCGTGCGCAGCCCAACCATTGCCGCCATGTCAGCTTCACAAAGGAACACAATAAGCCCACACAGTAAGTTTTGATTAAGCATAAACATCAAATGGGTTACGATGGACAAATCGTCTCAAAAGTCCCAATGAAGATGGAAACAGAATCAAAACAATTGATAAGGGCATGCACTTACGCGAAGATGTTTGCGGCTTCTCAAGGAGAACTTTGAAATAGGTGTTATCGAAAACAATTGGACTCCCGAATCCTTTACCTCCAATCGTGTGTGCTCCAGATAAAACAACCATCTCCTGTGCCCTGTTAAGTACCAAATATGACTTTAGACATGGGTCTAACACAACCTGCTTTATGGAGCAATGGCTAGAAGCCACAGGGATTAAATACAAAATTTGCTCAAATATTGCCAGGTCAGAGGAGATGAGGTCCACTAAATAGACCAAAGTTAAAAACTGGAATTCACAAAATGTATATAATTTGAGAAAAGGACAACTCACGAAAAGCCCTTTTTGCTGAATAATGTTTTTAAGGAAGTTGCGTCCAATGTTTCTTCAGGAAGTTTACCAGTTGGATCAGCAGTGCTGCAAAAAGAATTGTGTGCTTCAGAAAACTACTGATACAAAGACAAAACACAATCTGGAACACATAGCTTTCTTAAAACTGTAAGTTGAAGGAGTAAAATAAAAATTCACCGTGATGTCTCACCTAGAATCTAATCTTCCTAGCCTTACTGGAATTTCAGGCCCACCACAGAGCGCAACTGCCTCAGCACCAGCCACGGCAATTAGATCCGCCCATGACACTGTCAGCACAAACCGCAGGAAACTTGACTCATGTGAATAAACCCAAAGGAGTTCATAAAAAAAGTGCAAGCCAGCAAATGGCATAAATTACATACCTTTCTGAACGTTGTCAATTCCTTCTTTTGCTTTTCTTAGTACCTATTCAATTATGAGGCAATTAAATAGACATCAACTGAAGGAAAGAATTATCAAGAAGGATATGATATTATTCAAGAAAATAAGTAAAGATAAAGCTCAGAGTGGGGGGTGCACCTTTATGGATCTCTTTAGCCCAGTATTTTCAGGTCTGTCAACTTCATAAATGATAGAGCCATTCATACCACCTGGAAGGTATAAATATTAGTAGTCTGACGAAAGGCAAATATGTCTCTTTGCTGAACTAATGTATAGCAATATCTATTACAAATGTATGCACCACAAATGTTGTTATTTCTTTCCTTTTACAAATAGAATTTTATATCTCATTAACAATACCATTTTCCATCACTTACGTAGACAAATGTTTTTTCTCTCAAACACACAAGAGAGCTGCGTATCATTATATTAAGAAGTTTTCTTATATAAATTCTACTAAAAAAACTATCAGTTTTCTTAGTCCAAAGAATTTGATAGTGTACTACATCAACCTGAAATCAACCATGGTATTAAGAGACTAACCTGATCTGTCACCAATTTCGAAAGTCCCTGCATCATGGAAAACCAATCGAAGCACACCAGCAGCCTTGGCCTTGGTTAAAACATTCCTCACACCACTTCGAACAATTGATGCATCATAGATCTCAGCCCTGTGAAATCAACAAGATAACTTCTCTTATAAATAACACTGATGTTTTAGGAGCAAGAAACAGATTTAAGGATCTTTCCTTTACTAGATCCTGTTCCAAGTTTACTAGATTCAACTATGGCTCATTACATGCTTCTCCTTTGAAATATGGCTCATTACATGCTTCTCCTTCTTTCAAATATGGCTCATTACATGCTTGTCCTTCTAAATCCATGTTCACACAGTATTTACCATTTGAAACACCAAGAAGATGCTCTTTTCAATGTCGGTTGGTAATTTTCAGAGCTGAATAGCTAAATTCAGTGATAATAAAGCACTTACGCGATAGAGATGTTGATACGAGGAATCAGAAAAGGGAGTAAAATGGCAGAAGCAAAGTCTCTCCTTCTTACACGCCAGGAAGATCTAGGACCTGGAGCCACCAGAGAAGAGAAACTTTGAGTTGGCCATACTAATTTCCATGGTATAGCATCAGCCCAAGCACAAAAGTTTCCCATTGAGCTTCAGCAAAAATGATCTGGAACCAAGTGATATATGAGGTTCTAATGGAAACACAAAGCATAAGAACTGCGATGTGTACCTGAAATGGAATCTTCAGTTTCCTGCTCAAAGAGTTCTGAATATGCTGAATCAGCAGCAGGCTTACTACCAGCTGCAGAAGCTTTTATTACCACCTTCACATCTCTTCTACCTCTGTACATAATGATTTCTCAGGTTATTTGTTTCCATGCAGACAAAACTGCATCATTTGAATACGGGAATGAGAGTTCTCTAAAATCACCTGCAGGCACAGCGACTGTAGATGTAGTAGAAGCAGCTGGAGGAGGACGACGCAATATAGGGGATGTTGGTGAGCTCCATCCCCTTTCCCAGGCTGCCTTCTCTGAGTTTTCAGTAAACAGCTACCAGCCTATCACAGCTCTGAAATGAAAAAAAGGACACAGCCCACTAGTCAGGCTATCTATTCCTGGCCATCCATGTGTGGTTGCCAACTTCTGGTCCCCACGAAGTCACTTGGATAAGCTGTGTTCCAAAGATATTTATCCCTCCATTTTTTTGTCTTACAGCTATACCTCTGAAGACCCTTGTTTATCTCTATAATTCACAATGAAATTTCACTGTCTTTGATGTCTTTTTCACTGTGGCACAAACACACCTTGTCTTTTTGTTTATTATTTTACAAGAATGAAGAGTTCTCCAAAACCGAAAATAGCCTTGCAAGAATAATATGAGATACAAAATGACCCAAAAGACAAAAACGCGCACCGCCAATTGACCGAATTCATAAAACAAAGCAACCCACGACCCTAATTTGAAGCTCAACTAGAAGTGACGAATTAAACTATACTATCTCAAAACAAAAGGGGCCAACCTACAAAGAAAAAAGGTTATTGCTGAACCTGAAACAATATACATGACATCCGAAAAGAATAAGAAACGACGAAGACAACATAATTTACACATAACTGGATTTTAATTCTCTGCTTCAATAGTATAGAAAAGCATTGCATTGTTTCACAGATATGGTCTCTATAGCCTGGGGAAGCCAGTTAGTGGGCCTGGATATACAGGGTACATTCAAGGATTTTTTTAAACATATTTCTTAGAGGTCAGAACTCTCTGATGATGGATTGAAAGCCACCTGGTCACCACAATCCAAGTTATCTCCAGAGCGCTCACGGCCAACTCCCATCAAGCTGAGATAATGTTTGTAATGGGATATAATGAAGTTCATCTTATCAGTGGATCCTGGACCACAGATGGCATCACCATACAGGATGTTCATGGTAACACCAAAGCCAGGATACCTCTTGGATAATGTGTCACTCCTGGTAGGTTTCCAGTTACCAACAAACACATCATGAGCAGATGGTTGCTTCCTCTTCATTGGAGTCATCCACCTCCAAATGGCTGCTTCAAATGCAAGTGTGGCATTCTGTTCCAGTAGCTCTGGGTGGTTCAACAAATCCTGCTTGATACCCTTCCCAACGATACCGTAGTTGTAGTTCCTGGGAAACATCAACAGCATAACCAATCGTCAATCACTTAACTTATTCAACTCATAACCAACAGAAGTCAAGACGGGGCATATCAGCCTCACCAGTAAACAGGAAGAGCACCTCGGCCATAGTACTCAACTCCTTCAATACAAGGGTATAATTCGTTGCTATTATCACAATAGCTCTGGCTTGGGCTCAATTCATGGTTGTAGCAAAGCCCCCAAGCTGTTTCACCATCAGGCGCTTCCTTGTATCCACCTGAGGGAACATATCATTTTAGTACTTTTATAATAACAATATCGCACAAATTCAGATTAATCTACACAAGATTCCAATCAATCAAACAGAACTACAGTGTGTAAATCCAACCTTGCCAACCTCATAAGTCACATCTACAAAGATAAAACCGAAGTCCATTATAGTGTCGTTTTACTGGATTAAAAACTGGATGACAGATCTAAAACCCATATACCAAAAGAACTATCAAGGGCATGTCATTGCATTCAACAGTAAGATATATCTGAAATGAAACAAACATGTGTTTGCAATTTTCCATTGTCTGCTTGTGATCCTAGTGGTGAAGATATTCTGTGAAATTCTTTGGAAAAGTCCCAAATATTGAGATTCTCAATTCGATATCAGGCAAATCATCTTTTCCTGGAATCATACACTCATCTACATAAATCTAGCTACAGATCTCAGCGTACAACATGGCTAAATGCCTAGAGCGTGAGCACGCCTGCATCAAGTGATCAGTTGAAAAAAACAAATCATCTTAATCTATCAGTCGGTCCCAGGGCTTCGGATTGCAAAAATATAGTGGTTAGCAAAGAGAAGAGCGCTTAGTGTACAGGATGTCTTGGCGCCGACGTGACCGAGGAAGGCGGCGACCTCCCTCATGCCCATTTCCTTGCCTCTGGTGGTACCGAACCCGTGGGGCTCAAAGAGCGCGGCGGCGGTGATGAAGGCCTTGTAATCCCAGAAGCCGGCGGCGTGGGCGAGATCGGAGTCGCGCTTGGGGAAGAGCTTCTCGAACTGGTACGCCTTGAAGAAGTCGCCGATGGTCTCGTTGCAGCAGAACCGGCTGCCGCTGCACTCCCACCCCTTGTCGCAGACCTTCTCGCCGCCCGCCGCCTTCGCCGCCGCCGCCGAAGTGGCCAGCAGAAGCAGCAGCAATGCCGCCCCTCGCGTCCCCGCCATGGCTGTCTTGGGTGGTCTCTCTCCTTACAGACGAACCAATTCAGCACTGCCTGCCGCGGCTAGCCAAGGAGCCGATGGAAGAGACTTTTCCATGTGTGCCATTATAAAAGATGACCACAGCCTCCGTGTCACTAACAAGTTCGTTTCGGCCTGTGTGACCAACACCATCTTTGTTTTTCTCTACACGCTATTCCGTCCATTTGAGGCTTTGAGCTGTTAACGCTGTCAAACGAGGCTGTAAAAATACGTCGATACCCCAAGGAGCTAGACAAGCTAGGCACATCTCCCACCTGACCGGGTCGCGGACGACGAACGGGTTGGCGCCGCCACAGCACGCGTCCTCGAGAAAACGCGCCTCGCAGATCACCGCGGCGTGCACGCCGTCGGCCGTGCTGTGGCGCTTCATGGCGACGACCTGGCCCGTGGCGTGGTGGCGCGCCTTGAAGACGGCGCCGAAGGAACCCGCGCGGAGGCTGCTGGTCTCGTCGAACTCGTACTGCTCCGTGCTCCCGACGGTGAGGCGGCAGGCTGCTACGGCCGATGGCGCGACGCGCGCAGGCGGACACCGGCGGGCGCGAGGCAGGCGGATTCCGTTGGCTGGAAGCGCTTCAGCTCGATCTGCTCTGCTTTAGATCCATCCATCCATACGTACGCGGAACATGAGGTGCTCTGCTTTAGATCCATCCGTCCGTCCGTCCTCCCATCCCTGACCAAGTCCTGTACTCGCACAAAGGAAGTAGCTCGGCGTCCTGTACTCGTCCGTCCGCAGCAGGCAATGGAAGTAGCTCGGCGTCCATAGCCTGTTCCTGAACGCAACGAGGCAAAGGAAGTCGACGTACTCGCGCTCCGCGGAATCGTAGACCAGGCCCGGGCCGAGCGCCTGCTGCGGACGGACGAGGCCGGCGCCGGCCGCCAGCGGCGTCGCGCCATCGCCACCTCTGCGCGTCGTAGACCAGGCGTCGCGCCAGCGCCTTCTTTCTTCCTCTGCTCGCTCCTTCCCGGCCGCCGAGCGCACCACCCCGCGGCAGCGGACGAGGCTCGCCACAGCGGCCCCTCCTCGCCCCGCTCGGTGGCCAGCGCCGCCCCGCCCCGGTCCGGCGGCCCAGTGCCGCCCGCCTCGCGCTCGCCCCGGCGGCTCCACCTCGCACCGGCGGCCCCGCGGCGGTCCGCGCCCTGGTAGCCCGGCGGCGCCCCGGCATCCCGGCGGTCCGCGCCTCGGCCCGGCGCCACGGCGGCTCCGCCTCGTCCCGGCAGTCCGCGCCGTGTGGCCCGGCGGCGTCCAGGCGGTCCGCGCCTCGCCCCGGCGTTCCCGCGACTTCCCGCCCCACACCGGCGCCTCCCGTCGCTGGCCCCACAGGAGGAGAGTGAACGGGAGAGGGAGCGACTGAGAGGGCAGGGGTAGGGTGGACATTTTACCAGGATAGACCCACCTGTCAGGATGATCAAAACGTTAAAAACTCACATGTGGTGAACGAAATGACATAGAGGGGAAGTTTTTTTAATAACATAGAGACTGGGGCCATCTTTTATAATGACATACGTGGAAAAGTCTCCCGATGAAATCGGGGAGACGGTGGGGGAGGAAAGGAAGCTGGAAGTGAGCCGCCGATGCGGAGGGAGACGGTGAGCTGTCAGCCTGTCACAGTGTCACCGACTTCTTTGTTCAGGGGTATTCTCATCAATTCATACCTTATTTCTTTTCCAAATTCAAATGTTTTGCTTGTTTTTTTGTCAGCTCGTAGTATTTATCTCATCCGTTCCAACAAATGTACACTTTATTAAGCAGTCACTTGAATGATTTATGGCATGAAGATTTTATGTAATGGTCACCTCAAATATGTACCGAAATCAGACTTCCTTGTACACACAAATATTATATGAGTGCATATCATAAGTACGAAAATCAAATTCGGTTATAGAGAGACATGAAGGCACTTTGAAAAGTAAAAGAAGGACAAAATTACTTCACTTTTTAATCATGTTGATATAGAGTAGAAATAATATAAATACAAATTATGTATAGTTTTATATCGATATAGAAATAGATATAAATTAGATATAATATAAATATAAATTGGATATCAATATATATAAATAGATATAAAATTAAATATATAAATAATTAGTATAATGATAGTGACAGTGGATAGAGATTGATATATATATATATAGATAGATAGATATAGATATAAAATAGATATAGATAAAGATATAAACATTGTTAAAAATATCTATGTTAAGACTAAGTCTATAACCTTGTAACTTAATCGCTTTCACACTAAAATACAGTGTTAACTTGTTTGTTTAAACAAAGTAAATATGGTTTAAAACTAACAAAGTTTGTCAACACTAGTAGACCATGTAAATTGGGTGGATGTGGTTTTTCTTTCTTTGGGTGTTTTCCTTAGCTAGGATATAAGTCGGGTGCTGTAATTTTATAAGTTACTAAAACTAATGACAAGACATTGTATCGATTTGTTGTAATTTTATTAATATTAACTAAATTTAGGTCTATCTATCCCTTTTCCTTAAAATGTGTATATTG